>JAODXP020000185.1:384543-399543 GCA_027497455.2 Sardinella longiceps
TCTGGTCTTAGATACTGTAGCTCATTTTGTGACTGTGACTTTGAATGACAGAGATGTTTTAGATGACTGAGCATTTTCATTTAGTTACTTTCAACATGTTTACAAATATTTATAGAAAGTTCCAGTGGACTTGGAAGCTTAATCGTCTTTGTTCTCAGGATTCCATTGAAGCATGTATCCATGTGAAGCCTGCAGTCCTTATTGGCTGTGCGTGTATTTATTTGTCCTTTCAGCGTGTGCCTGTGTTACTTCTGAAGTCCTTATTGGCTGTGCGTGTATTTATTTATCCTTTCGGCATGTGCCTGTGTTACTTCTGAAGTCCTTATTGGCTGTGCGTGTATTTATTTATCCTTTCGGCATGTGGATGTGTTACCTCTGCAGTCCTTATTGGCTGTGCGTGTATTTATTTATCCTTTCAGCGTGTGCCTGTGTTACTTCTGAGGTGCTTTTGGCTGTGCGTGTATTTATTTATCCCTTTTTATCCCTATTTATCCCCTGTTTCTTTTTAACGTTATACATTTAAATGGTGATTTCAACGTGATTCATGCTAACTATGTAAATACAAATTCATTATTCTGTACTGTGTTTGGTACAAATAAAATGTACTCTTTAAAAAAACACTGAAACTGACTTAAACAAAATCAGGTGACCTGCTTGTTGTTTTCCCGCACAAGAATAAGGAGTGGAAAATATTGAAGATGATGAGAGAGAGTCTGGCCAAGGGAATACATGTTGTAAAATGTTTTGTAAAACATTTATTGAGACTTTTGTGACATATTAGTGAACACATGGAATGAACAGGGCCAGGTTAATACTTCGTATTTACATGTAAATGCCTTTGCTCAAAATGGTGGGGGCTGGTCGCTGGTGACAGTGTAGCAGTTAAGGAACCTGACCAAAGTGGCCTGGAAATAGGAGGTTCAAATCTTGGCCAGTTAAAATATCACTAACACCTCTACAACTGTTGCCCAAGATGATAGGCAAGCTCAAAGGTGTATGGACTTGTATGGATGGAGGTGTATGGAGGGGTGCTTCACCCTGCTTATGGTAACACAGAGACAAATACTGACTGAAAAGAGAAACTGGATTAGATGTTGTTGGGAGTTACAACTATTTACCAATGGGGTTAGGTGGTCCAGTGGAAGAGAGCAGAGCTGCAAATCATAAGGTTGAAGGTTCACATCTCACTTCTGACATGCTGAAATGGTGGGAAGGGGTTGTGTTTTGTTGGGACAAAGTAAGGTGTCTCATTGATAACAGAAAGATCCATCCTATGACATGATAGAACAGGGTTGAACAAGTTAAGCCCTAACCTGTAAGTTGTACCACTAATGATACCTTAGAGATGTGTCCTAAGCTAGAACAGAAAAGGCCCTAACCTCTGAGATCTGGGAACACTTTCAGTGTTGACCAGTGTTGTAGTCTCCCCAACCACACTTGATACAGACAGCCTCCTCAACTAGACCTGCCGGCCTCCTCAACTAGACTTGATATTGATATCCTCCACAATGAGACTGGATACAGACTTGATACTTGATACTCCCCAAATAGACTTGATATAGACCATTTCCCCAACAACAACCAGGTGGCTCAGTGGAAGAGTGCTGGACTGCAGTGTGAGTATGTCTGCTGCCTCAGAGGGTATGGGTTCAAAGCCTGAGAGGGAGTGTGTGTGTGTGTGTGTGTGTGTGTGTGTGTGTGTGTGTGTGTGAGAAATTAATTAGGAGATGAGTGAAAGAGGAGAACTTGATAAACTGGGCAAAGAAGGTAATTGTTGGCTATAGGTGGAAAAAAAAAATCCAGTATCAACAATAAAGTCATTTTTTTGTTCACTTCTTCAGTGCCAATTATGGCAGGCAACGAGTTGCAGAGTTTGACCACGTAAAAAACTTCATAACCCCCTGCATCTATCCTGTATTTCTTCGGGGGGCCAAGTGAGCCCCCACATTTCTTCCTCTTTCAAGCTCCATCTTCTGCTCCTCTCCCCTGGGAATCATCATTGGCTGAGTCCACGGGCCTTTGTCAGCAGGCAGAGCTGGGATTGAACCAGCAACCTTGAGGATGGGGGTCTCTGATGCTACCGCTGCACCACTGGCTCCTCCAAGGTGGTGGAAAGTTCCCTGTTCAGACAAGTCCTTGGGTGCCAGTATAGACGAATCCGAGGAAACTACCGGAAGTAAGCAGGCGCCATTGTTGAGCTACCGAGATCGCCAATCTGTCCATAAGAATAACATGATAGCACACCATAAAATGCCATGATTTACGAAATTCATTACTACCTGTATAATGTCAGAGTATTCCATGGTCTTTGCTGTTAGTTGTCATTGACTGTGCATTGTCAAAATGTTTTGTTTACAGTCCAACAATGGCTTCGCCACAAGATGGCAGCCTACACAAAACGCTCGTCGGATTAGTCTATAGTATAGCGCTTAAACAATGTTTTCAGTCCACATTTATGCTTTCATCCTAAGCAACTCACATTGTGCTAACTATAAATTACACGAGGGCCAGTAACCCAAAAGAATAACAGTGACAATTGAGATTTGAACCCATAATTTACAGGATTTAAATATGGCAACCAAGTTCCTTAACCACTACACCACCTGTGGACCAATTTAGCTGGGACAGAAACTGTGCAATGTCTTCTGCACTGATTAGCCTACTGAAGGTCCTAGTGTCAGTAAAATAGCCTCACACTTTTGCACAGCCTGGGCTAGACTCAATGGGTAGAGCGTTCAACTCCTGTGCTGTGAGAAGTGGCACGTTCTAAATTTGGTCTAACATTTTGTTTGAAAATGGTATTGAAAAGTCATATATTTAACTAACCCTGCTTTATTGACTGGACGGTGTCTGGTAGATTTAGTATTTGGTGGAGACTCTAGGGCTGCACCCAGCCTACTGATATCCCTGCAGACTGTGGAATTATAAAATACCCCCAAAACATTACACACTGTAGTCAAACAGTGGATTACTCCATTTTATTAGTGCCACATCTTTACAATGGAAAAAAAATAGTGTAAGAACAGTTGAGGCATGAATGAATAAAAATTAGTTGAAGAGATGAATGTAATGAAATCACTCTACTCGATATTTTATGAATAATCTTACACAGAAAGAAAATAACCCTTGGGGAATAATTTGGCAATTTTACAGCAAGGATGAACATTGCATCTCCTAGAATGCAACAGTCTACATATTGTATTCACATTTTATTCATTGCTGCATATCAATTTATATTGCTGATAAGTAAATCCCATTGTTATCATTCAATAACCATGTTGCATCTCTACAGTTTACATGTATTGCAACAAATAGATGCTGCTGAATGGAGATTCATTCTTTTAAAGCAATATAGGCTACCGTTTTAACAGGACCACCATTGGCCCCCGGGCAGCACTTTTCTCAATATATTAACATCATCACACTAAAGTACTGGGGTACCAGCAACCTGTTCCTGTCCTGTGGTCTCTCTCTCACTCTTCATGATCTAAGGTCTTGTGATCTCTCTCTCACTCTTCCTGATCTAAGGTCCTGTGATCTCTCTCTCACTCTTCATGATCTAAGGTGCTATTGTTCCTGTCCTGTGATCTCTCTCACTCTTCATGATCTAAGGTACTAATGTTCCTGTTCCTGTCCTGTGATCTCTCTCTCTCTTCGTGATTTTAGACGCCATCTTTGCTTTCCTGGGATCTTTCTCCATCTTCCTGTCTCTCCAGTGTTCCAGATCCTGATGAGCCAATCCCAGAGCTGCCAGCTGCTGACATCACAGAGTCATGTTCAGATACTGTGTCAGAGGTGTGTGTGGTGTCACCCTCCACTGAAACCAAAACACAAGTTCAATTACAAAGCACAGTACAATAATACTAGCCTGACACACCAGACTATGTAAGGGATACTGGCCGACGAGGTGTCCAGTTATTCATTTATAATTGTCGAGGCAGAATCTAGAACCGCCAAGACAATTATAAATGAATAACTGGACACCTCGGAGGTCGTTATCCCGCTTATCTCCCGTATCTATCTATCTCTCGTATATTTGAAGAAGCATATAAAACGTAAAAGAAATATGCAACTCAAATTTAAAAGAAGCTAACCTGTTCGGTTTGGGTAGGGCCCTACTACTTTCAGTTAGTAGATCTACAAGGTTGCTTATTGTTGTTATAGTTACCATTCTGAAAGGCATTCATGAACGGTAATCAGTTATTAGATGAGTTATTTTTTGGAACTACTTCCAAAGTAGCCGGTTATCTGGAATTAATGGCCACCTAGCAGCCAATCAGAGAAGAGAATGGCGTTCTGAAGGGAGATAAATCATAAGAATGTATAGTCTGAAGACCACTGATAGACTGTGCCTCAATGGAGAGGCAGGTGATTGCGTTGTCTTTGGTACCAGCTGGCATATCAAACTTTTCCCGTAGCCCGTCGGTAACACGGCAAAGACATATTTTTTCAGAACGAAAGACTTCAGTGCACTTTTTTGTTTCACTTTCAGAGAAAATGACAAGTGCAATTCGTCCAAAACTAAAGCCAAAGACGAATCTCTACATACGGCTCTGGTTTGAGCAGGACTGTCGTCATCGTACAAAGCCCGCCTTACGATTTCCTGTACACATAGCGCGCTGTGATTGGTTATCCGCCGCCAGAGGAAGGATTACAACGGGTTTCTATCAGGAGTCTCTAGACGTATCCGCTGTGCAAATTCAAATTTGCGACCGCTAGGGGTACGTCTAGAGTTCTAGGCTACAATAATACAATAATAACTGTGTGTGTGTGTGGTGTGTGCGTGTGTGTGTGTGTGTGTGTGTGTGTGTGTGTGTATGTGTTGTTGTGTTCTGATATGTGTGTGTGTGTGTGTGTGTGTGTGTATGTATATGTGTGTCCCTACCATTGGGGTCCCTACTCACTGTTTGCGGGGGTCAAGAGGCTCGTGAGTGCCCCCTGCTGGGCTGAGCTCACAGTGATCCCTTGGTCCTGCATGGCGAGCAGTACCTGCTGTAGGCCCATAAGCAAGTCCCCCACCCGACTCCTGCAGGGGATATAAGCCCCCCCAGTCTGCTCCAGCACCTCCCTGATCATCCGCTGCACCTCCACTACGCCCTCCTCAGGCGTCCAGTGTCCGCACCTCCCCCCGCACCTCTGCACCAGCCACTGCAGCAGAGAGGGTTGAAGCAAAGCATGCCAGAAAGCTAATGCTAGGCCAAGATAATGCTAGGTCGCTTAAAGGTGCCCCGCCACACAAAACCGCTTTTACCTGTTGCTTTTGGTATAGAATAGGTCTATATGACCTCGAGTTACACCGTGCATGTGAAAATGTAATACTGTCTTCGCTATCGGCAATAGCCCATTAAAAGAAATAGCGGAGAAATTAGGTCGATTTGAATCCATGGTCTGTGCTACGTAGTATAGACAACGTTACAGCCATTGGCTGACTTGAGGAGAATTATCGCCCAATCCATGCTCTCCTGTATTTGACTAAAGCCCGCCCCTTGAAATACTCGCGAAAAAGAAGGAATATCCATGAAATGGTAACAGGCAACTATTTTTTAGTTTTAACTGAATATCAAGACGTTAGTGAGTTTAGCATTGGCTATGTGAGTTTAGCAAACTGTTAACTCATCTACCTGCTAGTCCATCATTTATTCAGTGTCCTGTATATTTTGAGAAGAACTTGTCAACTTGGCGAATTCAACAGTCTTGGTAAGTGTAACGTTAATCTGACTGGATAGGCAAACAGTCGGCTACTCTTGCAATAAGTATCTGATTATGTTGGCTACTGTGACATCCTGACTATGTAGTAAGCTTACCTTTGCAAAGTGGCCGTTTACAATCTGCAAGCTAGGTTGGTGCAGATATCCTCTTTCTCGGTTTCATGATAATATTCCAAGGTTTTTTTTTTCATACCTCGCAATTCGCAATTAAAACTAATGTAAATATTCAGCCCATGTGCTTTACAGCTTCAGCAGCGAATCAGAGCGCAGCCCATTATCACAGTGGAAAAAAACCGGAAGAACCGCATGAAATTTTCGAAGGCTATTCCCACACTCTGCAAACGATCTAATTACGGTCTCCTTGGGCCGTTCTCAGTCCAAGTGAAGTCGCATACCCTATTTGTAGACCTCAAAGAACAATTTAAATACCCTGTAGTGGTGTGGCATGGCACCTTTAAACATTTTAAACCAATACATTTTAAACCAATAATTAACCCTAGTTAATTTAAGCTATATTAAGTTTCTTGTTTCTGGCTATTTTGCTTTTTTAATTATTATTTTTATTGTATTTTGTTTTGTTTTTATTTTATAGCACTTTGGCTGACTGTTGTCTATTATAAGGTGCTTTACAAATAAATTTGACATTGACAATACAATAGCTAAACAAAGCATTTTACTTTTAATCAATACAATAGCTAAACAAAGCACCTACAAGTAATGTCCTTTGGTGTAGGCTAGTGCATTAGTGTATAATCAGGCTATCGTTGCTACTTTGACAAACGGTGGGCAATAAAAGATGATCTTTACCTGCAGGGCCTCTCCTGCCCCCTCCAGGTGCTCCTCCAGGCTGGCTGCCTCCAGCGGAGCCCCGGCTGAGTGAAGCATCACCAGGCAGTGCTGCCACACTGCGCTGCCCCCCAGGAGCTCCAGGTGGGTCTGGAACCGCCTCCTCCGGGCCTCTGTGAAGGGAAGGTGGGCGGGGATCTGTGTTGTATGAAAAATTAGAATCACCTGATTTACATATGACAAGATTCTGTAACATCCCACTGAAAGGGTAATCCATTGCTCACACACCTTTTGTTAATCAAAGTTTCACTGTTCTAAGTACAGCTGTGGGTAAATCAATCAACAGGACAATGCTGATAAGAGACCAAGGTATTGTACATACATATGGTTTGTGTCTGTGGGGGTTGGGAGATCTTCACATTAAAAGCACTGTTTGCTACTGTACTGGGAGCCAGTTTCAATGTAGCCACCTGAGGCTATGTTGCTGGTCTCCCAGGGTCGACTCTGTAACCTATTAAATGTTCTGTACCATGATCAGTTTGGAACCGTCTCCATAAAATGATTAGGATAAGAAAATGAATCCGACACCTGCAGGACCAGGACGTGAGGTCCGGGGTCGCATAGCAACAGGCTCTGTCTCAGCTCTGCTTTGGTCTCCTCCAGGCTGCTGTCGACGGGCAACATCTGGACAAATACTGCGGTCATCATCTGTCCAATGTCCATTAGCCAACGATCCTTCCTGCACTGCAAAACCACTCCCTCTGACCACTCAGCTGGCTCTGGCTGGTCGGCGTCTCTGGGAGTGTCTGATTGGTCAATATCTTTGGGATTGTCTGATTGGTCAATATCTCTGGGAGTGTCTGACTGGTCAATATCTCTGGGAGTGTCTGACTGGTCGGTGTCTTTGGGAGTGTCTGATTGGTCGGTGTCTCTGGGAGTGTCTGATTGGTCAATATCTTTGGGAGTGTCTGATTGGTCAATATCTCTGGGAGTGTCTGATTGGTCAATATCTTTGGCAGTGTCTGACTGGTCAAAATCTCTGGGAGTGTCTGATTGGTCAATATCTCTGGGAGTGTCTGATTGGTTGGTGTCTTTGGGAGTGTCTGATTGGTCAATATCTTTGGGAGTGTCTGACTGGTCAGTGACTTTGGGAGTGTGTGATTGGTCAATATCTCTGGGAGTGTCTGACTGGTCATTGACTTTGGGAGTGTGTGATTGGTCAATATCTTTGCGAGTGTCTGATTGGTCGGTGTCTCTGGGAGTGTCTGACTGGTCAATATCTTTGGGAGTGTCTGTGTCTCCAGAATCATTTGGACTGTCTGTTAGTCCTGATGATGTAGACGGCAGTTCTGAATCATTTAGGCTGCCTGGTAGTCCTGACGATGTCGATGCTCCAGTATCTTTGGAATTGTCTGTGTCTTCTAATGGTAGTTCAGTGTATTGCAGGAACATGACTCTTGTCTCCTCTAGTACAAGACTATCACCTGGAAAATAAATATTTATATAATTTTTTATTCATTTTGAATGTGCAAATGAAATAAAACCCCTTTGCTTATGTGGCCTTGTCTGTGTCTATGAGGTTTACAGTGGATATGAAACAATACTGTGTGTGTGGGTAGGTGTGTGTTTCTGTATGTGTGTGTGTGTGTGTGTGTGTGTGTGTGTGTAAAATAATAATACCTTGTTGTGCTTGCGCTTCTGTGTCTGTGTGATCAGCATTGGAGCAGATGGCCCTGAGTGCCTCTGCCCGCTGTAACAGGCTCTGGTCAGCTGCTGTGTCCTGCGCGCCTAACACCTGCTCCGCCACCTGACCGACCCTCTGCCTCATCCGGTCCAGGATGGACATGAGAGACTCAGCCCTCACGCTCATCTCGATCACTCTCTCCATGTCCGGCACAAACTGACGGCCCTCGTTTCCTGCGATGGTTTCGTCCATCTTGTCCAACAGCTCTGCTATCTGCCCTTGGTCACCTTTGTTTTCATTGTCAATGGCATGATATCTGTTCCCACATTTCTCTACCAGATGTTTGAGGCCCTCCTGACTCTCGATAAACCGCTCAACAGCTGCGTCAGCCAGCCGGCCTCCGTAGGTGAAGAGCACCATGGTGTGGTTCCACATGTTCTCCCCCAGAAGCTCCAGATGTTCCTCCAGGTTCTTCAGGACGTCCTCAGAGATGGTGTCCACTACGGGGACATGGAGCAAGAAGATGTGTGGTCCTGGCTCACACACACACACACTGCTGATGAGCCTCTGTTTAGTGGTCATGGGAGTGAGATTGACGCTGGCGTTACAGCTCCACCCTGGAGCCTCCACCACAGTGACCCTCCTGCCCGCTACCTCTCCCTGCCTCCTCACACCCTGTGCTGATCCGCTCAGCAGGCTGTAGTCTGCATGGCCCAGGATTGTGTTTGCTGAGGAACTCTTCCCGGCGTTTCTGTATCCCACCAGCACTACAGTCATCTCTGACAAAGGAGGGCTTTCTCCTGTGGAACATACAAGATAATACAAGATACAAGTTCTAGATACACAAGATACAAGTTCTAGTGAGTTGTGAGTCTTAATACAGTCATATATCTTAGTTGTATGTCAAATTTTTAACTTGCACATTTGGAGTTTGGATAAACACAATTGCAGTCTGCTTACAATGTACTGTTGTAGAGCTTGATTGGCAATAAAGTTCACTTTGACTTTGATACAGGGTTACATTTTACTTGGCGTTTTCAACATAACAACAACATGATCCTGTCATAAACATGACGTGACACATATCATGATCATGTTATCATTAGGTGTCATTTCGTTTTTGTAATGTCTAACCCCCCAAACAGCGTTACAAAACATTACAAAAATGTGAATGGCTCTTAAAGTCATACACATTCTGAAGTATCATTACATGTTTATGATATGTGTCATGTACTGTAAATGGCAGGTTCATGCAAGGGATAACGGCCGCCGAGGTGTCCCGATATAAGAAAATAATGGACGAGGCGAAGGAGAAGAACAGCCCAACAGCAAGTCCATTATTTTTCTTATATCAGGACACCTCGAAGGTTGTTATCCCGCTTATCACCCGGTTGCAACTAAAAGGTATAGACGATAAGCAATTGTTTAAAACATAGAAGAAACATGTGGCTTCGTTTTGAAAGAAGTTATCCTGTTCGGTTGGGGTACTATTTTCATATGAAAGAAGATCCACAAGGCTGCATTCTAAAGAGCATTGATAAAGAACGTGGGTGAAACTTTAACCCAACAATGCCTCTGGTATCCTGTTATCGAGAATTAACGCTGACACCCTGACAGCCAATCAGAAAACAGTATTCCATTCCACTGGGTGATAAGTTGTTCTTATGGTGAAACCTCAAGTAAAGTAAAGTGTTACCAAATAGAGTAACACTGGTACTTGTCTGGTCCTTAAAGCATTATACTTGTCTCTAAGTTTCTTAGTTGACTTCTGATTTGATTGATTTATATGTGGATTAAGAAGACATAAAAATCCAAATGATAACATGTTAAAGTGTCAACACTTATTTCCAACATGGACAGTAACTCATACCTCACTAGTAAAATATCAGATGAGAGTCACGCTTCACTGGTAAAATATCAGACGAAACTCATGTTACACTGGTAAAATATCAGGCGAAACTCGTGCTTCACTGGTACATTTGAAATGTACTGTAACTAATGCTTGACTTGTAAAATATCAGGTCAAACTCGTGCTTCACTGGTACATTTGAAACGTACTGTAACTAATGCTTCACTTGTAAAATATCAGGTCAAACTCACGCTTCACTGGTACATTTGAAATGTACTGTAACTAATGCTTCACTTGTAAAATATCAGGTCAAACTCACGCTTCACTGGTACATTTGAAATGTACTGTAACTAATGCTTCACTTGTAAAATATCAGGTCAAACTCACGCTTCACTGGTACATTTGAAACATACTGTAACTAATGCTTGACTTGTAAAATATCAGGTCAAACTCACGCTTCACTGGTACATTTGAAACGTACTGTAACTAATGCTTGACTTGTAAAATATCAGGTCAAACTCACGCTTCACTGGTACATTTGAAATGTACTGTAACTAATGCTTGACTTGTAAAATATCAGGCGAAACTCGTGCTTCACTGGTACATTTGAAATGTACTGTAACTAATGCTTCACTTGTAAAATATCAGGTCAAACTCACGCTTCACTTCTTGGAGGTGTCGTCTTTGTCTTTGTTGTCTTTGCTGTCTCTCTGCGGCTCTCATCTCCTCTACCTCCCTCTGTTGCTGATCGTTGTACAGTATCTTCTTGTCCAGCTCCCAGTGACCTCCATTACCTGCCACCATCTCCTCAATCTTCTCCAGCAGCTCCGTCACCTGGGTGCGCTCAGTCATATTCTTGTTGTTAAGGACGTGATATCTGTTCCCACATTTCTCAATGAGCCAGCAGAGATGCTCTCCCTCACTCTCTATGTGTTCCTCTATGGACGTCTCTCCCAGCCAGTCTCCATAGGTGAACAGCACCATGGTGTGACTCCAGTGAGCTCCATGGAAGAGGCTCTGAAGAGTGGCCTCTATCTCCCGCCGGATGACACTAAAGAAGGCGTCGTCTGCAGACAGGAGAAGCAGGAGGGCATGAGGTCCAGGGGCACACAGAGACACACTCTGGACCATCTCCTGTTTGAGGAAGGGATTGCCAAAACTCCAGCTAGGGGCGGTGACAACACTGAGCCTTCTCCCTGCCACCTCTGCCTCTCTCTGCTCACTCTCGGCCATGGAGCACAGCTCAAACACATCCTTGCCCAGGATGGTGTTCCCTGTGGAAGACCTCCCAACGTTCTTCAATCCAACCAGAACTATCCTCAGTGATGACTGGCCTATTCCAGCTTTGGGAGACAGGGAAGATGAAATACATTTAGTTTAGTACCCTACACATTGACTGGCCTATTCCAGCTTTGGGAGACAGAGAAAAGGAAATACATTTAGTTTAGTAGCCTACAGTGGTCATGTAAAATAGATAGATAGATACTTTATTGATCCCTTAGGGGACATATTGTTAAACAGGTATGAAACAATGAAATCATCTACAATCTTTGTGCTATGTTACAGTACAAGTGGAAAAGCAGGACAAGTTGACCAAAGTTGTGAGTGGTGGTTAGTCTGTGTGACTCACCCAGTAATGGTCTGATGCTCTCTCTTTGCTCCTGCATCTTCCTCCTCCTCTTCTGTGCCTGCTCCACCACTGCCCCCTTCCTCTCCATCTCCCTCTGTAGAACACTCTCGTCTCCGGTGAACGGAGAGCCTCCATTACCTGCCACCATCTCCTCAATCTTCTCCAGCAGCTCTGTCACCTGTGTGTGCTCAGTCTTATTCTTGTTGTTAAGGACGTGATATCTGTTCCCACATTTCTCAATGAGCCAGCAGAGCTGCTCTCCCTCACTCTCTATGTGTTCCTCTATGGACGTCTCTCCCAGCCAGTCTCCATAGGTGAACAGCACCATGGTGTGACTCCAGACTCCTTCTCCGAGAAGAGCTATGTGTTGCTCTACAGATGTCTTGTTTGCCTCTTTGAAGGCAGCATCCACACTGAGGACAAAGCAAAAGCCATGAGGCCCCTGGTCACTCAGACTCTGACTCAACACAATCTCTCTTCTGACCATCTCAGGGCTCCAGAACACGAGAGAATTAGAGTTCCATCCCGGAACCTCCACCAGCGTCACCCGTCTCCCAGCAACCTCTCCCCCTTTCCTCTCACACACAGCAGATCTCTGGCCTGCTGGGAACTCCTCTCCTCCAAGGATGGTGTTTGCTGATGAGCTCTTCCCAGCGTCTTTAAAGCCCAGCAGCACAACCCTCAGCTCTGGGAGGACTGCTGCTCCTGCTCCTGCAAGAGAGGTTAGCCATTATGTCAACAATAGCAGTATGATCGAGCCTCGGGTAAGACGGCTACACTACAACCAATCAGAGAAACTAGTGAGCCGATTCAAACAATGCTAAGCCTGCCCAATGACTCCCTGTCCTGATAGAACGTTGTGATTGATTAAACACAGCAATCTCTGAATACAACCTAGAGCGCTGTGATTGGATAACAGCTCAGACACCACCGATGGCTGAGTGCAACCTATGGCTGAGAGCTCGATGTTCTCACTGAACAAATTCAATTCGCTACCGTTAGAGTACAGTACAGACCAAAAGTTTGGACACACCCCTCTCATTCAATGCGATTCATTTATTTCCAGGACAATTTATATTGTAGATTTTCACTAAAGGCATCAAAATTATGAATGAACACATATGAAATGATGTGCTTAACAAAAAAAATGTGAGATTATGACAAACTTTTGGACCTGAACCCGATCAAGATGGTTTGGGGTGAGCTGGACCGCAGAGTGAAGGCTTTTTTTTATTAAGTACATAATGCCACGTGTTCATTCATAAGTTTGTTTATTTTGTAGATTGTCACTGAAGGCAACAGTCATGAAAATTAAGTAAATAATTTAATGGGAAAGTGTGTCCAAACTTTTGGTCTGTACTGTACGTCTAGAGTTCTCAGCTAAATATGATCCGGTTCCAGGTGAAATATCATATTACATACTTCAAAGAACTTATTTGGAGACCCTGTCAAAACGTCTACTCCTGGGCACTAAACAGCAGATATGTGATCACCTCTGTGGGGTGTAGTTCTTACATCAATACTACTGATACCAACCAATAGTTCCCCTCTGTGGGGTGTAGTTCTTACATCAATACTACTGATACCAACCAATAGTTCACCTTTGTGGGGTGTAGTTCTTACATCAATACTACTGATACCAACCAATAGTTCCCCTCTGTGGGGTGTAGTTCTTAAAACTGTACTTATATAGACCAGTAGTTCACCTCTGTGGGGTGTAGTTCTTAAAACTGTACTTATATGTAGTTAATCAGTACTAATATAGACAAGGGTCTAGTTCATAAATAATAGTTCCCCTCTGTGGGGTCTAGTTCATCAGTACTAAAATAGAATAATAGTTCCCCTCTGTGGGGTCTAGTTCATCAGTAATAATTCCCCTCTGTGGGGTCTAGTTCATCAGTACTAAAATAGAATAATAGTTCACCTCTGTGGTGTGTAGTTCCTCTCCTCAGTGCTGATTTCTCTTGGTCTGCTCTCCTCTTCTCTTGGAGTTCCACTAATCTCTCTCTGGTCAGCTCAAAGTGAAGCCCGTTGTTCACGGCGACCACCTCCTCAATCTTGCTCAGTAGCTGGGTGACCTGTGTGTCGTCCTGGTTGTTAACGTTGAGGACGTGATATCTGTTCCCACACGCCTCCACCAACCACTGCAGCATCTTGCCTTTCACCTTCAAGGAGACATAGAATGGAAACCCACTTTTACATTGGCTTTGATGATTTAAGAGAGGTTGTGCATGGTTAAAGAGCTATCATGAACATGAGGCATGGTTCTGCCCTCTTTCATATGGAAATCTTCACTTTAGAAATAGCCACTAAAAAATGGGCAAATTATGTCAAATAGCACAAAGCCATTGCAGTTCAAGTGTGCTCGCCAGAGAGGGTGTCATTTAGGCAAAAGGACCAATATCAATACACATCCTAAATATGAGGTGTTTATGAGGCTTGTAAAATACCACTTGATCTTATTTTTGACAAATTACAATTGAATATATTCTATTTTAACATCAGAGAACAAGATACAATACTCAAAGAATCCATTCTATGTCACCTTAAAGGCCCTGCCTGCGGGCTTGCCTTGGCTCAGCACCGCCAGAGCGGGTGTCCCAGTAGTGCCGTGGCCCAAGAGACTCCCAGCAGAGCCATGGCCCAAGAGACTGGGCAGAGCTGAGTATCTGGTCCTGGAGGCCCCGGTGACCCACTGCAGCATCCTCTTCCTGGCCTCTGCCGGCTCCTCCAGCGCTGGAGCCTCCTGGATGACCAGAACCAGAGCGTGTTTCCAGGCCTCGCGGCCCAGCAGACTCAGGTGGTTAGAGACGGCGTTTCTCTCC
Organism: Sardinella longiceps; assembly: GCA_027497455.2. Taxonomy (NCBI): domain Eukaryota; kingdom Metazoa; phylum Chordata; class Actinopteri; order Clupeiformes; family Clupeidae; genus Sardinella; species Sardinella longiceps. The sequence goes on from JAODXP020000185.1 coordinate 399,026, forward strand.
GCCTCCGTGAAGGACGTGTTGTCACGGACGACCAGCAGGATGGCATGTGGTCCTGGAGGACACAGAGTGACGCTCTGCACAATCTCTTGTTTCAGGAGGTTAGAGGAGTCCTTGCTCATCTTGATGTCGTAGTCCCTCCACCCAGGGGTGTCCACCACAGTGACCCGTCTCCCCGCTACCTCCGCTTCTCTCCTGGCGCACTGTAGCGTTCTCTCGTCAGGACCGAACTCTTCTCCGCCCAGGATGGTGTTTCCTGCTGAACTCTTCCCAGCTTCTCGGTTGCCCAGCAGCACAAGTCTAAGGTCAGACAGTTGGGGGACCCTTCCTGTCCAGGAGACAACACTGACATTAGCACACTCCTCTCTCCTTCACTCTGTCTAACTCACTCCTCTCCTGTGCTCTGACTAACTCACTCCTCTCCTGTAGTCTGACTAACTCACTCCACTCCTCCACTCTGACTAACTCACTCCTCTCTTTTGTACTTCTCTCCTGTACTGAGACTAACTCACTCCTCTTCT
>JAODXP020000185.1:404543-421550 GCA_027497455.2 Sardinella longiceps
AAAAAAAACCCACCTAAACATAATGTGCATGCTTGAGATGATTGGTGTCATTAACTAGTGCTGGTAAACAAATAAAAAGAGAAAATCAGATTAATAAAAAAAATGTTGCCATGATTTATCATGATTAATTACGTTTAATAACAATTTCATTTGCTCCAGGAAGTATTTGGATGTTTGGGTATGTTGGACCCTTATTTAGCAGGAGTAAGGTCATGATAAATAGCTGGCTTTGTTCTTCTCAAATGGGGCAACTCATACCCATCCCTTACCCCCACACATCCCCCAAACAGTTTATTGTATTATCTTGGCATTCTATCCCTCACCTGCAGTCTCCACTGTAGCCAAAGTCAAACTGAAACACAAAGAGGAGGAGAGATAATATTCAGTCACACACTACACACACCTCACACACTACACACACCTCACACACTACACACATCTCACACACTACAAAGAGGAGGAGAGATAATATTCAGTCACACACTACACACACCTCACACACATCTTATATACTACACACATCTCACACACTACCAGGGGTGAAAGTAATTCCATTTTCTTACCGGCACTAGAACTTTATCGTCGCTCTTTCGAGGAAAAAAACCCCCAACAACTTTGTGTTATGTAGGCCCTATAGTATGTATGGATGTATGGAGCATGGTAGGCAGCAGACTCCACTCCCCAAACGTTCCAACAAGTACATTTCTTGGCTTGGCTTAGGCATGAGATGAGCAGAATATTGCTAATTTATGAAAGCAAACTGTTGGTGGTTGTGTTTTTACTCAATCAGTGCATGTGACTTTTTTTAAAAATGTTTATTTTTATTGGCAGAAACCCTCTTTTCTTACCACTACTACTTACCACCTGTCAATGTTATACCTGTACTTATTATAGGTGCGTACAGGCTTACTTTCACCCCTGCATACTAACCTGCTGCCCTCTGTTGATTTGGAGTGGAATAATCCCTCTTAGTTAGGAAATAATATATGAAAATGTACTCTAATCTAATAAAATATATATATATATATATATATATATTATTATTATTATTATATATATGAAAATGTACTCTAATCTAATAAATATATATAGATTATTATTATATATATTATTATGTATATGAAAATGTACTCTAATCTAATAAAATATATATATTATTATTATGTATATGAAAATGTGCTCTAATCTAATAAAAAAGCAAACAAGACTCACAATGAAAAGTCCTTTTTTCCGTGTCACCATGTCACGTCCATCCTCCCTTTCTGGTGGGTACACCCTGCCAATCCAAAACATGAGAGAACAGATTAAACATCACGTGCACACACACACACACACACACACACACACACACACACACACACACTCTCTCTCTCTCTCTTACTGAAAAGACTGTAGACTGGGGAAGGCATGTATGAGGTAGAGGATCCTGATTGCCCAACTCTTAGTGAGGCATACACACACACACACACACACACACACACACACACACACACTTACCGTACAGACTGTAGACTGGGGAAGATGTGGATGAGGTAGAGGATCCTGATAGCCCAGGCTTTAGTGAGGCGCGCACACACACACACACACACACACACACACACACACACTCTTACCGTACAGACTGTAGACTGGGGAAGATGTGGATGAGGTAGAGGATCTTGATAGCCCAGGCTTTACTGAGGCACACACACACACACACACACACACACACACACACACACACACACACACACACACACACACACACACACTCTTACCGTACAGACTGTAGACTGGGGAAGATGTGGATGTGGTAGAGGATCTTGATAGCCCAGGCTTTAGTGAGGCACACACACACACACACACACACACACACACACACACACACACACACACTCTTACCGTACAGACTGTAGACTGGGGAAGATGTGGATGAGGTAGAGGATCTTGATAGCCCAGGCTTTACTGAGGCGCACACACACACACACACACACACACACACACACACACACACACACACACTCTTACCGTACAGACTGTAGACTGGGGAAGATGTGGATGAGGTAGAGGATCTTGATAGCCCAGGCTTTACTGAGGCGCACACACACACACACACACACACACACACACACACACACACACACACACACACACACACTCTTACCGTACAGACTGTAGACTGGGGAAGATGTGGATGAGGTAGAGGATCTTGATAGCCCAGGCTTTACTGAGGCGCACACACACACACACACACACTCTTACCGTACAGACTGTAGACTGGGGAAGATGTGGATGAGGTAGAGGATCTTGATAGCCCAGGCTTTACTGAGGCCCTTCATCATGAAATCCACCATGGTGAGACCAGAGGGAAGGCAGCAGAACAAAGCCTCCGCATGGGCATCCAAATCACAGCTCCTACACACACACACACACACACACACACACACACACACACACACACACACACACACACACAGTTACACATACACACACACATACACACAGTTACACACACACACACACACACACACACACACACACACACACGCACACACATGCACACACACACACACACACACACACACACACACACACACACACACACACACACACACATTTTTGGTATCAGTTTTAAGGTAAGACTTTCTATGAACCCTGTATTCATAAAGCATTATAACAAATGAAATAAGCATTCATTATCTCCCTTCAGAATGCAATTCTCTTCTCTGATTGGCTGAAGAGGTGGCCATTAACTTTTTATAACCTCCTAACCTTCCTACGTTTTTCTGTGAAAAAGTTTCACCACTGTTCGATATCAATGTTTTTTTAGAATGGTAACTATAACAACAGTAAGCAGAAGCCTTGTAGATCAACTCTCAACAGTGAGGTGTGAGGTTTTAGTATTAGTGACGTACTGCACGTAGCTCATAGAACCCTCACTGCTATGAGACCCACCTGAGCTGATGGAACCTGAGGAGAATCTCCGTCAGCGTGTCGTCATGGAGATGCTGGCCTGACGGGAGATACAGCAGGAGGCGCACAGTTTCTGATTCTGTGGTCATTTCATCAGCGTGCGTCAAAGCCAGCCTGAAAGACGAAGATGTACTATTTAATACTTCCCCTCCTACTGAGTGATTGGAGGCACTGGTACCACAGTGCAGTGGCTATGCGAGTAATGTAGGCTACACATATCAGGCTAAACATACACATACACTAGGGTGCATCAAAAAAAACAATTCTTGTATTTTGATATGGCTGGGTGCTAAAAGTGTGCTAAAGAAATAACACATACAATTTTTTTTCCCAATACATGATGATTTAGTGGTGCCACCGGACATCTGTATTTTGTTAGCTTAAGCGCTAACAATGCTAGTGGCCACCAATGGAGTTCTGAGGTAACAAAAACTGCAGCTCAAGAAAACTGAGGTGATCTTTCTGTTCTCTGGGTTCATACCTGTCCATATATACATGTACCAAGATTATGTAAATAGACTAGATAGTTGTGGAGCTATTAATGATTTATTTTGGATAGGCCTATGCTTTTCTAGGTTAACTAAACCTCCAAAAAGCTTAGGTCTTAGCTAGATGTAATGAGCAGAAAATGCCTATAAATATGTTCTAAGTACATATATGATAGTTATAACATGCATTAAAACACAGCAAACACAAAAACAGAAAGGTCACCTCAGTTTTCTTGAGCTGCAGTTTTGGTTACCTTAGAACTCCATTGGTGGCCACTAGCATTATTAGCGCTTAAGCTAACAAAATACAGATGTCCGGTGGCACCCCTAAATCTCAATGAAATTTGTCAAAACTTTGCAAAAGTCATTTTCCTATCAATTGGAAGAAAATGCAAGGCCAGCCAACTTAATGTTTTCAAATTTAACTTTCCCATTCAAATGGATTTGATGATTTTTTATCATCCTGTGGACATAGTAGTGTTGTATGTGGTGTCTTACTGTAAGCTGCTGGGACCTTGCATTTCCCCTTAGGAATCAATAAAGTATCTATCTATCTATCTATCTATCTATCTATCTATCTATCTATCTATCTACCTATCCATCCATCCATCCATCCAGCTATCTATCTATCTATCTATCTATCTATCTATCTATCTATCTATCTATCTATAACTACCATCTGAGTTTGAGCATCACATACCCTCCCTTTAAGTGCTACTGTGCTCTAATGTGAAATGTAATGATACTCTAATGTAATTACATTGCATTGTAAAGTAATGATTTTAAATGTGGCAGAAGTGACAGACCAGAAACGTTTCTGTCTCGTCATTGTGAGATTTGAACAGAGACTCTCAGCCCTGTCCGCCGTCACGTGCAAACTCAGCCTAAAGGGATAGAGAATCATACATGTTTACACTTCAGTCACACATGTTTACACTTCAGTCACACATGTTTACACTTCAGTCACACATGTTTACACTTCAGTCACACATGTTTACACTTCAGTCAACCAGCCTTACACTTCAGTCACACATGTTTACACTTCAGTCAACCAGCCTTACACTTCAGTCACACATGTTTACACTTCAGTCAACCAGCCTTACACTTCAGTCACACATGTTTACACTTCAAATAAGCTACAAGAAAACATGCCAGTGCAAACCACACACAGTAACAGAATCACTGACAATCTTGACAATATTGAGATGTCTGTGTCAAGTAACTCTCTCTCTCTCTCTCTCTCTCCAGGGTATTATAATTCCCCAGTCTCTTACCTTACTCTCCCTAGGGTATTATAATTAGTATAGTTTATGACCTCACACTCTCTCCAGAGTATTATAATTCCCCAGTCTTTTACCTTACTCTCTCAGGAGTAATATAGTATAGTTTATGACCTCACACTCTCTCCAGAGTATTATAATTCCCCAGTCTCTTATCTCACCCTCTCAGGAGTACTATAATTAGTATAGTTTATGACCTCACACTCTCTCCAGAGTATTATGGTTCCCAAGTCTCTTACCTCACACTCATTAGATTTAATAATTGTCCAGTATAGTCTCTTACCGTACACTCTCTAGAGTATTCTAATTGTCCAGTACAGTCTCTTACCCCACACTCTCTAGAGCAGGGGTCTCAAACTCCCGGCCCGCGAGCCAAATCCGGCCCGGGCCCGGCCCAGATCCGGCCCGCGAGCTGGTGGCACAATTATAATGCAATCCGGCCCTGGAGAGAGCCGCAAACATCCCGACGGCGGCGCACCCGTTCTTCTCCGTCACGCTACTCGCGGAGTTCTAATCGTACCGAAATAATAATTAATACAATATTGTCAGCAAATATATTGTTGCAAATTGTTGCATATACCTTTATCATGACTCTTATATTACCAGATTCAAGATAATCTATATTTAAAAGTGAAAATATTTTGTTCTAGTAGGCTATGCATTCAATGATGTGATATAGGCCTAATATTGAATATCTCATCTTTAGATTAAAATAAATAAATAATAATAATTGCAAAGGAAATGTGCAGGTCCCTGTTAAATAAACGTATTAAAAAAAAAAAAGAAAAAGAAAAAAATACAATTGACCGCCTGAGGTGGCCCTCCAGTCAGACAATGTTGACCGTAGTGGCTGAGGTGGCCCTCCAGTCAGACAATGTTGAGCGTAGTGGCTGAGGTGGCCCTCCAGTCAGACAATGTTGAGCGTAGTGGCTGAGGTGGCCCTCCAGTCAGACAATGTTGAGCCTAGTGGCCCCCAGCTCATTTGAGTTTTAGACCCCTGCTCTAGAGTATTCTAATTGTCCAGTCTCTTACCCCACACTCTCTAGAGTATTCTAATTGTCCAGTCTCTTACCCCACACTCTCTAGAGTATTCTAATTGTCCAGTCTCTTACCCCACACTCTCTAGAGTATTCTAATTTTCCAGTATAGTCTCTTACCTCACACTCTCTAGAGTATTCTAATTGTCCAGTATAGTCTCTTACCTTGCAGTCTCTAGGTTGGGGCAGTTTAGCATGAGGGAGTGGATTCTTTTGGCCCAGCCTTCAGTCACACAGTTTACATAGACAATAACACTCTTGAGGTCATGCTGCATGCTCAGGAAGGAGAATAAAGCATCCAAATGCTTATCATATTCTGGACCCCTAAACACACACACACACACACACACACACACACACACACACACACACACACACACACACACACACACACAAATACACACACTGTGGTTATAAACATAAACCTCTCAATACCTTTAAGTCTAGACATAAAACATTCCTCTTTGACACTTCCTGTTAGGGATGTTACATGGTATGTGGCCACTGACCATTCCTACTGCGCTGGTCAGCTGCCGTACACCTTACCTTAGTTATGCTGCGATAGCCTAGTGCTGCCACAAACTTCACATTTGCCATCTCATACAGTTCTCTCTCCCCCTCTCCCGTCTCATTAAACATGTAGTATATAAGAAAAATATAAGCTATGACGTGCGAGCCCAGCTCCTAGACTTTTTTGTTATTCTCCCCCCACATATTACAATCATCTCTGCTGAGAGTTAAGTCTTCTGTTCACCCCTTGCCTCCCTGCCATCAACCATTAGTCAACCTTGAAGGACAACTTTAGTCAATTTCAACAACAGCTCGGTTGCTCAAGCTACTCAAGATTAGCCAGTACTGAAGTAAGAGAGCGCAGGAAATGTTCTTCCAACTCATAGAGAAATAGCCCTGACTAAAAACCTATGGGGCAAAACTTAAAGGAGAGTGCCGGAGTGAATTCAAACATAGCCCTGTTGAAAGAGCTTGCTAAATGCGCTAGTTAGCGAGTGGAACAAAATAATTTGGTACAGCACAGACCGAACGCGAACACAGAAGCGAAAAGGCATCAATAGGACCTGACTGTTGGAAACCGAAAGTAAGATCTGAGGTTACATTGACTCAATGTAAAGTGTTTCGCGTTCGCATTAGGTCTGTGCTGTTCCAAAATCTTTCATTTCGTGCGAAATATATTGCTGTTAGAAGGCTCGTGCAGCAGGGCTATGCTTAAACTTACTCCGGTATATTGCTTTAAACAGTGTTTTCGACATTGTTAACCATTTTATATGGCTTTTTGCATAAACACCCGTTTAAACCATGTTAGTCATTTTTAGTCAGAGACAATACAGTGCTCTGTTGTTACTGTACGTTCACACCAAGGGCTACTAAAGCTCTACTAACACACACACACACACACACACACACACACACACACACACACACACATACTGTACCTTCACACCAAGGGCTACTAAAGCTCTACTAACACACACACACACACACACACACACACACACACACACACACACACACACATACTGTACGTTCACACCAAGGGCTACTAAAGCTCTACTAACACACACACACACACACACACACACACACACTGTACGTTCACACCAAGGGCTACTAAAGCTCTACTAACACACACACACACACACACACACACACACACACACACATACTGTACGTTCACACCAAGGGCTACTAAAGCTACAAAATCGCTTTTGTAGCTCAAAAAAGCAGCTGCTAAATTGTCTGTGTTCTCCCAAATCGCTCTACGGCTCATGACGTGCCTGCTGTCATTCCATTAACAGCCCTGTGTTTAGATTTTACAGCTGAAACGCCTCATAGCTCATTTGCATAAAGTTTACTGTTTTTTACCCTTTTTAGACACTCAAATCATCAAACTTTTACAGCTGGTAGCTTTTGTCGCTCTTGCCCATAGAAACTGAAGGTCTCCAGCGATTTTACAGCTTTAGTTCAATTAGATGTCTACTGATGCTGCATAACTTGAGGCAAAATTCACAGCATGTTACTGTAAGACGTTAAAAACAAAGTTTAAAGATATGCCCCCATGTTAGCTGTAAGTGCTTATTCGACACTTCTCAAGTAGCTTGAGCAATAGTGCTCTTGTTGAAATTGACCTAAGTTGTTGTTTAACTAAAGGTAAACAAACAAGAGTAACTTAATCAAAAGAAACTGTAAAACACTCCACAAGTAAGGCAGAAAAACACAAGATTCTCACTTGTCTATCAAAGAGCCAAGTTGATGAGTATGGTTCAAAACGTCCGTCAACTTGTCGTTGGAAATCTCTGAAAAGAATTCTAGACGGAGACCCAGACCTGAGGTGTCCTCTGGGTAGGACCCTGTTAAATGGGCAATCCACAGCCTGACACAGAGAGGAAGAATAATACACACGATTCAGCAGTGTCATGCTCACACTACACACATTAAATATGATCCACGCCCATCACTGGTTGACAGTGCAAGAAAGTGAAAGTGACTTACCAGAAATTCTCCTCTTTTCCAATCATGAGAACGGAACAGAGACTCTGAGTTCTGTCAGCTCCTTTTGGTAGTCCCACCCTGCTCACAACAACCAATGGTAATCAATCTGGTAGTCCCACCCTGCTCACAACAACCAATGGTAATCAATCTTGTAATCCCACCCTGCTCACAACAACCAATGGTAATCAATCTGGTAGTCCCACCCTGCTCACAACAACCAATGGTAATCAATCTGGTAATCCCGCCCTGCTCACAACAACCAATCAGAGGCAACATAGCATGTCATTGAACAGTGTTGGGAGTAACTAATTACAGTAATGCATTGCTTTTTGTGGTAACTTGGTAATGTAAGGCATTACGAAAAAAAAAAAAAAAAAAACAGGTAATATTTCTCTCAGTACAATCATCAGTAACTCAAGTTACAATGCATTTTTAACTTCGAAAGAAGGTGTTTTTTTCCTTCATACAACTTCGCCAAAAATCACAATCAGAGGTCAGCAAGGGTAAAACATTTGCTATGCCGGACTTGATGTAGAAATTTACAGTCTCCGCTAGTCATTCTCAACATTGAACATGAACTAATGAAGGTCATAAGCTACAGTGGGGCCCGAAGAGTAACTTAAATGTAATGCAGCAGTAATGTAACGCCTTACATTTACAAAACACTAATATTGTAATGTAAGGGACTACTATAAAATGTCAGTAACAAGTAATAAATAACGCATTACAGTTTTGCAGTAACTTGCCCAACACTGTCCGTGAAGATGAAGATGTGTGAAGCAGACAGAGGCTCAATCCCAAACTTACTCTTTCAAGACTCAAAGACCTCCATAATTATCTTACACTTACTCTTGAAGACTCAACCCTTGAATGCTCAAAGACCATCATAACAGTATTATGAACCCTGAATGCTCAAAGGCCTATGTGAGCAATAGGTAGTAAGACTCAACCCTGAACACTCAAAGATCAACATGAATAATCTCAAACTTTATCTTCAAGATTCAACTCTGAATGCTCAAAGACCTCCATAAACAACAGTTGAAGTCTCATTATCCTGCAAGCATGTTTAAGGGACCTTCCTGTGTGCTGTGCTGTGCTGTGTGTGAACAGGTGTGTACCACAGCTATATATATATATTACAGTATATATATATATATTAGTGTATATATTACAGTGGTTACAGTGGGATATGGCAGGAACGGGTGTGTACCACAGCTATATATATATATATATATTACAGTGGATAAAGTGGGATATGGCAGGAGGGAGAACTCTCAAATCTTGTGTCAGCGCAACAAAGAAAAATAAGTATAAAATTAATTAATCTATTTCTTAATTTATTTGAGGTGCTGGAACCCCTCTCTTACCCTACGTGCTTTCTAATCTCTGTGTCCTTGATGAACTGCAGGAGACTCTTAGCAGTGGTGAAGCTGATGCTCTTCACCGAGATCCAGACTTGAACTACAGACTTCTGCCTGCAGAGGGCGCTGAAGACCTGCTGCACACTCTCATCTGACAGGTTGCTCTTTATCACACTGGAACACACAACACAAACAGGTGGCTAGGGCTAACTCAATGACATTTCGGATCCTACAGATATAGAGACAGTTCTTACCCAATGTCATTCAGGATCTTCTCTTCCCCAAGAGCTGAGATGAAATCATTAACATCGCCATCCGACAGCTCCTCAACCTCTAACCTACAAACACACACACACACACACACACACACACACACACACACACACACACACACACACACACACACACACCTTAGCATGATTTTCTCAAAATAAAGTCAATAACCTCTGTGATGGATACTACAGTGTGCTATTCTCTAAAAACATCACTACCGAAAATGGTGCTCTAGAGGTAAAAAATTATTCTTGGCTGGTTTGTGTTTAACTTGCCCTGATTGGCCACTTAATTCTGTATCTAACACACCACCTGTGAACACATACACCCCCCCCAACACACACACTCTCTCACCCTCTCTCTCTCTCACACACACACACACACACACACACACACACACACACACACACACTCACCCCATCTCTGGAGACTTTTGCAGCACAGGCTGCAGCATCCTAAGTGTCACTGGTGTTATGTTGCACTTAGTGAGCTCCACGTTTCTGATGGCCGGGCAGCACTGCAGGCAGTACAGCAGCACCCAGCAGTCTTGCCTTGTCAGGGGGACGGAATCAAACTTCACCTCCCCCAAACCTCCATGGCTCTGCTCACAAACTCCTCCTCATGGAACTCATAGAGACAGTGGAGAACAAACCGCAACTCTTCACTTTTCTTTGAAATCTTGTTTTGATCAATGAAGAGAAGAATCCACTCTACCAGCTGCTCTTGCATGGACGGAGAGCAGGGCAGCTCGAGTTCTTCCAGGCTTTCCACCACCTTCGTATTTGAGAGGCCAAACAGAAACTGAATGACAGGTAGGAGGTGTGATTTGCTTTCGTAACCATTGGTGAAGCCAAGCAGACCTTTAACTTTCTCTTCTTTCTCATCTAGACTGTAGTTGAGTGCGGTGAAGAATTCCTGAAAGATCTGATGCATGAAACTGAACATTTCCTTAGTTTTCCTTCGGTCCACCACAAGGAATTTGCACAGGAAGGGACCGGCTGGATCTGAAACTATACTCAGCACGCTTTTCTTATCAAACTGGACTGTCCTCTCCAGCACCCCTCTCTCTGCCAGCTGGCCCAGACCCCTCAGCAGAGTGGGGACAGGCTGACTCAAACCCTGGCAATGGTTCTCCAGAAGAGTGGACATAAAGTCAACAAATATTGAGGTGGTTGTTTCCAGTTCAGGCATTTCAGCATTTGTTTCAAACTGCTCCCTGAAAACTGTGCAGACGATCCAGCAGATGACAGGAATAGAACAAGAGGTGAAGAGTGTTTCGTTTGCCTTCACACTGCTGAATGCCTTCTCTGAGAACTGCTCATCTTTACAGAACCTCTGAAAGTACTCCTGTATTCCCTTCTCCGATAAGCCCAGGATCTCAGTGAACCGTGGTGTGGGTTTGAGCAGCTTGCCCAGTGTGTCTGTGCTAGTAGACCTGGTGGTGACTATCAGGGAGCAATCAGACAGGATGCGCCCCTTCAACAGGGCAATGAGAATGGACTTCACAGGAGCTGGGGTTGAAAGGTCTTTGGCAGGCGAGTCATCAGTTGGAAGCTGAAGTTCATCAAAGCCATCTATGAGGAAGAGCACCTTCTGAGGCGACTCTCTTAGTTTCTGTGAGATCAGTGGAGTGTATTTTTCACTGCAGCTCACAAGATCCACCACACTCATCTCTCTGGTCACCTGGTTCAGTTCTCTACATCTCAGGTGTAAAACGAGTTCAAATCGATCCTGGTAGAGGTTGCCTGATGCCCAGTCCAGCATGATCTTCTGCACCGTGAAGGATTTGCCATATCCAGAGTGGCCCTGGAGAATGACAGCTCTAGGAACATCTCCACGGTCATTGGGGATGAAGAAGTTCTCCACACTGATGCTCTGATATGTTTCTGTGGCTTCTGTGAGTTGGAAGAAATCTAGTCCTAGGAAACGAATCTCTTCCTCTGTCTTTTCCGGTTCTCTGTGTTTCTGGACTATCAGCAGGTCAGTGTAGCGGTCAGTCAGCAGCACGTCCTCTCCAGGTAGGGAGTTGTACTCCTGCACTGTCTTATACTGTGAGCAGATCCACTCCTTAAGTTCAGGGATCTTTGAGCTCTGGTCTAGAAGACATTTATGAATCAAAGATTTGTGAATTTATTACAAAGCAGTGCATTGGTTCAGTGACACTTAAAAACACACTCTGTTGTAGTCGTATCTAATTTGGGTTCAGTACAAATGTGCATCAGTACAAGGCAAAATCTCCTGCAGTTCTCACCTCATTGACTAGTCTCGGGAAGTGCAATACCCTACTTTGTGCAGTTTATTATGCGTAATACTCTACTGGGTACAACACTTTACTAACGCTACTCTGGGCAATACTCTACTGGGTACAACACTTTACTAACGCTACTCTGGGCAATATTCTATGTACTATATTTAACTGTGTCCAATACTCTACTGGGTACAACACTTTACTAACGCTACTCTGGGCAATATTCTATGTACTATATTTAACTGTGTCCAATGCTCTACTGGGTACAACACTTTACTAACGCTACTCTGGGCAATATTCTATGTACTATATTTAACTGTGTCCAATACTCTACTGGGTACAACACTTTACTAACGCTACTCTGGGCAATATTCTATGTACTATATTTAACTGTGTCCAATACTCTACTGGGTACAACACTTTACTAACGCTACTCTGGTCAATATTCTATGTACTATATTTAACTGTGTCCAATACTCTACTATGTACAACACTTTACTACCTACTCTGGGCAATACTCTACTGGGTACAACACTTTACTAACGCTACTCTGGGCAATATTCTATGTACTATATTTAACTGTGTCCAATACTCTACTATGTACAACACTTTACTAACGCTACTCTGGGCAATATTCTATGTACTATATTTAACTGTGTCCAATACTCTACTATGTACAACACTTTACTAACGCTACTCTGGGCAATATTCTATGTACTATATTTAACTGTGTCCAATACTCTACTGGGTACAATACTTTACTAACGCTACTCTGGGCAATATTCTATGTACTATATTTAACTGTGTCCAATGCTCTACTGGGTACAACACTTTACTAACGCTACTCTGGGCAATATTCTATGTACTATATTTAACTGTGTCCAATACTCTACTATGTGCAATACTTTACTAACGCTACTCTGGGCAATATTCTATGTACTATATTTAACTGTGTCCAATGCTCTACTATGTGCAATACTTTACTGCAATAGTTTAAAAAGTGCAATTGGGAATTTGGGATATGTGCAATGGAGAAAAGCAACAGCACAGGCAAAGCAGGCAGTTTACTGAGGCCCCTAGCTGAATGGACTCCCCAGGATTGACTAGTTATTCACCATTAGCCACACCATTCTATAAGACAGCCACACTCATTTCTGCCATTCTATAAGACAGCCACACTCATTTCTGCCATTCTATAAGACAGCCACACTCATTTCTGCCATTCTATAAGACAGCCACACTCATTTCTGCCAAGAACAATCTTGCACAGAATGCTGAATGTTCCGAGGATTTAAAATTTTTTAAATCATTAATCATTTTAGGTGTTTGAGTTGGTGGTGTTTTACAATAATGTATAACTTTAGGCTAGGATTAGACTACTGTAACCTCAATACAAATAATTATATTACGTAATGAAAGATGCTTGAAGAATATAAGAATGTTGTTTATGTAGGTGTTTATGGGGAACATGCACCATGCCGGCATTCTCCCATGTGCTTAAGTCCAAAAAAGTGCTTATCTCCATGCGTTTCAGTCTGCACTAAGCACTTTTTGGGATTTAGGCTACTTGGAGAAAACTGCCCCTAGCATATACTGTAAAGCCACTTGATGGATGTCTGTTGAACTCTGGCTGTATGGATACTATAGTGTGCCATAATCAGCCAGTTAAAGGGTTATTGTGCCATAATGAGCCATTTAAAGGGTTAGTGTCTTATAATGAGCCAGTTAAAGGGTTAGTGTGCCATAATGAGCCATGTTAAAGGGTTAGTGTGCCATAATGAGCCAGTTAAAGGGTTAGTGTGCCATAATGAGCCAGGACAGCTTCTCACCTTCTTCCTTGGCTGTCGGACTTCCAGTGTCTGCAGAGGGTAAGAGTAGCTGCTTTAGAAAGGACATTCAGCCTTCTCAATCGCACACACACACACACACACACACACTTCATGGAAATCCTTGCTATTTTTTTAAAAATAGACCTGGCTTAGACTCTAGCATGAGCAGAATAGCTTTTGCATGGCTATGTACCGATATGAGTTCATGTTTTGTTACTGTAGCAATAAAAAAGCAACAACATCTATAACTGTTGTCATAAGCTGCCCACACTGTAATAGGCTGGGTATGGAGTGAGTTAGTGCCACCATGGGTGAATGTGTAGCTGCCCGCACTGTAATGGGCTGGGTATGGAGTGGGCTTCCGGCGTATGAATGGGTGAATGTGAGGCCCACATGTAAAGCGTTTTCAATGCATAGGAGCAATGCTATATAAATGCAGGCAATTTACCATTTACACACACACACACACACACACACACACACACACACACACACACACACACACATGATAACTTACACACTTTGATGTTTATGCTTCCTTCGGTTGTAGTGTTAATCAAAGTGGGAGCAATGACTACACTCCCCTCCTGTGCTGTGATGATGTTTGGAGCCTCCAGAGAGACACACTCCCCCAAAGCCCCAGCAGGTGGCGCCGCTGAGAGACAGACAAGAGACTATGTCAATATACAGGAAGATGTTACTGCAAGGAAACCTACATTATTGTTACAGCTAAATTAAAATGATGATCATTAAAAGTGTGTGCCATTAGTAGAGTAGCTATTACACTGTAATTGAATTGAACCAGGCAGTAGGTTAATATATTTTACTGCCCTGATTCCCTGTATCTGAAAGTACAGAGTAACTGCTGGAATAGAGTCTTACAGTGATACAGGATTTTACCATTTCATCACTACATTTGACTAACTGTAATTGACCATAATTATACTAAAAAGGTCAAAATGATGTTATGAGGTCATAATGATGTTAGTGAGGTCATAGTGATCAAAGATTCTAGAGTGCCACGCTCTAAAATCTTTGATAATGATGTCATAGCGGTCATAATGACTTCATAGATGATTTCAAACATCCGGGAATTTTGCCATTATGACATGTGTGACGTCCCGTTTGCGGGGAAACGAAAGACCAGAAGACCATTCAAATGAATGGAGATGAGGAGTAGCAAGTACACTTAACACCTTCTTTTAATTTCCCAGGCCATTACTCAATATGATGAATATAGCGTTTTTTAAGACTTACTTTCACCCAAATGATGCGTGGTCAAAATATATTTATTCGCAGCCAAATTCGTCTGCAGTGTCCTGATGTTACTGGCCAACTCACATATTTTCTAATGTTAGTGTTAGCTCTGGTTAGCTTGCTAATAGGCAAATTGATTATATTAGAGCAACTCAGCTTACTGTCCGGTCTTACTTGTTGACAGCAAGATCGTATCAACATGCTAGAGCAGGGGTCTCAAACTCAAATGAGCTGGGGGCCACTACGGCCAACATTATCTGACTGGAGGGACACCTCAGGGGTCAACTGTTATTATGGTACATACTTTTTTTTTTAATGTATATATATATATACAGTACGTTTATTTAACAGGGACCTGCACAATTCCATTGCAATTATTTCGCTTTTTTTTCTTTTTTTTTTTTTAAATCTAAAGATGTGATATTCAATGTTAGGCCTAATATAATGTTATGATAAAGGTATTCTGTATGACTGCAATTTGCAACAATATATGTGTTGACAATATGTTATTAATTGTGTTATGAATATGAAATATAATCTATTATTGTTTTGGATCTTGAGACAATATTTCTAGCATCTGTCCTGACAGTTATTTAAAAGTTAGTCCTGACAAACAGGGAGCTAAAAACAACTTTCACTATGGAAAATAATTTCTATTTAGGAATGACATTGTTGAAGACAATGCAGAAATTTTATATGATTTCAAGATCGGATTACTGTGTAGCGTGACGGAGAAGAATGGGTGCGCCCGTCGGGACTGATGTTTGTCTCCAGGGCCGGATTGCATTATAATGTTGGCACCAACTCGCGGGCCGGATCTGGGCCGAGCCCGGGCCGGGAGTTTGAGACCCTGTGCTAGAGTGTGAATGTTGCCATGTTAACAAAT
This sequence comes from Sardinella longiceps, assembly GCA_027497455.2. Taxonomy (NCBI): domain Eukaryota; kingdom Metazoa; phylum Chordata; class Actinopteri; order Clupeiformes; family Clupeidae; genus Sardinella; species Sardinella longiceps. Next base: position 420,660 of record JAODXP020000185.1, read on the forward strand.
TTAGATGTGTTCAGAAGCCTACAGAAGTGCCGTTTTGACGGTTAGCTTGCTATCAGCTAACGTTTATAGACAACAGCTCTAAGCTGTGAAGAAGTTCTGTGCTTCCATTGGTCAACGGAAAAATATGCGAAATTAAAACATTAATGTGTTGTTTGAAATCCTCTGACAGAAAGAAAACACTTACATAAAACAATCTTATATTATGTGTTTTATTCTTGTAAAATGACACATCCAAACTAATAAAGCCAGACTCTGCTGAAGTATAGTCCGCTTTGCATTGAGAGTAACGTAATCAATCTGGTCAGGTTTACCCCGCAAAGTGGGCGTGTCGGCCATTGCTACTCTTTGTTCGTGGAGTTGAAATCATCTATAGAGGTCTTATTGATGTTAGTGATGTCATAATAATGTCATAAAGGTCATAATGATGCTGTAGAGGTCATGATGGTGTTGTAGAGGTCATAATGATATTAAAAGGTCATAGTTTTGTCTGACACTCACCAGCTTCCTCCTGTTTGTCCATATCCTGCACAGCCCCGGCACCCCCTCATACACGGCCTTCACAGATGCAGCAGATCCACCCCCTCTTACACGGCCTTCACAGATACAGCAGACCCCCTCATACACGGCCTTCACAGATGCAGCAGATCCACCCCCTCTTACACGGCCTTCACAGATACAACAGACTCCCTCTTACACGGCCTTCACAGATACAGCAGACCCCCTCATGCACGCGGCCTTCACAGGTACAGCAGACCCCTCTCATACACGGCCTTCACAGATACAGCAGACCCCCTCGCCACGCATTCACAGATGCTGCTGATCCACTCCCTCATACACGGCCTTCACAGATGCTGCATATCAGCTCACACAGCCTTCACAGATGCTGCAGAC
>JAODXP020000185.1:421650-436650 GCA_027497455.2 Sardinella longiceps
TCTGGTCTTAGATACTGTAGCTCATTTTGTGACTGTGACTTTGAATGACTGAGATGTTTTAGATGACTGAGCATTTTCATTTAGTTACTTTCAACATGTTTACAAATATTTATAGAAAGTTCCAGTGGACTTGGAAGCTTAATCGTCTTTGTTCTCAGGATTCCATTGAAGCATGTATCCATGTGAAGCCTGCAGTCCTTATTGGCTGTGCGTGTATTTATTTGTCCTTTCAGCGTGTGCCTGTGTTACTTCTGAAGTCCTTATTGGCTGTGCGTGTATTTATTTATCCTTTCGGCATGTGCCTGTGTTACTTCTGAAGTCCTTATTGGCTGTGCGTGTATTTATTTATCCTTTCGGCATGTGGATGTGTTACCTCTGCAGTCCTTATTGGCTGTGCGTGTATTTATTTATCCTTTCAGCGTGTGCCTGTGTTACTTCTGAGGTGCTTTTTGGCTGTGCGTGTATTTATTTATCCCTTTTTATCCCTATTTATCCCCTGTTTCTTTTTAACGTTATTTAGGTTATACATTTAAATGGTGATTTCAACGTGATTCATGCTAACTATGTAAATACAAATTCATTATTCTGTACTGTGTTTGGTACAAATAAAATGTACTCTTTAAAAAAACACTGAAACTGACTTAAACAAAATCAGGTGACCTGCTTGTTGTTTTCCCGCACAAGAATAAGGAGTGGAAAATATTGAAGATGATGAGAGAGAGTCTGGCCAAGGGAATACATGTTGTAAAATGTTTTGTAAAACATTTATTGAGACTTTTGTGACATATTAGTGAACACATGGAATGAACAGGGCCAGGTTAATACTTCGTATTTACATGTAAATGCCTTTGCTCAAAATGGTGGGGGCTGGTCGCTGGTGACAGTGTAGCAGTTAAGGAACCTGACCAAAGTGGCCTGGAAATAGGAGGTTCAAATCTTGGCCAGTTAAAATATCACTAACACCTCTACAACTGTTGCCCAAGATGATAGGCAAGCTCAAAGGTGTATGGACTTGTATGGATGGAGGTGTATGGAGGGGTGCTTCACCCTGCTTATGGTAACACAGAGACAAATACTGACTGAAAAGAGAAACTGGATTAGATGTTGTTGGGAGTTACAACTATTTACCAATGGGGTTAGGTGGTCCAGTGGAAGAGAGCAGAGCTGCAAATCATAAGGTTGAAGGTTCACATCTCACTTCTGACATGCTGAAATGGTGGGAAGGGGTTGTGTTTTGTTGGGACAAAGTAAGGTGTCTCATTGATAACAGAAAGATCCATCCTATGACATGATAGAACAGGGTTGAACAAGTTAAGCCCTAACCTGTAAGTTGTACCACTAATGATACCTTAGAGATGTGTCCTAAGCTAGAACAGAAAAGGCCCTAACCTCTGAGATCTGGGAACACTTTCAGTGTTGACCAGTGTTGTAGTCTCCCCAACCACACTTGATACAGACAGCCTCCTCAACTAGACCTGCCGGCCTCCTCAACTAGACTTGATATTGATATCCTCCACAATGAGACTGGATACAGACTTGATACTTGATACTCCCCAAATAGACTTGATATAGACCATTTCCCCAACAACAACCAGGTGGCTCAGTGGAAGAGTGCTGGACTGCAGTGTGAGTATGTCTGCTGCCTCAGAGGGTATGGGTTCAAAGCCTGAGAGGGAGTGTGTGTGTGTGTGAAATTAATTAGGAGATGAGTGAAAGAGGAGAACTTGATAAACTGGGCAAAGAAGGTAATTGTTGGCTATAGGTGGGAAAAAAAAATCCAGTATCAACAATAAAGTCATTTTTTTGTTCACTTCTTCAGTGCCACTTATGGCAGGCAACGAGTTGCAGAGTTTGACCACCTAAAAAACTTCATAACCCCCTGCATCCATCCTGTATTTCTTCGGGGGGCCAAGTGAGCCCCCACATTTCTTCCTCTTTCAAGCTCCATCTTCTGCTCCTCTCCCCTGGGAATCATCATTGGCTGAGTCCACGGGCCTTTGTCAGCAGGCAGAGCTGGGATTGAACCAGCAACCTTGAGGATGGGGGTCTCTGATGCTACCGCTGCACCACTGGCTCCTCCAAGGTGGTGGAAAGTTCCCTGTTCAGACAAGTCCTTGGGTGCCAGTATAGACGAATCCGAGGAAACTACCGGAAGTAAGCAGGCGCCATTGTTGAGCTACCGAGATCGCCAATCTGTCCATAAGAATAACATGATAGCACACCATAAAATGCCATGATTTACGAAATTCATTACTACCTGTATAATGTCAGAGTATTCCATGGTCTTTGCTGTTAGTTGTCATTGACTGTGCATTGTCAAAATGTTTTGTTTACAGTCCAACAATGGCTTCGCCACAAGATGGCAGCCTACACAAAACGCTCGTCGGATTAGTCTATAGTATAGCGCTTAAACAATGTTTTCAGTCCACATTTATGCTTTCATCCTAAGCAACTCACATTGTGCTAACTATAAATTACACGAGGGCCAGTAACCCAAAAGAATAACAGTGACAATTGAGATTTGAACCCATAATTTACAGGATTTAAATATGGCAGCCAAGTTCCTTAACCAGTACACCACCTGTGGACCAATTTAGCTGGGACAGAAACTGTGCAATGTCTTCTGCACTGATTAGCCTACTGAAGGTCCTAGTGTCAGTAAAATAGCCTCACACTTTTGCACAGCCTGGGCTAGACTCAATGGGTAGAGCGTTCAACTCCTGTGCTGTGAGAAGTGGCACGTTCTAAATTTGGTCTAACATTTTGTTTGAAAATGGTATTGAAAAGTCATATATTTAACTAACCCTGCTTTATTGACTGGACGGTGTCTGGTAGATTTAGTATTTGGTGGAGACTCTAGGGCTGCACCCAGCCTACTGATATCCCTGCAGACTGTGGAATTATAAAATACCCCCAAAACATTACACACTGTAGTCAAACAGTGGATTACTCCATTTTATTAGTGCCACATCTTTACAATGGAAAAAAAATAGTGTAAGAACAGTTGAGGCATGAATGAATAAAAATTAGTTGAAGAGATGAATGTAATGAAATCACTCCACTCGATATTTTATGAATAATCTTACACAGAAAGAAAATAACCCTTGGGGAATAATTTGGCAATTTTACAGCAAGGATGAACATTGCATCTCCTAGAATGCAACAGTCTACATATTGTATTCACATTTTATTCATTGCTGCATATCAATTTATATTGCTGATAAGTAAATCCCATTGTTATCATTCAATAACCATGTTGCATCTCTACAGTTTACATGTATTGCAACAAATAGATGCTGCTGAATGGAGATTCATTCTTTTAAAGCAATATAGGCTACCGTTTTAACAGGACCACCATTGGCCCCCGGGCAGCACTTTTCTCAATATATTAACATCATCACACTAAAGTACTGGGGTACCAGCAACCTGTTCCTGTCCTGTGGTCTCTCTCTCACTCTTCATGATCTAAGGTCCTGTGATCTCTCTCTCACTCTTCCTGATCTAAGGTCCTGTGATCTCTCTCTCACTCTTCATGATCTAAGGTGCTATTGTTCCTGTCCTGTGATCTCTCTCACTCTTCATGATCTAAGGTACTAATGTTCCTGTTCCTGTCCTGTGATCTCTCTCTCTCTTCGTGATTTTAGACGCCATCTTTGCTTTCCTGGGATCTTTCTCCATCTTCCTGTCTCTCCAGTGTTCCAGATCCTGATGAGCCAATCCCAGAGCTGCCAGCTGCTGACATCACAGAGTCATGTTCAGATACTGTGTCAGAGGTGTGTGTGGTGTCACCCTCCACTGAAACCAAAACACAAGTTCAATTACAAAGCACAGTACAATAATACTAGCCTGACACACCAGACTATGTAAGGGATAACGGCCGACGAGGTGTCCAGTTATTCATTTATAATTGTCGAGGCAGAATCTAGAACCGCCAAGACAATTATAAATGAATAACTGGACACCTCGGAGGTCGTTATCCCGCTTATCTCCCGTATCTATCTATCTCTCGTATATTTGAAGAAGCATATAAAACGTAAAAGAAATATGCAACTCAAATTTAAAAGAAGCTAACCTGTTCGGTTTGGGTAGGGCCCTACTACTTTCAGTTAGTAGATCTACAAGGTTGCTTATTGTTGTTATAGTTACCATTCTGAAAGGCATTCATGAACGGTAATCAGTTATTAGATGAGTTATTTTTTGGAACTACTTCCAAAGTAGCCGGTTATCTGGAATTAATGGCCACCTAGCAGCCAATCAGAGAAGAGAATGGCGTTCTGAAGGGAGATAAATCATAAGAATGTATAGTCTGAAGACCACTGATAGACTGTGCCTCAATGGAGAGGCAGGTGATTGCGTTGTCTTTGGTACCAGCTGGCATATCAAACTTTTCCCGTAGCCCGTCGGTAACACGGCAAAGACATATTTTTTCAGAACGAAAGACTTCAGTGCACTTTTTTGTTTCACTTTCAGAGAAAATGACAAGTGCAATTCGTCCAAAACTAAAGCCAAAGACGAATCTCTACATACGGCTCTGGTTTGAGCAGGACTGTCGTCATCGTACAAAGCCCGCCTTACGATTTCCTGTACACATAGCGCGCTGTGATTGGTTATCCGCCGCCAGAGGAAGGATTACAACGGGTTTCTATCAGGAGTCTCTAGACGTATCCGCTGTGCAAATTCAAATTTGCGACCGCTAGGGGTACGTCTAGAGTTCTAGGCTACAATAATACAATACTAACTGAGTATGTGTTGGTGTGTGCTGGTGTGTGTGTGTGTGTGTGTGTGTGTGTGTATGTGTTGTTGTGTTCTGATATGTGTGTGTGTGTGTGTGTGTGTGTGTATGTATATGTGTGTCCCTACCATTGGGGTCCCTACTCACTGTTTGCGGGGGTCAAGAGGCTCGTGAGTGCCCCCTGCTGGGCTGAGCTCACAGTGATCCCTTGGTCCTGCATGGCGAGCAGTACCTGCTGTAGGCCCATAAGCAAGTCCCCCACCCGACTCCTGCAGGGGATATAAGCCCCCCAGTCTGCTCCAGCACCTCCCTGATCATCCGCTGCACCTCCACTACGCCCTCCTCAGGCGTCCAGTGTCCGCACCTCCCCCCGCACCTCTGCACCAGCCACTGCAGCAGAGAGGGTTGAAGCAAAGCATGCCAGAAAGCTAATGCTAGGCCAAGATAATGCTAGGTCGCTTTAAAGGTGCCCCGCCACACAAAACCGTTTTTACCTGTTGCTTTTGGTATAGAATAGGTCTATATGACCTCGAGTTACACCGTGCATGTGAAAATGTAATACTGTCTTCGCTGTCGGCAATAGCCCATTAAAAGAAGTAGCGGAGAAATTAGGTCGATTGGAATCCATGGTCTGTGCTACGTAGTATAGACAACGTTACAGCCATTGGCTGACTGAGGAGAATTATCGCCCAATCCATGCTCTCCTGTATTTGACTAAAGCCCGCCCCTTGAAATACTCGCGAAAAAGAAGGAATATCCATGAAATGGTAACAGGCAACTATTTTTTAGTTTTAACTGAATATCAAGACGTTAGTGAGTCAGTGACGTTATGAGTTTAGCAAACTGTTAACTCATCTACCTGCTAGTCCATCATTTATTCAGTGTCCTGTATATTTTGAGAAGAACTTGTCAACTTGGCGAATTCAACAGTCTTGGTAAGTGTAACGTTAATCTGACTGGATAGGCAAACAGTCGGCTACTCTTGCAATAAGTATCTGATTATGTTGGCTACTGTGACATCCTGACTATGTAGTAAGCTTACCTTTGCCAAAGTGGCCGTTTACAATCTGCAAGCTAGGTTGGTGCAGATATCCTCTTTCTCGGGTTTCATGATAATATTCCAAGGTTTTTTTTTTCATACCTCGCAATTCACAATTAAAACTAATGTAAATATTCAGCCCATGTGCTTTACAGCTTCAGCAGCGAATCAGAGCGCAGCCCATTATCACAGTGGAAAAAAAACCGGAAGAACCGCATGAAATTTTCGAAGGCTATTCCCACACTCTGCAAACGATCTAATTACGGTCTCCTTGGGCCGTTCTCAGTCCAAGTGAAGTCGCATACCCTATTTGTAGACCTCAAAGAACAATTTAAATACCCTGTAGTGGTGTGGCATGGCACCTTTAAACATTTTAAACCAATACATTTTAAACCAATAATTAACCCTAGTTAATTTAAGCTATATTAAGTTTCTTGTTTCTGGCTATTTTGCTTTTTTAATTATTATTTTTATTGTATTTTGTTTTGTTTTTATTTTATAGCACTTTGGCTGACTGTTGTCTATTATAAGGTGCTTTACAAATAAATTTGACATTGACAATACAATAGCTAAACAAAGCATTTTAAACCGATACAGTAGATAAACAAAGCATTTTTAATCAATACAATAGCTAAACAAAGCACCTACAAGTAATGTCCTTTGGTGTAGGCTAGTGCATTAGTGTATAATCAGGCTATCGTTGCTACTTTGACAAACGGGGGACAATAAAAGATGATCTTTACCTGCAGGGCCTCTCCTGCCCCCTCCAGGTGCTCCTCCAGGCTGGCTGCCTCCAGCGGAGCCCCGGCTGAGTGAAGCATCACCAGGCAGTGCTGCCACACTGCGCTGCCCCCCAGGAGCTCCAGGTGGGTCTGGAACCGCCTCCTCCGGGCCTCTGTGAAGGGCAGGTGGGCGGGGATCTGTGTTGTATGAAAAATTAGAATCACCTGATTTACACATGACAAGATTCTGTAACATTCCACTGTAAGGCTTATCCATTGCTCACACACCTTTTGTTAACCAAAGTTTCACTGTTCTAAGTACAGCTGTGGGTAAATCAATCAACAGGACAATGCTGATAAGAGACCAAGGTATTGTACATACATATGGTTTGTGTCTGTGGGGGTTGGGAGATCTTCACGTTAAAAGCACTGTTTGCTACTGTACTGGGAGCCAGTTTCAATGTAGCCACCTGAGGCTATGTTGCTGGTCTCCCAGGGTCGACTCTGTAACCTATCAAATGTTCTGTACCATGATCAGTTTGGAACCGTCTCCATAAAATGATTAGGATAAGAAAATGAATCCGACACCTGCAGGACCAGGACGTGAGGTCCGGGGTCGCATAGCAACAGGCTCTGTCTCAGCTCTGCTTTGGTCTCCTCCAGGCTGCTGTCGACGGGCAACATCTGGACAAATACTGCGGTCATCATCTGTCCAATGTCCATTAGCCAACGATCCTTCCTGCACTGCAAAACCACTCCCTCTGACCATTCAGCTGGCTCTGGCTGGTCGGCGTCTCTGGGAGTGTCTGATTGGTCAATATCTTTGGGATTGTCTGATTGGTCAATATCTCTGGGAGTGTCTGACTGGTCAATATCTCTGGGAGTGTCTGACTGGTCGGTGTCTTTGGGAGTGTCTGATTGGTCGGTGTCTCTGGGAGTGTCTGATTGGTCAATATCTTTGGGAGTGTCTGATTGGTCAATATCTCTGGGAGTGTCTGATTGGTCAATATCTTTGGCAGTGTCTGACTGGTCAAAATCTCTGGGAGTGTCTGATTGGTCAATATCTCTGGGAGTGTCTGATTGGTTGGTGTCTTTGGGAGTGTCTGATTGGTCAATATCTTTGGGAGTGTCTGACTGGTCAGTGACTTTGGGAGTGTGTGATTGGTCAATATCTCTGGGAGTGTCTGACTGGTCATTGACTTTGGGAGTGTGTGATTGGTCAATATCTTTGCGAGTGTCTGATTGGTCGGTGTCTCTGGGAGTGTCTGACTGGTCAATATCTTTGGGAGTGTCTGTGTCTCCAGAATCATTTGGACTGTCTGTTAGTCCTGATGATGTAGACGGCAGTTCTGAATCATTTAGGCTGCCTGGTAGTCCTGACGATGTCGATGCTCCAGTATCTTTGGAATTGTCTGTGTCTTCTAATGGTAGTTCAGTGTATTGCAGGAACATGACTGTTGTCTCCTCTAGTACAAGACTATCACCTGGAAAATGAATATTTATATAATTTTTTATTCATTTTGAATGTGCAAATGAAATAAAACCCCTTTGCTTATGTGGCCTTGTCTGTGTCTATGAGGTTTACAGTGGATATGAAACAATACTGTGTGTGTGGGTAGATGTGTGTTTCTGTATGTGTGTGTGTGTGTGTGTGTGTGTGTAAAATAATAATACCTTGTTGTGCTTGCGCTTCTGTGTCTGTGTGATCAGCATTGGAGCAGATGGCCCTGAGTGCCTCTGCCCGCTGTAACAGGCTCTGGTCAGCTGCTGTGTCCTGCGCGCCTAACACCTGCTCCGCCACCTGACCGACCCTCTGCCTCATCCGGTCCAGGATGGACATGAGAGACTCAGCCCTCACGCTCATCTCGATCACTCTCTCCATGTCCGGCACAAACTGACGGCCCTCGTTTCCTGCGATGGTTTCGTCCATCTTGTCCAACAGCTCTGCTATCTGCCCTTGGTCACCTTTGTTTTCATTGTCAATGGCATGATATCTGTTCCCACATTTCTCTACCAGATGTTTGAGGCCCTCCTGACTCTCGATAAACCGCTCAACAGCTGCGTCAGCCAGCCGGCCTCCGTAGGTGAAGAGCACCATGGTGTGGTTCCACATGTTCTCCCCCAGAAGCTCCAGATGTTCCTCCAGGTTCTTCAGGACGTCCTCAGAGATGGTGTCCACTACGGGGACATGGAGCAAGAAGATGTGTGGTCCTGGCTCACACACACAACACACTGCTGATGAGCCTCTGTTTAGTGGTCATGGGAGTGAGATTGACGCTGGCGTTACAGCTCCACCCTGGAGCCTCCACCACAGTGACCCTCCTGCCCGCTACCTCTCCCTGCCTCCTCACACCCTGTGCTGATCCGCTCAGCAGGCTGTAGTCTGCATGGCCCAGGATTGTGTTTGCTGAGGAACTCTTCCCGGCGTTTCTGTATCCCACCAGCACTACAGTCATCTCTGACAAAGGAGGGCTTTCTCCTGTGGAACATACAAGATAATACAAGATACAAGTTCTAGATACACAAGATACAAGTTCTAGTGAGTTGTGAGTCTTAATACAGTCATATATCTTAGTTGTATGTCAAATTTTTAACTTGCACATTTGGAGTTTGGATAAACACAATTGCAGTCTGCTTACAATGTACTGTTGTAGAGCTTGATTGGCAATAAAGTTCACTTTGACTTTGATACAGGGTTACATTTTACTTGGCGTATTCAACATAACAACAACATGATCCTGTCATAAACATGACGTGACACATATCACGATCATGTTATCATTAGGTGTCATTTCGTTTTTGTAATGTCTAACCCCCCAAACAGCGTTACAAAACATTACAAAAATGTGAATGGCTCTTAAAGTCATACACATTCTGAAGTATCATTACATGTTTATGATATGTGTCATGTACTGTAAATGGCAGGTTCATGCAAGGGATAACGGCCGCCGAGGTGTCCCGATATAAGAAAATAATGGACGAGGCGAAGGAGAAGAACAGCCCAACAGCAAGTCCATTATTTTTCTTATATCAGGACACCTCGAAGGTTGTTATCCCGCTTATCACCCGGTTGCAACTAAAAGGTATAGACGATAAGCAATTGTTTAAAACATAGAAGAAACATGTGGCTTCGTTTTGAAAGAAGTTATCCTGTTCGGTTGGGGTACTATTTTCATATGAAAGAAGATCCACAAGGCTGCATTCTAAAGAGCATTGATAAAGAACGTGGGTGAAACTTTAACCCAACAATGCCTCTGGTATCCTGTTATCGAGAATTAACGCTGACACCCTGACAGCCAATCAGAAAACAGTATTCCATTCCACTGGGTGATAAGTTGTTCTTATGGTGAAACCTCAAGTAAAGTAAAGTGTTACCAAATTGAGTAACACTGGTACTTGTCTGGTCCTTAAAGCATTATACTTGTCTCTAAGTTTCTTAGTTGACTTCTGATTTGATTGATTTATATGTGGATTAAGAAGACATAAAAATCCAAATGATAACATGTTAAAGTGTCAACACTTATTTCCAACATGGACAGTAACTCATACCTCACTAGTAAAATATCAGATGGGAGTCACGCTTCACTGGTAAAATATCAGACGAAACTCATGTTACACTGGTAAAATATCAGGCGAAACTCGTGCTTCACTGGTACATTTGAAATGTACTGTAACTAATGCTTCACTTGTAAAATATCAGGTCAAACTCACGCTTCACTTCTTGGAGGTGTCGTCTTTGTCTTTGTTGTCTTTGCTGTCTCTCTGCGGCTCTCATCTCCTCTACCTCCCTCTGTTGCTGATCGTTGTACAGTATCTTCTTGTCCAGCTCCCAGTGACCTCCATTACCTGCCACCATCTCCTCAATCTTCTCCAGCAGCTCCGTCACCTGGGTGCGCTCAGTCATATTCTTGTTGTTAAGGACGTGATATCTGTTCCCACATTTCTCAATGAGCCAGCAGAGATGCTCTCCCTCACTCTCTATGTGTTCCTCTATGGACGTCTCTCCCAGCCAGTCTCCATAGGTGAACAGCACCATGGTGTGACTCCAGTGAGCTCCATGGAAGAGGCTCTGAAGAGTGGCCTCTATCTCCCGCCGGATGACACTAAAGAAGGCGTCGTCTGCAGACAGGAGAAGCAGGAGGGCATGAGGTCCAGGGGCACACAGAGACACACTCTGGACCATCTCCTGTTTGAGGAAGGGATTGCCAAAACTCCAGCTAGGGGCGGTGACAACACTGACCCTTCTCCCTGCCACCTCTGCCTCTCTCTGCTCACTCTCGGCCATGGAGCACAGCTCAAACACATCCTTGCCCAGGATGGTGTTCCCTGTGGAAGACCTCCCAACGTTCTTCAATCCAACCACAACTATCCTCAGTGATGACTGGCCTATTCCAGCTTTGGGAGACAGGGAACATGAAATACATTTAGTTTAGTAGCCTACACATTGACTGGCCTATTCCAGCTTTGGGAGACAGAGAAAAGGAAATACATTTAGTTTAGTAGCCTACAGTGGTCATGTAAAATAGATAGATAGATACATTATTGATCCCTTAGGGGAAATATTGTTAAACAGGTATGAAACAATGAAATCATCTACAATCTTTGTGTTATGTCACAGTACAAGTGGAAAAGCAGGACAAGTTGACCAAAGTTGTGAGTGGTGGTTAGTCTGTGTGACTCACCCAGTAATGGTCTGATGCTCTCTCTTTGCTCCTGCATCCTCCTCCTCCTCTTCTGAGCCTGCTCCACCACTGCCCCCTTCCTCTCCATCTCCCTCTGTAGAACACTCTCGTCTCCGGTGAACGGAGAGCCTCCATTACCTGCCACCATCTCCTCAATCTTCTCCAGCAGCTCTTTCACCTGGGTGCGCTCAGTCTTATTCTTGTTGTTAAGGACGTGATATCTTTTCCCACATTTCTCAATGAGCCAGCAGAGCTGCTCTCCCTCACTCTCTATGTGTTCCTCTATGGACGTCTCTCCCAGCCAGTCTCCATAGGTGAACAGCACCATGGTGTGACTCCAGACTCCTTCTCCGAGAAGAGCTATGTGTTGCTCTACAGATGTCTTGTTTGCCTCTTTGAAGGCAGCATCCACACTGAGGACAAAGCAAAAGCCATGAGGCCCCTGGTCACTCAGACTCTGACTCAACACAATCTCTCTTCTGACCATCTCAGGGCTCCAGAACACGAGAGAATTAGAGTTCCAACCCGGAACCTCCACCAGCGTCACCCGTCTCCCAGCAACCTCTCCCCCTTTCCTCTCACACACAGCAGATCTCTGGCCTGCTGGGAACTCCTCTCCTCCAAGGATGGTGTTTGCTGATGAGCTCTTCCCAGCGTCTTTAAAGCCCAGCAGCACAACCCTCAGCTCTGGGAGGACTGCTGCTCCTGCTCCTGCAAGAGAGGTTAGCCATTATGTCAACAATAGCAGTATGATCGAGCCTCGGGTAAGACGGCTACACTACAACCAATCAGAGAAACTAGTGAGCCGATTCAAACAATGCTAAGCCTGCCCAATGACTCCCTGTCCTGATAGAACGTTGTGATTGATTAAACACAGCAATCTCTGAATACAACCTAGAGCGCTGTGATTGGATAACAGCTCAGACACCACCGATGGCTGAGTGCAACCTATGGCTGAGAGCTCGATGTTCTCACTGAACAAATTCAATTCGCTACCGTTAGAGTACAGTACAGACCAAAAGTTTGGACACACCCCTCTCATTCAATGCGATTCATTTATTTCCAGGACAATTTATATTGTAGATTCTCACTAAAGGCATCAAAATTATGAATGAACACATATGAAATTATGTGCTTAACAAAAAAAATGTGAGATTATGACAAACTTTTGGACCTGAACCCGATCAAGATGGTTTGGGGTGAGCTGGACCGCAGAGTGAAGGCTTTTTTTTATTAAGTACATAATGCCACGTGTTCATTCATAAGTTTGTTTATTTTGTAGATTGTCACTGAAGGCAACAGTCATGAAAATTAAGTAAATAATTTAATGGGAAAGTGTGTCCAACCTTTTGGTCTGTACTGTACGTCTAGAGTTCTCAGCTAAATATGATCCGGTTCCAGGTGAAATATCATATTACATACTTCAAAGAACTTATTTGGAGACCCTGTCAAAACGTCTACTCCTGGGCACTAAACAGCAGATATGTGATCACCTCTGTGGGGTGTAGTTCTTACATCAATACTACTGATACCAACCAATAGTTCCCCTCTGTGGGGTGTAGTTCTTACATCAATACTACTGATACCAACCAATAGTTCACCTTTGTGGGGTGTAGTTCTTACATCAATACTACTGATACCAACCAATAGTTCCCCTCTGTGGGGTGTAGTTCTTAAAACTGTACTTATATAGACCAGTAGTTCACCTCTGTGGGGTGTAGTTCTTAAAACTGTACTTATATGTAGTTAATCAGTACTAATATAGACAAGGGTCTAGTTCATAAATAATAGTTCCCCTCTGTGGGGTCTAGTTCATCAGTATTAAAATAGAATAATAGTTCCCCTCTGTGGGGTCTAGTTCATAAATAATAGTTCCCCTCTGTGGGGTCTAGTTCATCAGTACTAAAATAGAATAATAGTTCACCTCTGTGGTGTGTAGTTCCTCTCCTCAGTGCTGATTTCTCTTGGTCTGCTCTCCTCTTCTCTTGGAGTTCCACTAATCTCTCTCTGGTCAGCTCAAAGTGAAGCCCGTTGTTCACGGCGACCACCTCCTCAATCTTGCTCAGTAGCTGGGTGACCTGTGTGTCGTCCTGGTTGTTAACGTTGAGGACGTGATATCTGTTCCCACACGCCTCCACCAACCACTGCAGCATCTTGCCTTTCACCTTCAAGGAGACATAGAATGGAAACCCACTTTTACATTGGCTTTGATGATTTAAGAGAGGTTGTGCATGGTTAAAGAGCTATCATGAACATGAGGCATGGTTCTGCCCTCTTTCATATGGAAATCTTCACTTTAGAAATAGCCACTAAAAAATGGGCAAATTATGTCAAATAGCACAAAGCCATTGCAGTTCAAGTGTGCTCGCCAGAGAGGGTGTCATTTAGGCAAAAGGACCAATATCAATACACATCCTAAATATGAGGTGTTTATGAGGCTTGTAAAATACCACTTGATCTTATTTTTGACAAATTACAATTGAATATATTCTATTTTAACATCAGAGAACAAGATACAATACTCAAAGAATCCATTCTATGTCACCTTAAAGGCCCTGCCTGCGGGCTTGCCTTGGCTCAGCACCGCCAGAGCGGGTGTCCCAGTAGTGCCGTGGCCCAAGAGACTCCCAGCAGAGCCATGGCCCAAGAGACTGGGCAGAGCTGAGTATCTGGTCCTGGAGGCCCCGGTGACCCACTGCAGCATCCTCTTCCTGGCCTCTGCCGGCTCCTCCAGCGCTGGAGCCTCCTGGATGACCAGAACCAGAGCGTGTTTCCAGGCCTCACGGCCCAGCAGACTCAGGTGGTTAGAGACGGCGTTTCTCTCCGCCTCCGTGAAGGACGTGTTGTCACGGACGACCAGCAGGATGGCATGTGGTCCTGGAGGACACAGAGTGACGCTCTGCACAATCTCTTGTTTCAGGAGGTTAGAGGAGTCCTTGCTCATCTTGATGTCGTAGTCCCTCCACCCAGGGGTGTCCACCACAGTGACCCGTCTCCCCGCTACCTCCGCTTCTCTCCTGGCGCACTGTAGCGTTCTCTCGTCAGGACCGAACTCTTCTCCGCCCAGGATGGTGTTTCCTGCTGAACTCTTCCCAGCTTCTCGGTTGCCCAGCAGCACAAGTCTCAGGTCAGACAGTTGGGGGACTCTTCCTGTCCAGGAGACAACACTGACATTAGCACACTCCTCTCTCCTTCACTCTGACAACCTCACTCCTGTCTCGTGTATTCTGACTAACTCACTCCTCTCCTGTAGCTCTGACTAACTCACTCCTCTCCTGTAGTCTGACTAACTCACTCCACTCCTCCACTCTGACTAACTCACTCCTCTCTTTTGTACTTCTCTCCTGTACTGAGACTAACTCACTCCTCTTCTTCACTCTGACTAACTCACTCCTGTCTCGTGTATTCTGACTAACTCACTCCTCTCTCCTTCACTCTGACCAACTCACTCCTCTTCTTCACTCTGACCAACTAACTCATCTCCTTCATTCTGACTCACTAACTCACTCCTCTCTCCTTCACTGAAACTAGCTCACTCCTCTCTCCTTCACTCTGACTAACTCACTCCTGTCTCATTCACTCTGACTAACTCACTCTTCTCTCCTTCACTCTGACCAACTCACTCCTCTCCTTCACTCTGACTAACTCACTCCTCTCTCATTCACTCTGTCTAACTCACTCCTCTCCTTCACTCTGTCTAACTCACTCCACTCTTCTGTACTTCTCTCCTGTACTGAGACTAACTCACTCCTCTTCTTCACTCTGACTAACTCACTCCTGTCTCGTGTATTCTGACTAACTCACTCCTCTCTCCTTCACTCTGAC
>JAODXP020000185.1:441650-444150 GCA_027497455.2 Sardinella longiceps
TTGATTAGTTACTCGTTACTTTTATAAAAAATTTTGGTAATGCTTTAATTTACAGCCCGTGAAGTACTGGGTAATTATTAGGTAAGAATGGTGTAACAAAAAAGTATCAAGGGATAAATTAAATTAAATTACTGAGTACTTACAGCGTACGTTTGCTGGAATAACACACGTAACAGAACTTAATGTGTAGGAAAGCAAGGGTTGGATCAACATGCACGCACTTTATTTTACAGCCCGCGCATCCAACATTAGGGTGTAGTTATATAGTTTTGAGGTGTTTAGGTCATTCTACGGTATTTATTCTTTAGCCTACTTTTCAGGCCTGTTTCACACACAAACTGCGCGTTCGCGGTGCAGAAGTCAGGACAGGAGCCACGCAGAACAGGCGTGCTGTCTGAATGACCTGACCTGTTACCGTGCATTCTAAACGGAAATGGACCAAAACCACACCCGCACCCACTCACACACAGGTTTGTGTTGTGACATGGATAGGCAGAGACAGCGGTTTGACAAAGATACCATTTTCACATGAAGGTCTAAGCGAACCAACATGACTGAAAATAATTCTGTTCATCAACAACAACAAGGGAAGGATGCGCGGGCTGTAAAATAAAGTGCGTGCAAGTTGATCCAACCCTGGGTTTCCTTTATGCTTCTGCATCCAGGCTACCCCACACTTATTTTGTAATTATGCCAATATTACACATAAAGTTCTATTTTGTTACGTTGTTCAATACCTGTACTTACCCAGTACTTCACGGGCTGTAAATTAAAGCGTTACCAATATTTTTTACAAATCATACCACATCCAATGATAGTCTATCAATGCCAGACCAGACCATCACCAGGTTTTCATTGTAATTATTGGGCGATTCAAGCGGTATAAGAGACCTCAAGCTCCCCTTCGACCTTTCGCAGTACTGAATGAATGCAGTGAATTGGGAACGATTAGCAAGGGTCAGTCTACTGCTCCATTTCGAGATGGAAGAAGTTGATGGAAAGATGGAAGTTCTTCAACTTCAAATGATTGTAGTGATGGGAATGGTGGTGACCATCCCTGGCCGTACTTAGAGTCCATGGCCAAACAGACTATTTCAGCCAAATAAATGTAAAACAGTATTATTTAAACTTTTGACTGCTTCCTTTAATATACACAGTACTTCTACTTTTACTTTCAGTACTTGAGTAGCAATTTTTTAAATACTTTTACTTGCAATACTTAAGTACAAAAAAATTTGAATACTTTAGTACTTCCACTTAAGTATGGTGTTTAAAGAACACTTTTACTTCCACTCAAGTCATTTTTTTGATATGGTACTTTTACTTCCACTCCACTCCTCTTCTCCAGTACTTTATACAACTCTGACACACACACACACACACACACTTACAATACTCTCTGTAGGCTGGGGCAGTTGCGGATAAGGTAGAGGATCCTGAGAGCCCATCTCCCAGTCAGACAGCCAGACTCCACAGAGACCTGCCTCAGGCCAGCCTGAGAGGCGACGGGGGAGACCAGAGCATCTAAATGCCCATCACATTCCTCAGGGCTTCAGGAAAACACAGACACACACACACACACACACACACACACACACACACACACACACACACACACACACACACACACACACACACACACACAGTGAGGTTTTTGTGTTTAAATTGGAAAAAGTGCAAAAAAAAAACCCCCACCTAAACATAATGTGCATGCTTGAGATGATTGGTGTCATTAACTAGTGCTGGTAAACAAATAAAAAGAGAAAATCAGATTAATAAAAAAATGTTGCCATGATTTATCATGATTAATTACGTTTAATAACAATTTCATTTGCTCCAGGAAGTATTTGGATGTTTGGGTATGTTGGACCCTTATTTAGCAGGAGTAAGGTCATGATAAATAGCTGGCTTTGTTCTTCTCAAATGGGGCAACTCATACCCATCCCTTACCCCCACACATCCCCCAAACAGTTTATTGTATTATCTTGGCATTCTATCCCTCACCTGCAGTCTCCACTGTAGCCAAAGTCAAACTGAAACACAAAGAGGAGGAGAGATAATATTCAGTCACACACTACACACATCTCACAAACTACACACACCTCACACACTACACACATCTCACAAACTACACACACCTCACACACTACACACATCTCACACACTACAAAGAGGAGGAGAGATAATATTCAGTCACACACTACACACACCTCACACACATCTTATATACTACACACATCTCACACACTACCAGGGGTGAAAGTAATTCCATTTTCTTACCGGCACTAGAACTTTATCGTCTCTCTTTAGAGGAAAAAAAAACCCCAACAACTTTGTGTTATGTAGGCCCTATAGTATGTATGGATGTATGGAGCATGGTAGGCAGCAGACTCCACTCCCCAAACGTTCCAACCAAAAGTACATTTCTTGGCTTGGCTTAGGCATGAGATGAGCAGAATATTGCTAATTTACGAAAGCAAACTGTTGGTGGTTGTGTTTT
>JAODXP020000185.1:449150-461334 GCA_027497455.2 Sardinella longiceps
ACCTTACTCTCCCTAGGGTATTATAATTAGTATAGTTTATGACCTCACACTCTCTCCAGAGTATTATAATTCTCCAATCTCTTACCATACTCTCATTAGATTTAATAATTGTCCAGTATAGTCTCTTACCGTACACTCTCTAGAGTATTCTAATTGTCCAGTACAGTCTCTTACCCCACACTCTCTAGAGCAGGGGTCTAAAACTCCCGGCCCGCGAGCCGAATCCGGCCCGGGCCCGGCCCAGATCCGGCCCGCGAGCTGGTGGCACAATTATAATGCAATCCGGCCCTGGAGAGAGCTGCAAACATCCCGACGGCGGCGCACCCGTTCTTCTCCGTCACGCTACTCCTGGAGTTCTAATCGTACCGAAATAATAATTAATACAATATTGTCAGCAAATATATTGTTGCAAATTGTTGCATATACCTTTATCATGACTCGTATATTACCAGATTCAAGATAATCTATATTTAAAAGTGAAAATATTTTGTTCTAGTAGGCTATACATTCAATGATGTGATATGCCTAATATTGAATATCTCATCTTTAGATTAAAATAAATAAATAATAATAATTGCAAAGGAAATGTGCAGGTCCCTGTTAAATAAATGTATTAAAAAAAAAAAGAAAAAGAAAAAAAAATACAATTGACCGCCTGAGGTGGCCCTCCAGTCAGACAATGTTGAGCGTAGTGGCTGAGGTGGCCCTCCAGTCAGACAATGTTGAGCGTAGTGGCTGAGGTGGCCCTCCAGTCAGACAATGTTGAGCGTAGTGGCTGAGGTGGCCCTCCAGTCAGACAATGTTGACCGTAGTGGCCCCCAGCTCATTTGAGTTTGAGACCCCTGCTCTAGAGTATTCTAATTGTCCAGTCTCTTACCCCACACTCTCTAGAGTATTCTAATTGTCCAGTCTCTTACCCCACACTCTCTAGAGTATTCTAATTGTCCAGTATAGTCTCTTACCTTGCAGTCTCTAGGTTGGGGCAGTTTAGCATGAGGGAGTGGATTCTTTTGGCCCAGCCTTCAGTCACACAGTTTACATAGACAATAACACTCTTGAGGTCATGCTGCATGCTCAGGAAGGAGAATAAAGCATCCAAATGCTTATCATATTCTGGACCCCTAAACACACACACACACACACACACACACACACACACACACACACACACACACACACACACACACAAATACACACACTGTGGTTATAAACATAAACCTCTCAATACCTTTAAGTCTAGACATAAAACATTCCTCTTTGACACTTCCTGTTAGGGATGTTACATGGTATGTGGCCACTGACCATTCCTACTGCGCTGGTCAGCTGCCGTACACCTTACCTTAGTTATGCTGCGATAGCCTAGTGCTGCCACAACCTTCACATTTGCCATCTCATACAGTTCTCTCTCCCCCTCTCCCGTCTCATTAAACATGTAGTATATAAGAAAAATATAAGCTATGACGTGCGAGCCCAGCTCCTAGACTTTTTTGTTATTCTCCCCCCACATATTACAATCATCTCTGCTGAGAGTTAAGTCTTCTGTTCACCCCTTGCCTCCCTGCCATCAACCATTAGTCAACCTTGAAGGACAACTTTAGTCAATTTCAACAACAGCTCGGTTGCTCAAGCTACTCAAGATTAGCCAGTACTGAAGTAAGAGAGCGCAGGAAATGTTCTTCCAACTCATAGAGAAATAGCCCTGACTAAAAACCTATGGGGCAAAACTTAAAGGAGAGTGCCGGAGTGAATTCAAACATAGCCCTGTTGAAAGAGCTTGCTAAATGCGCTAGTTAGCGAGTGGAACAAAATAATTTGGTACAGCACAGACCGAACGCGAACACAGAAGCGAAAAGGCATCAATAGGACCTGACTGTTGGAAACCGAAAGTAAGATCTGAGGTTACATTGACTCAATGTAAAGTGTTTCGCGTTCGCATTAGGTCTGTGCTGTTCCAAAATCTTTCATTTTGTGCGAAATATATTGCTGTTAGAAGGCTCGTGCAGCAGGGCTATGCTTAAACTTACTCCGGTATATTGCTTTAAACAGTGTTTTCGACATTGTTAACCATTTTATGTGGCTTTTTGCATAAACACCCATTTAAACCATGTTAGTCATTTTTAGTCAGAGACAATACAGTGCTCTGTTGTTACTGTACCTTCACACCAAGGGCTACTAAAGCTCTACTAACACACACACACACACACACACACACACACACACACACTGTACGTTCACACCAAGGGCTACTAAAGCTCTACTAACACACACACACACACACACACACACACACACACACACACACACACACATACTGTACGTTCACACCAAGGGCTACTAAAGCTCTACTAACACACACACACACACACACACACATACTGTACGTTCACACCAAGGGCTACTAAAGCTACAAAATCGCTTTTGTAGCTCAAAAAAGCAGCTGCTAAATTGTCTGTGTTCTCCAAATTGCTCTACGGCTCATGACGTGCCTGTTGTCATTCCATTAACAGCACAGCATTTAGATTTTACAGCTGAAACGCGTCATAGCTAATTTGCATAAAGTTTACTGTTTTTTACCCTTTTTAGACACTCAAATCATCAAACTTTTACAGCTGGTAGCTTTTGTCGCTCTTGCCCATAGAAACTGAAGGTCTCCAGCGATTTTACAGCTTTAGTTCAATTAGGTGTCTACTGATGCTGCGTAATTTACAGCATGTTACTGTAAGACGTTAAAAACAAAGTTTAAAGATCTGCCCCCATGTTAGCTGTAAGTGCTTATTTCTATACTTCTCAAGTAGCTTGAGCAATAGAGCTCTTGTTGAAATTGACCTAAGTTGTTGTTTAATTAAAGGTAAACAAACAAGAGTAACTTGATCAAAAGATACTGTAAAACATTCCACAAGGAAGGCAGAAAAACACAAGATTCTCACTTGTCTATCAAAGAGCCAAGTTGATGAGTATGGTTCAAAACGTCCGTCAACTTGTCGTTGGAAATCTCTGAAAAGAATTCTAGATGGAGACCCAGACCTGAGGTGTCCTCTGGGTAGGACCCTGTTAAATGGGCAATCCACAGCCTGACACAGAGAGAAGGAATAATGCACACGATTCAGCAGTGTCATGCGCACACTACACACATTAAATATGATCCACGCACATCACTGGTTGACAGTGCAAGAAAGTGAAAGTGACTTACCAGAAATTCTCCTCTTTTCCCATCATGAGAACGGAACAGAGACTCTGAGTTCTGTCAGCTCCTTTTGGTAGTCCCACCCTGCTCACAACAACCAATGGTAATCAATCTGGTAGTCCCACCCTGCTCACAACAACCAATGGTAATCAATCTTGTAATCCCACCCTGCTCACAACAACCAATGGTAATCAATCTGGTATTCCCACCCTGCTCACAACAACCAATGGTAATCAATCTGGTAATCCCGCCCTGCTCACAACAACCTATCAGAGGCAACATAGCATGCAGTGTTGGGTAAGTTACTTTAGAAATGTAATGCGTTACAGTTACAAGTTACAAGTTACCCCTTTGAAATAGTAATTGTAGTGTAATTATTTTGATTACTTTAATAAAGTAATGTAACTAATTACATTTGATTACTTTTTGATTACATTTCAACATTTTTTAACTTTTTTTTTTTTTCAATCGTCAAGCAATTTTGAGTTTTTGAATCCTGGCAATGTTAACTATCACATAGTCCTATTATTCACCACTGACATTGCAAACTTTTTAACTCCCACAGAAGTGTCAGAATTCACTACGAGCAAATAGTTAAAATACTTGGTGAACATCACTGAATAATCAGGTGTTTGTCTGAGATTGCTCATAAAGTATGTGTGCACCTGATCAATAGAGCTCATTTTTATATCCGGCAATGGGCTACAGGCCTATGTTGTAGTTTTTGTCTGACAGTCAGGCCTCCTTGCTACTGAAACTTAGACCGCTGTAGATCAGGTAACAAGTGAGTAGTGTTGCCAACATGACAGTAGAAACAATTATATTAGCATAGTGTATTTTAGCTGTAGTAGTGACATTTAGTTGTAAATAGAGGATGTTGTATTTACATGAAGCACACTTAGCCAATGTTTCTGCAGATGATATTGGGGTCATGTAACTAAAATTGTAATTCTGAATATTTCTTGAAGTAACTGTAATTCAATTACACATTTTTCCAAAGTAACTGTAATTGATTACTGTTACTTTTATTTTGTAATTAAATTACGTAATTTCGTTACATGTAACTCGTTACTCCCCAACACTGATAGCATGTCATTGAACAGTGTTGGGAGTAACTAATTACAGTAATGCATTGCTTTTTGTGGTAACTTGGTAATGTAAGGCATTACGAAAAAAAACAAAAAAACAGGTAATATTTCCCTCAGTACAATCGTCAGTAACTCAAGTTACAATGCATTTTTATCTTCAAAAGAAGGTGTTTTTTTCCTTCATACAACTTCGCCAAAAATCACAATCAGAGGTCAGCAAGGGTAATACATTTGCTATGCCGGACTTGATGTAGAAATTTACAGTCTCCGCTAGTCATTCTCAACATTGAACATGAACTAATGAAGGTCATAAGCTACAGGGGGGCCCGAAGAGTAACTTAAATGTAATGCAGCAGTAACGCCTTACATTTTCAAAACACTAATATTGTAATGTAAGGGACTACTATAAAATGTCAGTAACAAGTATTACAGTTTTGCAGTAACTTGCCCAACATTGTCCGTGAAGATGAAGATGTGTGAAGCAGACAGAGGCTCAATCCCAAACTTACTCTTCAAGACTCAAAGACCTCCTTAACTATCTTACACTTACTCTTCAAGACTCAACCGTAAATCCTCAAAGACCTCCATAATTATCTTACACTTACTCTTGAAGACTCAACCCTTGAATGCTCAAAGACCATCATAACAGTATTATGAACCCTGAATGCTCAAAGGCCTATGTGAGCAATAGGTAGTAAGACTCAACCCTGAACACTCAAAGATCAACATGAATAATCTCAAACTTTATCTTCAAGATTCAACTCTGAATGCTCAAAGACCTCCATAAACAACAGTTGAAGTCTCATTATCCTGCAAGCATGTTTAAGGGACCTTCCTGTGTGCTGTGCTGTGCTGTGCTGTGTGTGCTGTGCGTGAACGGGTGTGTACCACAGCTATATATATATATATATATTACAGTATATATATATATTAGTGTATATATTACAGTGGATAAAGTGGGATATGGCAGGAGGGAGAACTCTCAAATCTTGTGTCAGCGCAACAAAGAAAAATAAGTATAAAATTAATTAATCTATTTCTTAATTTATATGAGGTGCCAGAACCCCTCTCTTACCCTACGTGCTTTCTAATCTCTGTGTCCTTGATGAACTGCAGGAGACTCTTAGCAGTGGTGAAGCTGATGCTCTTCACCGAGATCCAGACTTGAACTACAGACTTCTGCCTGCAGAGGGCGCTGAAGACCTGCTGCACACTCTCATCTGACAGGTTGCTCTTTAACACACTGGAACACACAACACAAACAGGTGGCTAGGGCTAACTCAATGACATTTCGGATCCTACAGATATAGAGACAGTTCTTACCCAATGACATTCAGGATCTTCTCTTCCCCAAGAGCTGAGATGAAATCATTAACATCGCCATCCGACAGCTCCTCAACCTCTAACCTACAAACACACACACACACACACACACACACACACACACACACACACACACACACACACACACCTTAGCATGATTTTTTCAAAATAAAGTCAATAACCTATGTGATGGATACTACAGTGTGCTATTCTCTAAAAACATCACTACCGAAAATGGTGCTCTAGAGGTAAAAAATTATTCTTGGCTGGTTTGTGTTTAACTTGCCCTGATTGGCCACTTAATTCTGTATCTAACACACCACCTGTGAACACATACACCCCCCCCAACACACACACTCTCTCACCCTCTCTCTCTCACACACACACACACACACACACACACACACACTCACCCCATCTCTGGAGACTTTTGCAGCACAGGCTGCAGCATCCTAAGTGTCACTGGTGTTATGTTGCACTTAGTGAGCTCCACGTTTCTGATGGCCGGGCAGCACTGCAGGCAGTACAGCAGCACCCAGCAGTCTTGCCTTGTCAGGGGGACGGAATCAAACTTCACCTCCCCCCAAACCTCCATGGCTCTGCTCACAAACTCCTCCTCATGGAACTCATAGAGACAGTGGAGAACAAACCGCAACTCTTCACTTTTCTTTGAAATCTTGTTTTGATCAATGAAGAGAAGAATCCACTCTACCAGCTGCTCTTGCATGGACGGAGAGCAGGGCAGCTCGAGTTCTTCCAGGCTTTCCACCACCTTCGTATTTGAGAGGCCAAACAGAAATTGAATGACAGGTAGGAGGTGTGATTTGCTTTCGTAACCATTGGTGAAGCCGAGCAGACCTTTAACTTTCTCTTCTTGCTCATCTAGACTGTAGTTGAGTGCGGTGAAGAATTCCTGAAAGATCTGATGCATGAAACTGAACATTTCCTTAGTTTTCCTTCGGTCCACCACAAGGAATTTGCACAGGAAGGGACCGGCTGGATCTGAAACTATACTCAGCACGCTTTTCTTATCAAACTGGACTGTCCTCTCCAGCACCCCTCTCTCTGCCAGCTGGCCCAGACCCCTCAGCAGAGTGGGGACAGGCTGACTCAAACCCTGGCAATGGTTCTCCAGAAGAGTGGACATAAAGTCAACAAATATTGAGGTGGTTGTTTCCAGTTCAGGCATTCCAGAATTTGTTTCAAACTGATCCCTGAAAACAGTGCAGACAATCCAGCAGATGACAGGAATAGAACAAGAAGTGAAGAGTGTTTCGTTTGCCTTCACACTGCTGAATGCCTTCTCTGAGAACTGCTCATCTTTACAGAAACTCTGGAAATACTCCTGTATTCCTTTCTCAGAGAAGCCCAGGATCTCAGTGAACCGTGGTGTGGGTTTGAGGAGCTTGCCCAGTGTGTCTGTGCTAGTAGACCTGGTGGTGACTATCAGGAAGCAATCAGGCAGGATCCGCCCCTTCAACAGGGCAATGAGAATGGACTTCACAGGAGCTGGGGTTGAAAGGTCTTTGGCAGGCGAGTCATCAGTTGGAAGCTGAAGTTCATCAAAGCCATCTATGAGGAAGAGCACCTTCTGAGGCGACTCTCTTAGTTTCTGTGAGATCAGAAGAGTGTATTTTTCACTGCAGCTCACAAGATCCACCACACTCATCTCTCTGGTCACCTGGTTCAGTTCTCTACATCTCAGGTGTAAAACGAGTTCAAATCGATCCTGGTAGAGGTTGCCTGATGCCCAGTCCAGCATGATCTTCTGCACCGTAAAGGATTTGCCATATCCAGAGTGGCCCTGGAGAATGACAGCTCTAGGAACATCTCCGCGGTCATTGGGGATGAAGAAGTTCTCCACACTTATGCTCTGATATGTTTCTGTGGCTATGAGATCGAAGAACTCAAGACCTCTAGAACAAATTTCTTCCTTTCTCTTTTCCGGTTCTCTGTGTTTCTGGACTATCAGCAGGTCAGTGTAGCGGTCAGTCAGCAGCACGTCCTCTCCAGGTAGGGAGTTGTACTCCTGCACTGTCTTATACTGTGAGCAGATCCACTCCTTAAGTTCAGGGATCTTTGAACTCTGGTCTAGAAGACATTTATGAATCAAAGATTTGTGAATTTATTACAAAGCAGTGCATTGGTTCAGTGGCACTTAAAAACACACTCTGTTGTAGTCGTATCTAATTTGGGTTCAGTACAAATGTGCATCAGTACAAGGCAAAATCTCCTGCAGTTCTCACCTCATTGACTAGTCTCGGGAAGTGCAATACCCTACTTTGTGCAGTATTTTATTATGCGCAATACTCTACTGGGTACAACACTTTACTAACGCTACTCTGGGCAATATTCTATGTACTATATTTAACTGTGTCCAATGCTCTACTGGGTACAACACTTTACTAACGCTACTCTGGGCAATATTCTATGTACTATATTTAACTGTGTCCAATGCTCTACTGGGTACAACACTTTACTAACGCTACTCTGGGCAATATTCTATGTACTATATTTAACTGTGTCCAATGCTCTACTGGGTACAACACTTTACTAACGCTACTCTGGGCAATATTCTATGTACTATATTTAACTGTGTCCAATACTCTACTATGTGCAATACTCTACTGCAATAGTTTAAAAAGTGCAATTGGGAATTTGGGATATGTGCAATGGAGAAAAGCAACAGCACAGGCAAAGCAGGCAGTTTACTGAGGCCCCTAGCTGAATGGACTCCCCAGGATTGACTAGTTATTCACCGTTAGCCACACCATTCTATAAGACAGCCACACTCATTTCTGCCATTCTATAAGACAGCCACACTCATTTCTGCCAAGAACAATCTTGCACAGAATGCTGAATGTTCCGAGGATTTAAAATTTTTTAAATCATTAATCATTTTAGGTGTTTGAGTTGGTGGTGTTTTACAATAATGTATAACTTTAGGCTAGGGTTAGACTACTGTAACCTCAATACAAATAATTATATTACGTAATGAAAGATGCTTGAAGATTATAAGAATGTTGTTTATGCAGGTGTTCATGGGGAACATGCACCATGCCGGCATTCTCCCATGTGCTTAAGTCCAAAAAAGTGCTTATCTCCATGCGTTTCAGTCTGCACTAAGCACTTTTTGGGATTTAGGCTACTTGGAGAAAACTGCCCCTAGCATATACTGTAAAGCCACTTGATGGACGTCTGTTGAGCCCTGTCTGTATGGATACTATAGTGTGCCATAATAAGCCTGTTGAGCTCTGTCTGTATGGATACTATAGTGTGCCATAATGAGTCTGTTGAACTCTGTCTGTATGGATAGTGTGTCATAATAGTTGGAGAAAACTGCCCCTAGCATATACTGTAAAGCCACTTGATGGACGTCTGTTGAACTCTGGCTGTATGGATACTATAGTGTGCCATAATGAGCCAGTTAAAGGGTTATTGTGCCATAATGAGCCATTTAAAGGGTTATTGTGCCATAATGAGCCAGTTAAAGGAATAGTGTGCCATAATGAGCCATTTAAAGGGTTAGTGTGCCATAATGAGCCAGTTAAAGGGTTAGTGTGCCATAATGAGCCAGGACAGCTTCTCACCTTCTTCCTTGGCTGTCGGACTTCCAGTGTCTGCAGAGGGTAAGAGTAGCTGCTTTAGAAAGGACATTCAGCCTTCTCAATCGCACACACACACACACACACACACACACACACACACACACACACACACACACACACACACACACTTCATGGAAATCCTTGCTATTTTTTTAAAAATAGACCTAGCATGGGCAGAATAGCTTTTGCATGGCTATGTACCGATATGAGTTCATGTTTTGTTACTGTAGCAATAAAAAAGCAACAACATCTATAACTGTTGTCATAAGCTGCCCACACAGGGTATGGAGTGGGTTGGTGCCACCATGGGTGAATGTGTAGCTGCCCACACTGTAATGGTCAGGGTATGGAGTGGGTTGGTGCCACCATGGGTGAATGTGTAGCTGCCCACACTGTAATGGGCTGGGTATGGAGAGGGTTGGTGCCTCCACCACCGGCGTATGAGTGGGTGAATGTGAGGCCCACATGTAAAGCCCTTTCAATGCATAGGAGAAACGCTATATAAATGCAGGCAATTTACCATTTACACACACACACACACACACACACACACAAACACTGATAACTTACACACTTTGATGTTGATGCTTCCTTCGGTTGTAGTGTTAATCAAAGTGGGAGCAATGACTACACTCCCCTCCTGTGCCCTGATGATGTTTGGAGCCTCCAGAGAGACACACTCCCCCAAAGCCCCAGCAGGTGGCGCCGCTGAGAGACAGACAAGAGACTATGTCAATATACAGGAAGATGTTACAGCAACGAAACCTATATTATTATTACAGCTAAATTAAAATGATGATCATTAAAAGTGTGTGCCATTAGTAGAGTAGCTATTACACTGTAATTGAATTGAACCAGGCAGTAGGTTAATATATTTTACTGCCCTGATTCCCTGTATCTGAAAGTACAGAGTAATTGCTGGAATAGAGTCTTACAGTGATACAGGGTTTTACCATTTCATCACTACATTTGACTAACTGTAATTGACCATAATTATACTAAAAAGGTCAAAATGATGTTATGAGGTCATAATGATGTTAGTGAGGTCATAGTGATCAAAGATTCATAGTGCCACGCTCTAAAATCTTTGACAATGATGTCATAGCGGTCATAATGACTTCATAGATGATTTCAAACATCCGGGAATTTTGCCATTATGACATGTGTGACGTCCCATTTGCGGGGAAACGAAAGATCAGAAGACCATTCAAATGAATGGAGATGAGGAGTAGCAAGTACACTTAACACCTTCTTTTAATTTCCCAGGCCATTACTCAATATGATGAATATAGCGTTTTTTAAGACTTACTTTCACCCAAATGATGCGTGGTCAAAATATATTTATTCGCAGCCAAATTCGTCTGCAGTGTCCTGATGTTACTGGCCAACTCACGTATTTTCTAATGTTAGTGTTAGCTCTGGTTAGCTTGCTAATAGGCAAATTGATTATATTAGAGCAACTCAGCTTACTGTCTGGTCTTACTTGTTGACAGCAAGATCGTATCAACATGCTAGAGCAGGGGTTTCAAACTCAAATGAGCTGGGGGCCACTACGGCCAACATTATCTGACTGGAGGGACACCTCAGGGGTCAACTGTTATTATGGTACAACTTTTTTTTTAATGTATATATATATATATACAGTACGTTTATTTAACAGGGACCTGCACAATTCCATTGCAATTATTTCGCTCTTTTTTTCTTTTTTTTTAAAAAAAATCTAAAGATGTGATATTCAATGTTAGGCCTAATATAATGTTAGGCCTAATAAAAGAGTCATGATAAAGGTATTCTGTATGACTGCAATTTGCAATAATATATGTGTTGACAATATGTCATTAATTGTGTTATGAATATGAAATATAATCTATTGCTATTTCGGATCTTCAGACAATATTTCTAGCATCTGTCCTGACAGTTACTTAAAAGTTAGTCCTGACAAACAGGGAGCTAAAAACAACTTTCCCTATGGAAAAGAAATTATATTTAGGAATGACATTGTTGAAGACAATGCAGAAATTTTATATGATTTCAAGATCGGATTACTGTGTAGCTGACGGAGAAGAATGGGTGCGCCCGTCGGGACTGATGTTTGTCTCCAGGGCCGGATTGCATTATAATGTTGGCACCAACTCGCGGGCCGGATCTGGGCCGAGCCCGGGCCGGGAGTTTGAGACCCCTGTGCTAGAGTGTGAATGTTGCCATGTTAACAAATTTAGATGTGTTCAGAAGCCTACAGAAGTGCCGTTTTGACGGTTAGCTTGCTATCAGCTAACTTTTATAGACAACAGCTCTAAGCTGTGAAGAAGTTCTGTGCTTCCATTGGTAAACGGAAAAATATGCGAAATTAAAACATTAATGTGTAGTTTGAAATCCTCCGACAGAAAGAAAACACTTACATAAAACAATCTTATATTATGTGTTTTATTCTTGTAAAATGACACATCCAAACTTATAAAGCCAGACTCTGCTGAAGTATAGTCCGTTTTGCATTGGGAGTAACATCATCAATCTGGTCAGGTTTACCCCGCAAAGTGGGCGTGTCGGCCATTGCTACTCTTTGTTACGTGAAGCTGAAATCATCTATAGAGGTCTTATTGATGTTAGTGATGTCATAATAATGTCATAAAGGTCATAATGATGCTGTAGAGGTCATGATGGTGTTGTAGAAGTCATAATGATATTAAAAGGTCATAGTTTTGTCTGACACTCACCAGCTTCCTCCTGTTTGTCCATATCCTGCACAGCCCGGCACCCCCTCATACACGGCCTTCACAGATGCAGCAGATCCCCTACCGCCTTCACAGATACAGCGACCCCCTCACACGGCCTTCACAGATGCTGCTGATCCACTCCCTCATACACGGCCTTCACAGATGCTGCATATCAGCTCACACAGCCTTCACAGATGCTGCTGATCCACTCCCTCATACACGGCCTTCACAGATGCTGCATATCAGCTCACACAGCCTTCACAGATG
>JAODXP020000185.1:461434-641224 GCA_027497455.2 Sardinella longiceps
CACACACAGACGTAATTAATAATCAATAACATTTACATACATAGACTCACCAGTCAGTAAGAGTGTATGAAACTAGGGTTCAAAATACATACCTGAGGCTTCCTGGCTACCATCACCGGCATCTGATGACAGACATGGTACTGGAAAATTCACAGACACACACACAGACGTAATTAATAATCAATACCATTTACATACATAGACTCACCAGTCAGTAAGAGTGTATGAAACTAGGGTTCAAAATGCATACCTGAGGCTTCCTGGCTACCATCACCGGCATCTGATGACAGACATGGTACTGGAAAATTCACACACACAGACACACACACACACACACAGACGTAATTAATAATTAATACCATTTACATACAGACTCACCAGTCAGTAGGGTTCAAAATGCATACCTGAGGCTTCTTGGCTACCATCACCGGCATCTGATGACAGACATGGTACTGGAAAATTCACACACACAGACACACACACACGTAATTAATAATCAGAGATGTATAGTAACGAAGTAGAACTACTTGAGTAGTCCACTTAAGTACTAAAATGCAGTATCTGTACTTTACTGGAGTATTATTTTTTTTCTCCTACTTCCACTTTTACTTCACTACATTTTTTGATTAATTTAATACTTCTACTTCGTTACATTTTTGATGTGCTGATTAGTTACTCGTTACTTTTATAAAAAATGTTACAAATCATACCACATCCAATGATAGCCTAGAAAATGTCAGACCAGACCATAACCAGGTTTCCATTATCATTATTGTGCAATTCAAGCGGTATAAGAGACTTAATGAATGAATGCTGTCAATTGGGAATGATTACCAAGGGTCAGTTTACTGCTCTATTTCGAGATGGAAGAAAAACACCAAGTTCTTTAACTTTGTAGTGTGGGGAATGGTGGTGACCATTCCTGGCCCTACTTAGAGTCCATGGCCGAACAGACTATTTCAGCCAAATAAATGTAAAACAATATGATATTCAAACTTTCGACTGCTTTCTTTAAAGTATACTTCTACTTTTACTTTCAGTACTTGAGTAGCAATTTTTAAAATACTTGTGCTTGCAATACTTAAGTACAAAACATTTTGAATATTTTAGTACTTCCACTTAAGTATGATGTTTAAAGAACACCTCTACTTCTACTCAAGTCAATTTTTTGATATGGTACTTTTGACTATGGTACTCCACTCCTCTATTCCAGTACTTTATACAACTCTGTAATAATTAATACCATTTACATACATAGACTCACCAGTCAGTAAGAGTGTATGAAACTAGGGTTCAAAATGCATACCTGAGGCTTCCTGGCTACCATCACCAGCATCTGATGACAGACATGGTACTGGAAAATTCACACACACAGACACAGACACAGACACACACACACACACACACACACACACACACACACACACACACACACACACACACACACACACACACACACGTAATTAATAATTAATACCATTTACAAACATAGACTCACCAGTCAGTAAGAGTGTATGAAACTAGGGTTCAAAATGCATACCTGAGGCTTCCTGGCTACCATCACCTTCAGATGTTACAGGCATATTCACTGAAAAAATAAAATCCAAAATTAAAATCCCAAATGTTCTCGGACATCAACAGAGAACAATTTTGTAGTACATATGCAATATGGCATATAAAACAAACAATAACAACACAATAATAATACAAATATTTCTTTTATTTTAAAAGTCTTGAAAACTACAAAAACTATAAGCTGATTGCACTACCTATTACAATGCAATGGAAATATAGTAAAATAAGACATAAGCTATGGGATGTCTGATCAGACTGTGTACCCACCATTCCTGCACACATCATGTTCCTTTTACTATATGACATGCCTACAAGTAGCGGGAACAGAGGCTCCAGCGTAAGTGTTACCGACATGCCCAATTTGGGGCTGAGACTAAAGGAGGTTAAAGGGCAACTTCAGTCAATTTCAACAAGAGCTGTATTGGTCAAGCCCTTGTTGAAATTGACTGAAGTTGCCCTTTAAGTTAAGGTATACAATACAAGGTAAGGTTATATATTTTGGCAGTGCAGTGTAATCCGAAAAGCCGATTTGACTTGATTCATGTACTTACACTGGAGGATCCTCTCATAAAAAGTAGTAAGATTTTGGCAGAGCTCCTGGCTGGGGTGAAGTGTTGCCATTCCTTGAGGGAGCATCATGGCTGCCTTATAGCCTCTTTTGTTCCTCTTGGCCACCAATAAGACCGGGAGGCACCCCACGGCCAAGAGCTTGTCCAGCTAAAGATAACACACAGAAAATTTCATTGTTTGAGTGTACATTCACAAAATAAGTGTTTTAATGTGCAACAGAGGTACAAAAAGTAGGCACTAATGAGAGGGATGTCTAATTATGACTGTGTGTGCGGGGGTGAGACTGAATAAAAATAACAGAATAGAATTTGTGGTTACAGATAGTGTTCTGAATCACCGATCGGACACACACACGCTGAGCAAAACATAACCTCCTTGGCGGAGGTAACAAATACCATTAAATAATTACCATTAAATATGAGGAATCGATAACCGCAGCCCGGTTGCGGTTTCTTTGAACGCTCTGGGAGAACTCCTGACTGCAGTCCCGGAATTTGGTCCTCCTCTTGACCAGCCTCTGTTTGTGGGGCAGAACCTCCTTACAAACCTTGCAGGTTTTGCATGATATTGGGAGTTCTGCCCCACAACTGGGGCATGTTCGTTTCGGAGCTGGCATACTAAACAGACAGAATTACATTTACTGCAGAGTAACACATTGCAAATCTTATACAAAGATGGGAAGAAGCAATATACAAACACTTGGGCAACTGTTCTGATCTGGGCAACTTGGGCAGTATGTTCAGATCTGTTGCCCCATGCAACCATGCTCCAGGCTAACATGTGTTAAGTAACTGTTAGCGAGAAATATCTAAGTTAGGAAGACATTGACAAAAGCTGAAGTAAATAACAAGACACAACCACACAGCTTACTTTGAAGTCACACACAGGCAAAAGTGCACTATTTTTTGAATGAGTAGTGTGTGATAATCTGACATGATTTGATCTGAACTGATCTTTTGATTTTAATTAGCTTAATTAGCATATCAACAGCTAGGAGTTGAATCAAGCTATCAATGATATAACAGATATAGCAAAGCAGTGAAATACAACGGACTAAGGAGACTGAAATATACATAAATTATTATATTTCAGTAAGTTATTGTTATCATCTTATCATTTTCACTCCTTTGAGTAATGGAAATGTATGCAAATGCTTCTTACCTTGCTCTCTTGGACTGTGAGAAAAGCAATATGGGTAATATCTTGTAGAGAAATTTAAAGGCACATGCCAACACTGAGATTATATTAGTCTTAGTTGTACATTTTAACATACAGGGAAAGGTAGTAGTTCACCAAAAAGCATACATAATTGTAAAAAGTCATAGACATTGAAAAACATTTAGTGTCAGGTTTTTTGGTGTTTTATTAAAATTTACTGAGTTAGATAGTGGCAGTAGCTATACAGTATGAATTCAATGACAGAAATTGATCCAAAAATCAATTGTGTCGATCAATCAATTTATCAATCATGAATATCAATAAGACATAACACAGTAGAAACACTGAGGCATAATACAGTAGCAGTCACAATTGGATTAACAGCAATTATTAGGTTTAAGGGGCAATTATTTTCACATAATAGTCCAGTTCCTTATGTCAAAATAAGGGTTATGGGGGTATTAGCCAATATTTGCATTTGCTCAGATGTTTTTATGGCCATATTGAAGTTTAAAGAGCGTCCAACTTAAAACAATAGGCCTACACCTTAGTCCAATTCAAAATAATAGTTTATGCAGTGAAGTATCCATTCATTTTTGTATTATTTTTTTTGAGAAATGCACCAAAATCCTCATTTCCCCCTCAAATGGGAATAAGATTTGAAGTAAGGAGGGGTATGCTTTCCAAAAATACATGTACACTCTATATGGAATGTATGGTGAAATTAGTTTCCCCTTCATACTTAAGAGGCCAAAATAAAGTTGTGTATATTTTCACGGAAAATCAACAAGACCATTGATTTCAACAGGAAATTAACTTAATTTCCATATATTCTGCCACAATGACATCTGGGCAAAAGCAAACATTGATTTACTGACTCATCATTACCTTACACCAAAACATTTCCACAAAATGACATTACGAACCAGACTATAAGGCCATGTGGGATTTACAAGCATTTTTCATATAATCTATTTAAAAGGTGGCATGTTGTGTTTACTTCAGTTATATTTGTCCGCATTTTAAATTTGAAACTGTGAAGTGTGACAAATATTGGCAAAATAAGGAATCAACAGCTCTGTATATGTAATATGTTTGTTTGATTGGTTGGATGCTTAAATTTCTTTTAAAATTTCTTGTGTTATTTTACGAGTTACCAGAGGTGCAAAGCACTTGTTGCCTTCTTTGTCTCCATTCTGCAGTCCAACTCATTCCAATCCATGTCAGTTTTGATGTGGGTCATTGCGATTCTTGAGGTCATCTGATGCGGTATTAATTTACAATGTTGACCATTTTAAAATAAAGAAAAGTCATTGAATTAGAGGGTGCATCCATTTCAGAAAGATCACTGAGGTTCTTATCAAATCATACATGATGATACATGATGCAGGTTATAATATACTGTGTTAGCTGTAAGTACTGGTACATGCCTGAAAATACAACAATCCAAATCATGATGTAAAATGTTAAAAAATCAATCTGGCACAGTTAAATGTAATTATACAGAGAGTTAGAGAGTGGTATGATTTATCTCTTCCACGACGTGTTCTCCTGGCTGCGCCTAAAAAAAAGAAGAAAAATGAGTCTGAGACTGTACCGATGTAAGAAGAAGCAAAACTGATTGTGCATTCAGATTGCAAGTCATATAAGCAACATGTAGTTTCTTTTTGATGGAGGCTTTAGTAAAAAATAATGGCTTCTTCCATTAGGCTACCATCAGGCCATAAGGCCGCCTTCTTTAAACAAACAGTGAGTAATGTCGCATAATCCAGCACAGTTCTGCACCATTTTCCGACTACAGCAGTAATAACCACCTTGCCTTGCTCAAAATGAATACCAACACCAAACCGCGACACAAATAAAAGGTTTCGGCTATTAACAGCCCACTCAATCAACCATTAACACCTTAAGCAAGCAATATTTATTTGATTGTCGTTGTATTCTGAAAGTCAGCCACCTCCACAAAACTTCTTCATTACACCAGTTTATGCTTAAAGACCCCCTCTCCAACTCTTTTCCCCCTTTAAACATACAGTATGTATTTCTGTGTATACCATGTTCATAAGTGAAATTAGTGGCTAAAAAAGCCTATTATATATTCCCTTTATTAAAACCAATTAGTTAAGTGTTTTATGTAATTTCTATTGCTGATTAGTCACCTTAAAGGAATATACCGGAGTAAGTTTAAGCATAGCCCTGCTGCACGAGCCTTCTAACACTTTATATTAAGTCAATGTAACCTCAGATCTTACTTTCGGTTTCCAAGAGTCAGGTCCCATTGATTCAGTGTAAAGTGCCTGTGCGCTTCTGCGTTTGCGTTTGGTCTGTGCTGTATCAAATAATTTTGTTCCAAACGCTAAATAACGCATTTAGCAAGCTCTTTCAACAGGGCTATGCTTGAATTCACTTCGGTATTTTCCTTTAACACTGAGGTATAGCTTGCAAGCATGGGGCAATCATGGAATGAGTAACATAGCCAAAAGTGTGAGTCGTGCCAACCAAAAATGGACACAAATGGACATGTTCTGCTGCTAGTTCTCTCATTTTGAGCTTCAAGCACTACCAGGTGAATGTCAGTCACTGGTGTTCCTAAATTAGCACCTAGAGTTTTGCAAATTTGGGGTTTGTGGTTTCTCCAAGCAGGAACACTGGTGGAAAATGCCAGATTTGTTCCTTCAGGATAGGGCCAGTGCAATTTCAAACTTAGGACCAAGTTCCATTAGACTGCAGAAGTCAAAGACAGACCATAAGAAGACAACACCCCAAGAAGACCGGTTACTCACTTTTGCTGCACTAAGGAACCGTAGGTTTACTGCCAGAGACTTAAAAGATTTGCTCAACTGTACCAAAACCGGCTCTCACTAGAGACTGTGAGGAACATATGGATCTTCCACACGCTACTGAAGCCCTGATACTGACTGTAAACTTTATGGCCAACATGTTTTTTGTTCTTGTCCTCATTTGTGTGTGAGAGTGCAATCTTCAATGATCCAAGCAACAAAGGCTATACCAACAGAACAATATAACAGGCCATTTTGGCACATTTTTGGTTCGCACTACTCACACGTTTGGCTGTGTTACTCATTCCATGATTGCCCGATGATTACAAGCTATACCTCATTATAACATTGAGATATAATGGGCCAAAGTCAGGTTTCCTTCCTTTTTGTGCTCGGTTTAGTTTATTTGCAAACTTTCAGTGTCGGCTAATGTTTTGACCTTGCTGGCATATCAGTTAGTGTATTTGAAACCTGAAGAAATGAGAATAAGAAGTGACAAAGTCTAAACATGTATGAAAAATAATAGTAAATTGAAATTATACAGAAAAATGTATTACTGGAGTGGGTCTTTAAAATACAGGCGATTATAATGCACACACATCAATTACTTACTAATTATTAAAGTAGAATGAAGAGGGTGTTTTGCCAGTTCCATCAAAATGTGCGGGTCACCAGTTGTGCGACCACAAGTTTGGAATTGTCTTACAGGCCAAAGTCGGCTTTGCTCAGTCAAAGATGAGCACCTAAAAACAAACAAACAAACAAAAAAATTAGGCTAAATTAAAGCATAAATATATTACAGCAGTGGTTCTCAAGCTCAAGGCACCCCTATCAACATTTTTTTCATCCACGGCACCCCTAAGTTATATTCTTCCTTTACATCGCTCAATTGTGCATTAAGATAGGCCTACTTAGTATATGTAGTATTGTGGCTAAAATTGGTATTACAATCATGTTCAAAATAGGCATATTTTGCTACCATCTCCATCTTTCAAAAGCATGCCATATTCATATGCTTGTTTTATTTCTCACTTTGTCATGATGTATGTCAGAAGTAGAGGCCTTTGCAATGACAACAACCCAAACAATACCTGAAATGACAATAGAAACACTACATGTGGACTGCAACTTAGCTATTCAAATGCAAGTAGGCCTACTCTGACTGGATAACTGTCGGTGACATCAGTGTTTAAGATAAACATGATCCCTTCATGTCTGGTGACATAGCAGTGCCATCATTATTATTAATTGATTGTT
Source organism: Sardinella longiceps (assembly GCA_027497455.2). Classification (NCBI taxonomy): domain Eukaryota; kingdom Metazoa; phylum Chordata; class Actinopteri; order Clupeiformes; family Clupeidae; genus Sardinella; species Sardinella longiceps. The sequence continues at coordinate 468,775 of JAODXP020000185.1, forward strand.
TGAAATTTCACATTGCATACTGCTCCTTTAATATTCAGTTCCACCATATTTATCATCATTCTGGATATATTTGTCATTTAGCACTACATATCATTTTTCTGTTACATAGTTACATAGTACACCAAGTTACATAGGGTTTGTAGATATGAGGGTGAAAAGGCATTTAAAGCCATGCAGTAGTGTGGCCGAGATCGTTTTTATTGCCGAGTAGCCTACTTTCTTTACAAATGTTCAGAACATAATGTTCATACCAAACCATCAATCAGTTTTTTTTTAAAAAAAAACTCTCATTAACGTGGATGTCCCCAAGATTTCTTCCTACAAAACAAATTATTTACAAAGTGAAGGGAGTTTTTCCTTGCCCCTGATTCTCATGGATGCTTCCCGTACTGTCTGTAAAGCGCTGCGAGACGATGTACTGTATTTGAGCGCTCTACAAATAAAATTGAATTGAATTAGCGACGTTTTATTTCGCTATATTTAAGAGCAATATTTAAGTTGAAGGAGCTAGCATCTTTTTTCACCAACCTCAGTGTGTGGGTCAAGCGTGCACTTTATCTGCACGGAAATATCCATACCAAGCGGTCTTTCGGTTCTTGTTACCTTCATTCTTTTTCTATCTGCTTTATTCATAGCACTGGCTATTTGCAACAGTATCTTTAGCTAAGCTAAATGACAACTGCTCATTTTTTGAAATAGTAATCCTGACTGTACTTTGCGATGGCAGAACTTTGATGCATTGTGTAAACGAAACCGATCGTCTGGGAATAAATGTTTCGAGCCAAATGTAATTTAGTGGGTGTGGCTTGGAACTAGTAATTAAGAGAAACGATAAAATACAGTGGTTAAAAAGACAAACAGAGTAATGTAGACATTTAAAAGGGCATGGACTTTGTCAAAATTCAAAATGTTTCGCAGCACCCCTGGACTAGCCTCACGGCACCCACTTTGAGAACCCCTGTATTACAGTATGACCCCCGCCACACACCCTTGATCTTGGCAAAAGGTCCTCCTTCCACTGTTTCCATCTGGGAAACACACAGTTTGTCAAACATATGTACAAAAAATGAAGAGAAGACGTATGTTTACACACAGTGATGACTGATGTGTAAGTCACCCTTCCATAACAATGTGCAGGTGGGTCAATGAAGTGACACTCATTTTTACTTACTCAGTTTAGTGAAAATTTGAAAACTATAAAAGTGCCTACAGACCAAAGATCCACAACAAGACAGGCTGTGACATTCGAAAAACCTGGACATATACTACTCCCCAGTATGCAGCATGGTGTGCAAGCAGCAGAAAAGGCCTACTCACCACATGACCAGAACCTCATTAAATGATTGACTGCAGGTGTGATATTTGTCATGTACTGCATGCTACATGCTGCTGTCTGCAGAGATCAGTATACAAGCAGTATGGAGTAGTCATTTCAATATATAACAACTAGCCTATGTTAAATTGGAAGGCATAAAAGAATCCATTAATGAAGCACCCTTTAAAAGGTCCCATACTACGCTTTTTCAAAGCAAATTTTTTTACCTGCAATGTTCAGAACAGGCTGTTTCTCATGGAGATGTGTACCAGGTAACTAGACACCTGCGGGTCATTCCATGTCAAATCACCCAATGGGTTAAACCCCACCCCCTCAGAAATTGATGAAATTTGGTGTATGGGATCATCACACCTGAACATTTAATATCTGAAAATTTTAGCTCAATCAGACCAGCGGTCTCTAAGATATGCCAGGTCCAATTTTCAGATTTTTGCCAAAAATGGGCTGACCAGCCCACATTGACATTACCGTAATTTGCTTATTTCTGGGTCAAATTCAAATTGGACCTGAATTTGACCTTGTGGATCATGTGACCATCAAGTGACCCCTGGTCTAAAAGTTAGGTCAACATGTTCTGTAGACAATATAAAAAAATCAGAGGTATAATATTTTTTGTTTGTCAGCAATTTTAAAACAAAGTTTGGTTGAACGTGACAAAATGGTCTTTCCATGCTATCTGGCTACATTACATTCCAGTGTCTATGCTAAGCTAAACCTAAAACAAAGCTAAGTTTGGAGTTGGCAGACTAGGAAAATGCATGCACTAAAACAAAGTTTGGTTGAACTTGATAAAATGGTCTTTAAAGGAATATTCCACCTTCTTTTAAAGCCCAATTGGTTATTCACTCTCTTACCTAGAGTTGCATATGTGGGTAAAAGCACTTTGGTTTCAGTGAATGCATTTTCCTAGTCTGCCAACCCCAAACTTGGCTTTATTTTAGGTTTAGCTTAGCATAGACACTGGAATGCAATGTAGCCAGATAGCATGGAAAGACCATTTTGTCACGTTCAACCAAACTTTGTTTTAAAATTGCTGACAAACGAAAGATATTATACCTCTGTTTTTTTATATTGTCTACAGAACATGTTGAGCTAACTTTTAGACCAGGGGTCATTTGATGGTCACATGATCCACAAGGTCAAATTCAGGTCCAAAGTAAAGGTCAAAGGGTCATTTAGTCAAAATGGGTCTAATCATAAAAAGTAATCATATAATCAGATTCCTGGGGGTCTTAGCTTTCAAACGACACCAAGATCATTGAATTTGACCCCGAAATAAGCAAATTAGGGTAATGTCAATGTGGGCTGGTCAGCCCATTTTTGGCAAAAATCTAAAAATTGGACCTGCCATATCTCAGAAACCGCTGGTCCAATTGAGCTAAAATTTTCAGATATTAAATGTTCAGGTGTGATGATCCTTTACACCGAATTTCACCAATTTCTGAGAGGGTCAGGTTTAAAATCCCCCAAATTTTGGGTGATTTGACATGGAATGACCCCTGCAGCAAACACATTGAGTATTTCTCCTGTAGCCCATGGCAGACCACCCCTAATTAGTCAATTGATAATTTCCATTGTTCTCAGCAGCAAAGTGCCTGGAAACTTCTCTCTGACCATTTCCGAAATGGCATACTGCTATGCTTCATGTGCTACATGCTGCTTGTGCCCCAGCACACAGTGCAGTACACACTACTGCTTCCCACAATTAATTAATTGGCTACAGGTGCTCTACTTGACTGGCTGAGCCCCATATACTACTCCCCAGTATGCAGCATGGTGTGCAAGCAGCAGAAAATGGCCTACTGACCACATGACCAGAACCTCATTAAATAATTGACTGCAGGTGTGAAGCCCCACACTACTCCTGTGATATTTGTCATGTATTGCATGCTACATGCTACACGCTGCTGTCTGCAGGGATCAGTATACGAGCAGTAGTCAAGTAGTAGGCATTTTCGGAAACAGCCTTTTTCTCTCTTTTTTTTTTTTTTTGCAATTATCCATTCTTATTGCCCTCAGCTGCTTACATGGCTGCGAATGTTGTGGGACCCCACCTACCTTACCCTGTGACATACGTAGTTAGTAAAATTCTATGCAGGTGGTTTAAGCACACAGCAGCTGAACAGTTACTAACAGTGTAAATTGTCTATTTTAACAATTGAGGTTTTTTATCCCATTTAAAGTATGTGTAGAGGCAGTATAGGCCCAAGAAACACATTCAAAAGCCATAAAAAGTGATTTTTCATAATATGGGACCTTTAAAAAATAGATGACCGCATTGTTTTGTTTGACTGGGAAATTATTGAGTTCACGTGGAGGCCATATGAAGACTACACTACCCATGCTACCCATGTTCCTTTGCACACTCCATTTCATTTCAGTCTGCAAAGCTGCTTTAGGTATTCAACCATAGGCAAAGAGGGGGAGTGAATTTGCAGCACTTCTCCATATCTGGAAACCACAAGCAAGGCACCTAACCCCCAAACTTCTCCCCGGGCGCCGGATTAAAGGCTACCCACTGCTCTGTGCATGGGTGTGTGCACCTCATGGAGTGTGAAGCGCACTACTCCCAACAACTTGTGTGTGTCTGTGTATACATGTGTGTGTAACCCCCGAATGGGTTAAATGCAGAGAGAAAAATGTCCCCCAAAGCAGGGGTCGGCAACCCAAAATGTTCAAAGAGCTATATTAGCCCAAAAAAAAACAAAAAACATACCTGTCTGGAGCCGCAAAAATAAAAAAACCTTATACAGTATAAGGCAACATAGACTGTCAATACATAAGCTGAATGTCTACTATTAAAATGAAGTAGGCTACAAATACAAAAATGAACATTCAATTACGAATTACGCACCACGTGATTACTGTTGTATGATAGGCCTACCGCTGCTTCAAGTTTAGCCTAACTTCAAAAAACAGCAGCCTGTTGTAAAAACAGCCTTTTGAAAAGGTAAATCAAATGCCAAGTTAAGTAGCCTAAGTCAGGGCAAATGAGAAAAATAAACACTAACTGAATGAGGAATGTCAAAAACAAAACCTAATCGATTTGCTTTCGTTTTCAAAATGCCCCATTCTGTTAACGCTGCCGTTCGCTATCTCAGACGGCCTTGCATGAAATCCAGTGATTGTGGTGGCTATCAATAGCGCTTGACACATAAAACACTAGGACTATGTGTTGATTCACGCCGGATTTTTCCTTTAAAAGGCAGCTTGCTTAAAAATTCAACAGTCAGTCGAAATGAACAAAATTACAATAAGACAGATAATCTTCGATTTCTGTGCATTATCCTCTTCGCAAATGCCACAAAGTCTGTGCAACTGTCAAACGCAACAGCATCCTTCTCTTCCCCCTCAGCTACAGACACTTCGGCTACATCATCGGACCTTGCACCTAATCACTGTTAAGTGTGTGATCGTGATGGACATCTTTTAAATCTCTCAGGAATGAGAAGTGGGAGAGCGTGCCTCGCTCTAAATCCCTGACGAATACTGTCAGCTTGCGCTCGAATGACAAAACGGCTTCCAGCACCTGAAGCGCAAATTTCTTATATAGGCCTATTAAATAAAATTAAATATATTTACAACTACATTAATTTTTACAGCATAAGAATGTTTGTCTCATGTTTGCCCCCTAAAAAACCATAATACCATTTTCATACATTTTTGCAGAACTCAAGAGCTCAAGAGACGTGGGTTGCCGACCCCTGCCCCAGAGGAACAATAAAGTGCTCTTCTTCAATCAATCAACCAATGCTTCAGCCAATGCTTCTGCTACGAGAAAAGCAATATATGGGTGTCCAGACTAAATATCACTTGTGATTATTTAGTTTATGCGATAGCCAGGCTATAGGGACAGTGTTAGAGCTTAAAGCAGGGGCCTGCAATCATGCTTCCTGCTGCTGACCAACTTTATGGAGATGCAGATTTAATTTTCTAACAGGACCTGGCATCTGCACACAGTGTCAAAGCTATCAGTACCTGGTTTAAGGACCATGGTATCCCTGTTCTTAACTGGCCCTCAAAAACACCTAACCATAAGCCCATAGAAAATCCATGGGGTATTTTGAAGAGGAAGATGTGAGACACCAGAACCAACAATGCAGATGAGCTAAAGGCCACTATCAGAGCGACCTGGACTGTCATACCACATCAGCAGTGCCACTGACTGATCAACTCCATGCCATGCCACATTGCTGCAGTAATTCAGGTAAAAGGTGCTCCAACTACGTATTGAGTGCTGTACATATTCATACTTTTCATGATCACACTTTTACGGTTAACTACAATTTCAAAAAAAAAAAAAAAAAAAAAAAATTAAATGGAAATAAATCAATCATGAAATAAAATCAATCATGATATTCTAATTTTATGACCAGCACCTTTCTCGTCAGCTATGAAAATTTGGGGTCAGTCAGGCGGGCATGATTCATTTCTGCCACGCATCCCCACCTTCTCCATCTTGGTCTGGTATGGTGGTGCAACCAGCCAGGACAGACAACAGCTAGAGAAAGTAGTATGCAGAGCCTCTAAAATTACAGGCTGCAGTCTGCCAACCATAGCCTCACACTATAACACTAGAATTGCCAGGAAGGCTAGTAACATTATCTCTGACACCTCCCACCCGGCACATCACTTGTTTACACTCTTACCATCAGGGAAGAGGTACAGAAGCATTTCATGTAATACCATCATGCTTCAGAAACTGCTTGAAGAGCTGCCCGCTCCACTTGAACACAAACACACACACAAACATACACTCACCCTGTTGGAAAGTGATACTGCAACTGTGTGTGTAACAGTAATTATATGTGTGTAGAGTGTGTGCATGTAATCAAACACGTTGGGTATGATGTAGAACACAGAGCAGAATCACCTTGATGACAATATGTGTGGAGGGGAATGGAGGAAAACAATGCTCTCTGCGTATACGCAGGTGTGCATTTACCTTGACGAGTGACCCAAGTCCACCAAACCTGGCTGTCTCTGTGCTCCTCTCCTTCAGACTGACAAATTCTACTTTTTCTCAGTGTCACACACCTGTGTGTTCTCCTCGCTCACAGCATCAGGCTTCTATACGCGAGCACACACACAAACACACACTTCAATGTTTCATTTAGATTGATCTATGTCGCACATACAGCCAACACCACACACACACACACACATATACATATATATATATACATATATATATATATATATATATATATATATATATATATGTATATATACGGGCAATTCCAGCGTTATGAACGTGACATTTTCACAGAGGAAGCCAAATGTGTGTGCATTTGTGTGTGTGTGTGTGTTAGGGAGATGAAAAGAAAAGACATCTCATCCTACCTTTCCCATTGTGAGCCCCCACAGCCTCCTCCTCCTCCTCCTCTTCTGAGCTAGTCTCTTTCTTCTCCTCCTCTTTCTCCTTCTCTGTGATCTCTCCTTCCTTCTCCTCCTCCTCTTTCTCCTTCTCTGTGATCTCTCCTTCCTCCTTCTCCTCCTCCTCTCCTCTCTGGTTCTCCTGGTTGATGGAGTCAGAGATGTGGTTGCAATTCAATTGTAAATGTGAATGGTGGATTTTAACCTGTAATGACAGAAATAGAAATTAAAAAATAAATAAATAAATAAATATATATATATATATACACACACTACCGTTCAAAAGTTTGGGGTCACTTAGAAATGTCACAATTACAATGGCACATTAACAATGCACTCTATACATTGTTAATGTGGTAAATGACTATTCTAGCTGCAAACGTCTGGTTTTTAATGCAGTATCTACATAGGTGTATAGAGGCCCATTTCCAGCAACCATCACTCCAGTGTTCTAATGGTACATTGTGTTTTCTAAATGCGTTAGAAGGCTAATGCATGATTAGAAAACCCTTGAAAACCCTTGTTCAATTATGTTAGCATGGCTGAAAACTATTTTGCTGGTTAGAGAAGCTATAAAACTGACCTTCCTGTAAGCTAGTTGAGAATCTGGAGCATCACATTTGTGGGTTCAATTAAACTCCCAAAATGGCCAGGAAAAGAAAACTTTCATGTGAAACTCGACAGTCTATTCTTGTTCTTAGAAATGAAGGCTATTCCATGCGAGAAATTGCCAAGAAACTGAAGATTTCCTACAACGTTGTGTACTACTCCCTTCAGAGAACAGCACAAACAGGCTCTAACCAGAGTAGAAAGAGAAGTGGGAGGCCCCGCTGCACAACTGAGCAAGAAGACAAGTACATTAGAGTCTGTAGTTTGAGAAATAGACGCCTCACAGGTCCTCAACTGGCAAAAGAACACAGACATTGGGCAGTGGAAGATAGGAAAAAAGTGTGGACAGTGGACAGACAAAGTTTGAGATGTTTGGATCACACAGAAGAACATTTGTGAGACGCAGAACAACGGAAAAGATGCTGGAAGAGTGCCTGACGCCATCTGTCAAGCATGGTGGTAATGTGATGGTCTGGGGTTGCTTTGGAGCCAAACGTCTGCAATGCTGTTAGTGTTTCCCACACATGTATTAATCTACGGCGGGCCGCCATAGTTTCCTGAGAGCCGCCATAGTTTGTGCGGATGGGAAAAAAAAAAAAAAAAAACAATTCCGCTATTCCAAGTCCATAGTCTACCACTGTTTCAGTTTGTCTCTTTAGTTTTGCATTGCTTTTAATTACCTATGTAGGCCTATCGCTAATTCAGGCCCTCTTCGAAGTGGAGAAAATATCATAAAGCTCTTTTCGAATCTATAGCGCTGCACTTCTCCAATCATGCTCGCACAGGCACTGACACACGTTGAAAGTTGAGTCTGATGCGCACCTGTGCTGCTCCGAAGCCTGAAGTAGGTTAGCCAAATTAGTGACAAAATGACAAAGATGTCGCCTATGAGTGGGTGTTATTGTCAGTTGAAGACAGTAAGAAATATCTATTTATCAAATGTCCGTTGGCATGAGTAAATCCGATGTCAGTGAAATAGCATTCCACCAAGAGCCTATAAACTGCGTTATTTCTTTGACGATGTCGGAAACAAGCTTGGCAGGCATAAAAGGCAGTTAGCGTGGGGACATTTAATCAGAGATACTTTAAAATGACCTCTGATATATTATTAGGTAAAGAGAACAATGTGTAGGAATGCAGCCTACCATGACTACTGCTCTACCTATGCAGAAAGTAGCCGCCCGTTTAGGCAGTTTACCAAGCGAAAAGTTGCCTGAAAGTCTAGGCTACTAGCTGATTTGCGATCGCTAACCATGCGTTAGTTACAGTATTTACAATTTGATGCCGTCAAATGTAGGCCTATGATGTTTACAATTAAGACAGCAAACGCACAGACAGTCACTCACTCCCTCTCTCAAGTGCGCTTGGCGCACGCTGCTGACACGCTCCTTCCCTTCCTCTGTGTCTCCGTCTTGCATGTAGGCTGAATGCATTTGGGCTTTCTCTGTATTCCTAAGTGATTTTTTTTTCTATTTATAGGCCTGTAATCGTTTTGACTTTTTAAAGCTAAAACTATGAACAAATAGCCTTTATTTGTAAAGTTTAATTTTACTGATGGGATAAGTTTACAATAAGTTGATGTTGTGCCATGTGTATGGCCTAATGCTACAATGATTTTGCACTGATGTAACATTACATAGCCTAATGTTACAAATATGACTTAATGAGTTTAGATGCCAGTAAGCCAAATATTTAGAGTGATGATTACAAAGTTCTAAAGTTTTGGAATAAGCTAAAAGAGTTGAGAGAGAGAGACAGAGATAGAGAGAGACTTTCTTTGTCAGGAAAAATAGCCAATGGCTGGGCCAGTGAGACCTTTCGTATAACATTGATTTGTTTTAATTGATTACTTCATAAATCGCTGAAAAAAATCTACTACTCAGGGTGGGTGGGGTGTCGAAACGGTGAGCCCCCCATAGTTTCAGAAAATTCTGTGGGAAACACTGGCTGTTACTGCTGCAAATGGAGTATTCTTTGATGAAAGCAAAGTTTGAAGGAGAAAAGTATTATTTCAAATAAAAATCATTATTTCTAACCTTGTCAATGTCTTGACTATATTTTCTATTCATTTTGCAACTCATTTTATAAATAAAAGTGTGAGTTTTCATCGAAAACAAAAACTTTCTGGGTGACCCCAAACTTTTGAACGGTAGTGTGTATATATGTAAGGGATAATGTATTGTCCGCCGGTCATTATAGAGAAATATTTCCCAAGGGGAAGAACCGGAGACCGACGCGCAGCGGAGGTCTCTGATTCTTCCTCAAGGGAAATATTTCCATATAATGACCGGTGGACAATACTTTCTCCCGCTTATTATACGGGTCCTTGCCAACACGATGATATAATATTTTACAGAAACGTCTTTTTCATTTAATTTGTTAAGGTTTCGTGGTTTCAGCGGAGAAACAAATAGATCGCAAAGAAACTTCAACTTGAAACATTCCTTTCACTTTCATTGTTGATCTCTATGCACGGATTGATACGGAGACGTGAATCTCAGGCAAAAAACCTGTTGCCATTGACAGCGGTCATTATAGTTTTCCAGCGGTCATTATACAAAAATAACTGACCTGCGAACGTTGAGGAGCCCCATTGATAGTGAATGGAGCCTCCCTCAACATTCTAGAGACCCGTATATAAAAGCAATGCACTGTACTGTTCTCCTTTGGCTTGTTTTTCTTATTATTATTATTATTCAACGTGCACATCAGCTCAATGACCGTTTAACCTAGAAACTACATTCAAACTTCATCTCGTAGGTCTCGATTTCACTTTTCACTTTTCTACACATTCTCTAGTTGTCTTTTTTTCAATGTGGCTGGTTTTGGATACACATCAATGTTGACTGATAACTTCTCTGACACACCCACCAAACAAAAGAAAACTATGTTAGAAGCTTGTTGCAAAGCTTTCCATGATGTTGTAGCCAAACACCTTGATCAAAGAGCAGACCACAGCAATGGTGCACCATTGAACTCATCCCATATGGCATTGTCAGAATATTGTGCAGGTCAGAGTAGTAGTCTTCCTTCATGGTTGAAAATTAAGAGGCCACCTCATCTGAAAGAGATAAAAATAGACCCCTACAAGTAAATTCCCACCTCAGAGAATTCTGTGATAGCAAGGGCATCATGTAGCCTACCTTGTAATCCAAGATATTTGTGATATGTGGTGTCATCTCGTGCATTTTTCTTAACAACATTATAATTTAATACTTCAGCAAGAAAATTAGCCAGTGAGATACTGACCATGCCTTTGGTGTCCTAATACCTTATTTATTTCTAATCGTTTTAACATTAATTTAGGTCATCAGCTGATTCTGGCAGGTGATCAAGCTAAACTTGCAACAACAGACTTACTGTTTATGCAAACACTGCAATTATAATACTCTTACACAACTACATTTAGGTCTTATGGCCTAATGACAATACATTTGAGTTAATTTAAAAACGACCTCGTTTGACATAAGGCGTAAATAATGAGTTATACCTTACTAAATGTTTAATTGGAATTGACTACCTATAACGTTATCGATAGTTTAGCCTAACGTTAGCTCTTTAGCAACTTACATGAAGTTATGAATGCCCTTCGGTGAAATAGATGATATGGATCGTTTGCTCAGAAATGTAAATGTTATTAATTGACTAGCGATCATTTAGGGAAACAACAATAGCCGATTGTCACTTCTTTTAAAAGTACCGGTATATTTAAACATTACGGGTCGCAAACCCCGAATTTCTCTGGTTACACGGTCCCATTCAATAATGGCCGCCGAAGTAAAACCAGAACCCATACGAGAGGATTCTGGGACAGAAGAATTAAAAGCATCATGGGTAATACCGGGGGGAAACTTGCCTGTCGCACGTTTTCACGACACTGTTTCTACGTGCGCTTTGCACGTTTGTCGGGTGAGACTGGGCTGCCTGCTCCCCTCCGGGGGCGCTTGACGAGTCTGTGCTGCGACCACGGAACACTGGCCTCAAAAAAGGAACCTTTTTTGTTCCTTGTTTGGTTCCTTTTTGAGCATAACTGTCCTGTCACGCATTTGTGTAGCGATTTGGAATCCGTGTGTCCACCACAGATCTGCTGCATGGACTTTACATAGGCGTCAATTCCGTGGGATACACACGTAAAACAATAAAACGGGCTAATATCCAAATATATAATTTGATAGGCCTATACTGTGGAAATTTTATTTTACTGAGGTCAAAGACAAAAAAATTCACTGGGATGGGAATGGGATCATGATTGGGATAGGCTAGTTTTAATTAAGAGATTGTGTGATAGCCTAGCCTAGCCAGCTTTGTCGGTTAGCCTAATTCTTAAAAATATAGGCTAGCTTACCTCTGATAGAAAAATGAAATAGCAAATGCCTCCAAGTTGCTGGTTTCAAAGTCATCAAGCGGCAAAGGTTTTACATTGAAGTCTCAGGCAGTTCTCAAAAGCCGGTAGAAGAACATGAAGGCGGGTGCTTGACTGAAAGGGATGAGTCCGTGTTGTGACCACGGATCTCTTCCGTGGCCCTGTCACGCATTTGTGTAGCGATTAATGCAGTTGTAACTGAATCAGGGAATCCGTGGGTCAGCCACGGAGACTGCTTGCCATTGACTTACATAGGCCTCAATTCCGTGGTATAGACACAGAATTTGGGGCAAATCCGTGGAATGGCCACAGATTTTGAGTTAAGGGTCCGTGGTAGTCTCACGGAATTCTGTGAGATCACGTTGCAGCCAGCCACATAGTAATACATTCATATTGTGTTCTTTTTTGAAAATCCTCTGTGACTTTACAATTACAATTGTTTTGTGACAATTCAACAAATTCAACTTCAAATTCGACCATAGTACAATAAATTCAACATGACAATTGTAAATTTGAAATTAATGGCTATCCTAGCGACAAGCGATGCGATGCAAAATAAATATACAACATGTACAAACACACACATGTATTCAAACAGGACAATTACAGAAGAGTAATTTTAATGCCATTGAGGTCATTAAAATCCCCACTAATCAGTTAATTGTGTTTGTCTTTTACCCTAGGTAAAGCTCAATGTTGTCCTGTGAATCATCACCCTCCATGTTTCCCCTAAACATGCAGATAGAGAATAAATAAATGTAACTGTAACAATGACAGAACTCAATAATGAATAATAACAATAAAGTATTTTATATTTAAATTCAAACATGTTACATGACTGAATTACCAAACTGTTATGAAATGAAGGCGTACAAGAAAATGGTTGTAAGTTTTGTTGAGGAAGACAAACAGGAACAGTATATTAAGGTCTTTATAAGGGTTTTAATTTAGAACTCGCAACATATTTTGACAGCATGTCCTAACTTTGGACAAAGCAATCTGAACTATTGTCTAATTGAGTTGGGAAAAATCATATAATAATGCTGAAAGTAGCTGGTCAGAACATTCCATTCACCGAGTACAAAAAAAACAAACAAACCTAAAGCCTAACCCTAACTTGAAAAACTAATCTTCCACAGCTTGGAACTGGTGAAGTAGTTATTTTTAAGAAATAACTAATTTAGAGATGACCCGTCACAAAGCTGTAAGAACGAACTCGAGCTTCATTACAAAACAGGTCCCGGGAACTGATACCAGTCATACACGCATCAAACGCACGTATCAAGCAACTGCGATCAAGTTCCCTGAATCACAAACATTCAAGAGTATTTAACTTTACAAATCAACCCCCCTCTTGCCCCCCAAAGTCTCCTTTGATCGTTGAAAAGTAATAATAATGCAAATGGGAGTCAGCGCTTCTTCCGTGTGCGCGCGCGCGTCCTCCTGTGTGCCCTGGATCCAGTGCGGCACTGATAAGATCATGATTGAAATCAATGCCTGCTACCACATACAATAGGCCATGAGAGTGAGAACTTTACATTACAGTATGTTAAATAGAACTGAGGTGGGGCTGGGGTTAAAAAATTCCTGACATGAGGTTTCTTCATTAACATGTAAAACAAAGCAGGCTACTTCAAAGAAACAAAACAATTAATAGAATACAAAAACCCTTCAGAGAAACAAAAGGTCAATGTAATGATAAACACATTTTTAAAAAATGTACCACACTGGAAAGAAATGTTGATGAAATTAGTTGGGAAACAAGTATCAAAATAAATGTGACACTGTTCAGTTGTTGATGTTAATCCAGGAGAGATTCCTTTGCGCATAGAAATCTTTTTTGAACATCTGGCACCTGCCATTATAATAATGTCAAGCCCAAAATAGCATGTTCGAAATGCAGTCATTTCGACATGTCATGCGAATTCAAAGAAGCTGAGAATCTGAATGTTTCTCAAGTCAACAAAACTTACATACCTGTCTTGTGAGACTCAGTGAGACTTGAAAGATTTCTTCTGTTTCAAAAAACTCAATCTCATTTATGTCACTGGTTGAAGGCAGCAATATATGGAAAAAAATATGTTATTTAAGCAACTTTCTCAACTTTATTCTTGCTGAATTCTTGTGTCCCTATTTTTGGATTTCAATCAGCAGGTTATCAAAGTTGCACTGACTGTGTCAAATGTAATATTGAAAAAAAAAAAACCCTAACCCTAAATTGAAAACTACCGAATTACAGTACAGTAAATATTCTAGACTCAGACTCACACATATGGGTCATTCCGTGCCAAATCAACAAATCTGAGACAAAAATTCCGCCTGACCATCTTTGATTTGCTTCAAACTTTATGTGAATAATGTTACCATACCCAGGACCTATTATGTGAAATATTACCATTGTATCTTATATAGTTGTTGAGATATGGGGTCTTAAAAAAGGGGGTCGTGTGTCAAGAAAGTGGAGCTCTGAGAAAATATCCATGTTCCACAAAGCGTTACTCTTGGAGTTTTCATGCTACATTTATGAAACTTTCAGGACATATTCTAAAGTAGTTTGTGTCTTTACACTGTGAAGTACACCTTTCATTGTAGCACATTTGCTGAGTAATGCTTTGCTGAAAATGGCAAAAAAATTACATGTTCATTTTTTACTATCTATTTCAAAGTACTGTATCTTGTACATGAATGACATCAGATCTTTAGTATTTCAATGTAGTTCACACAAGTTATTGTACATTATCTTCAAGTAGGTAAATATTTGATATTAATAACAGATTTTGAGTTTTGAGACATTAAAGATGATATAAATGAATTAAGACCTATAGTTTAAGCATATTTTCCAAATTACTGGTTGAGTGTACCTTAAAATCAAAGTTACCACCACAAAGCCCATGTTTTATTTCGCAAATGCTCAATATATTGAAATGGTACCTTTAGCCAAACCACATAAATTACTATATCAAAGATGGCTTTCACAGTCTTGGTGATTGGTTTTTCTGCCTTCGTTGCTAGGTGTGTTTGTTTATTTGGTCCCTTGGTTGCTATGGACTACTTTGCCCACATAGCCATGTGCTTCTGGGCCTAGGTTCTGCCCTCCCTTTATTCGTCAATTAGGCTTTTCATTGGGTGTTTGGTGTCTGCCTATTCCTTGTATGTTTAGCCAATGAGGTTTCTTCTTTTAAAGGCTTCTTTTTATTATTAATGAGCATTTTGCCTGCTATTGTTGATCATGATTATTGTTGGTTTCCTGGTCATCACGGCTTCATGGTGGATTATCACAAATTGCTTTTATGTGCACAATCTCTAAAGATAGGCTACTTCAAATACCACATTACCATACATTGAATGTATAGCTGTAACTTTAATATGCTCAAAGGAAATGCAGTCTGTGATCCTGAGAATTAATATGAGATGGCTTATAATTGTAAGAAACTAGACTTCTTATGACTGATCACTAAAATGGAGCATAAATCGGCAGGTGACAGAAAATTCAGATTTATTGTCACGGGCCTAAAAGGACCAGCATTGCAATCTCTTCAAATATTTGCAAATTGATTGATAGATAGTTTAATTGATAGATGATTAATAAATGGTAGATATTTTATCAAAGTATTTTGCAACTTTTTGTAGCATTACTGCCTTTGCAGTTTAGTATAGTGACTTGACTTATCAGCAATGTTAATAATTTTAATCTATTCAAATCCAAATTAATGTTATAACTACAATTGTCAGTGGAAGCGACACCTGTTCAAATTATTTCTAAATCTGAGCACTTTAGGTAAAGAATAACCCTAAATCTGCAAGGTTATACTTATGAAAGTTCAGATTAGATATATATATATATTCTATAGGAACTCAACTTCTGAACACATTTAAGTTTCAATGTTTGATATACACATCCAACCAGTTGCCATTATCATGGTTGTCAGCAGGAAAACATTTTTTCAATCCGTTACTAAACTTAGTTAGTTTAAGTAATAAGAATGAACCAATGCCTGACTATCCTGACTGCAAAGCACAAACCAACATACATAATGAAACCCTTGACTTAATCGGGGTAACTAAGTTCAAAATACATGCATTGTGACATACATTCTCGCTGTACCCACATTCTAGCTTCTAAGTAATAGGCCTTGGCTTAAACGTTAAAATTGTAGCACATGATTTAACAATGGAAATGAAAAAAAGAAAGTCTCAGCAGGCGCTAGGGCTCATGGGTAATGACTTTTTTTCAAAGGGCACAAGAGTTGGTTGTGGGCGGGGCCCTTGGGTTCAGGCTAGAATCTCAGCCACCATGATAGAGAAGTATATCAAAATAAACTAGTCACATTCTTGACAACATTAAGGTCATGCTTTGTAATAGCACTGTTGCTAGTACAAAGTAACTGAGCATTCAATGAAAGAATTACTCTTCTAAACTAGAAGAGTACTCAAGAAGTGCAGATTTCTTCTAGAGTAAAGGGTTGAAGATATATTTTATACTTGCTAGTTTGTGTGCTGGATCACAGATCATCCAGGCATCATCTGATGCAATTGTCCTCTAAACTGAATGTGAACAGTTCCAGTAATATTATCCAAATTTGTGTAGTTTTGAGTTGTCTTGTACACAGACATACACACGCTGGCAAATAAAACATGACCTCCTTGCCAGTTGTGAACACTAGGCCTATTACATCTGTTTGACTTACTCACTGATGAAATGCTTTCCATATAAATCAAAGCAAGTGTGCTCACAAACGTTTAGATCTTCCACATCTGTATCCCACTCCTCATATGTTTATTGAGGAAATAAAATAAAAATAAAATGAAAATAAATTCTAAAGAAATTGCCTTAGACAACTAAATACACTCATTATTCCACTTTCCCCTGGGGTACTAGAAGAGGTTATTACTATTATCAGTAATAATAATAATAATAATAATAATAATAACAATAATAATAATTTTATTTTTTTATTATTATTATTATTATTATTAGTAGTAGTAGTAGTAGTAGTAGTAGTAGTAGTAGTATTAGTAGTAGTAGTAGTAGTAGTAGTAGTAGTATATAAAAAATAATGTTGTTGTTGTTATTAGAGTCGATAGTTGATGTCAGTGCTGCTAGAATTGGGTAAAGGGTGGAGACTTAGTTCTGTGAGGGGGAGGGACTGTGGCAAAGGTACCAAAAGCACATGGCTACATAAACAAAACAGAACATGGTTAGAAAGGCAGAAATAAATCAATCACCCCATGCCTTGAAAGCTGTCTTTGACAGACTATTTTATGTACTTTTCTTTTGGGTACCACTTTGAAATTCGGTGCATTCAGAGTCTAGAAACTTTTCTTTAAGTTGATGTTTTTGTTTTTATGGTTGACTCTACCAGTAAAATTGTAAATGCACTTAAAAGTTGGATCCAATATTATCTTTGTCAATTTTGAAGTGCCATAAATCAATAAGTTTGAATTATTTCCGAATTATTCCTCCAGTTCAATAAAACATGACTACTGAAGTGATACATATTTAATTATCGGAGATCTCATATGCTTCAGTGTGGAAATATTGTCATCAAAAGTGGCCATCATTTTGTGTTCATACCATTTTCAGGAATCCATAACTTGGCAATTGTCTTACTCTAAGCTGAAATATTTGACAATTCAGAACGTCTACATGTATGCAACAACGCCTGAAATTTTCAATTTTTTAACATGAAGTATGTGTAAGTAATGGCCAACAGAACTTAACAAAGTTAAAAAAATGAATTTTTCCCTGATCAAGACCCTGTTTTTTAAGGGCCAATATCTCAGAAAGTAAAGTAGATACAAGGTTAATATTTTGCACAATTGCTGATGGGTATGATGGCATTAGGCACCTAAAGTTTGAAGAAAATCCAAGAGGGTCAGGCGGAATGCATTTGTTGATTTCACACGGAATGGCCCATATGACACTTTAGTTCTCCTCAACACTTTAACCTAATTTTCCTCCCAGTGAAAGGGCGGGGTGGTGAGGATACACAGCATTAATTTTCTTGTTTCCTGTTTCTTACACAAAACTCCTGCTACAGGGTAGGTATTGTTTATAACCATCCGCCAAAACAACAAACAAGCAAACAGTAAACACACACCAACTGAATATAATTGATTTAAGAACTTACTGTACTGCTTAGACTTCCATTTCAGGTCGACAACACCCTGAAAAGAACTGGTTGGACTGGTTGTGGTTCAAGTTATTGTTGTAGTAATGAATATTTATCTCACGGTGTACACTCCTCCTTTTCTAAACTGATATCATATCATTCAAAGAAGTACAAAACATCCGAGGCAATTCAGTGGATGTAAAATGCAAATTTGTCAGAGAGCAGATTTTTTATCAGACTTTTAGCTTATTCTTGCAAACGGTTTAAAATGGTGGAATATCAAGCAGCTATTTACATTATTCAAGCTTGGCTGAAAGTAGCCAAGCAGGGCAGGGCAGGGCACCCTACCTTTTGCTCTCCACTGTAAAGGTAGTTCCAGACCAAAGATCCGCGACGTTCTAAAAACCTGCGACGTTCTAAAACTCCGAAACTGCGATTTGACATGTTAAATCTTCTGCGACGGCTTGCAACTGCTTGCTACAACCTGCGATTATTGATTCACGCCGCCGCAACTCCTCTCTAAAACCGTCTCATATCGTCCACGGATCTTCAGTCTGAATTGAGCTTAAGGGAACAGCAATAATTGACCCGATTAGTTTTTACATAGGATGAAATGCAGGACACAAGGTGTTTTTACAGCCACATAAATGTGTGTGTGTGTGTGTGTGTGTTGTTCAGCTTCCAGCAACAGGCTCTAGCCTGGCAGGCCATCCTATATTATTAACATGTATAGTCTGGCATCGACAGATAGTCAAAACACACAACAGGATAGCCTATAGCCAATTGGAGGAACAAACAAGATCTAAACACCAATTCAAGAGGTCGCTGTTTTGGGCGAAGCCCACCCTAAACACATAGAGCGTTGTGATTAGATGTTGCCAACAGCTACAAAGGGTTATTCAACCTCTTACCAAGAGTGACATATGTAGGTAAAACCATTTTTGTCTTAGTGCATTACAACCCCAAATTTAGCGTTATTTGAGTTTTATCTTCGCATAGGCGATTGAATGTAAAGTAGCCAGAAAGTAATTCTTTGGCTACATTACATTCCAGCCTAACGTAAAACTAAACTTTGGGTTGCCAGGCACCTTAGGAAAGTTCATGCACTAAGACCAAAATGCTTTTACCCACATATTGTCCAGGCGAAATAGCCCATTTTGGGGTCAAAAACAGGAGTAATTGTGAAATCCCTTTCCCGAATCCCATTCATTTCAATGGGAAATTTTCTTTCCTCCACTATTTTTACATTTCCTCAACTAGGATTTCTTAGGACTTTTAGTATGTTGTTCTGGACATCTCATAGAAATGATCAAAAATATCCTTTTAAAATTAGTCCTGCGAAAAATGCTATTTTGCCTGGGCTATAACTTCAGGGAAGAGAATAAATTACCAGTTTTCATAAAAAGTTTGAATATTCCTTTAATTTCACCTATGTTTGCTCAAGTCTTTTATATGAATGAGTACACACATTATGTAAGGATATTATAAGAGGGCTCATCTGAAATCCTTATGGTGCAAAGTTATACAAGTTCCATATTAGGCCTATACTGTATGTATTTTATAAACTGTATGCATTGGCATGTGGTATAACTCCTCCATAAACCCCATTTGAGATTCCTATACAACACATAGAAACATTGTAAAGTTAATATAAAACTTAAGGGAAGTTACAGTATATAAACTTTTGCAAGTCATACTGTATGTGTTTTGCATGTGGTTTGACTGCCCTATAAACCCAATCTGAGATTCTTCCACAACATAGAAACATTGTAATGTTTATATAAAACTTTTTCCGTATGAGAAGCTACTGTATAAGCTTCATATTATATGCATTTTATACTGTATGTACTTGGCCTGACTCCCCTAAAAACTCCATATGAGATATATAAACATATAGGCTGGATCTTTTTCATATGGGCAATCTTTGGCCTTGTCTTTTTTTTTTTTTTTTTGCCTTTATGTGAATGAGTACACACAGTATTTTTGTATTTTATATGCATTTTGCATGTGGTCTGACTCCCCTAATAGGAGACTCTTATACAACTTATAAAAAACATTGTAAAGTTTATATAAATATTTTCAATATGGGAACTGTCATATCCAACTCTTATATGGTTGCATATATAAGTTACATGCGTTTTGCATATTATATGTATTTACACTCTAAAAACTACTGGGTTGGAAATTACCCAAATTGGGTAGTTTCTTACCCAGGCACTGGATCAATATTGGACCGCAAACTTGTCGGGTCAGAATGACCTAACAGGATGGGTTAAGAATTTAACCCAATTTGTGGGTTGCTTAATCAATCCAAATTTAGGGTTATTCTGATAAGGGTGTTGGGTTCCATAACCCAGAAAATGGGTGAGGCATTTTGACCCAGTACTGGCTCATATTGACCTCTGCATTTGGTTTTATCTAACCCATCAATTATGTCATTATTGTATTGTTTTTTTTTTAAGGATTAAGAATTAAATTACAGCCAATAACTATGTAAAACTAAAGAGAAAGAACTTTTTATTAACATTAATCAAGCAGTGAGTATTCAATTCTGTCAGAGGTTTTTTAAAAAACAATAACAGAAGAATTTGAACAGTAGATATGTCTGATGAAACACTCAAGGTACTTGGCACATAAACAGTGTTGTGCACATTTGTAAATGAAGTGTCCAAGTAGTGTACTTTGTAGAAAACTGCAACAACTGTACCTGAGTTCGTCTTTTCCAAAAAACATAATGTCTATAGGGCCAGGGGCGCCGCTAGGGAGGGAAAGGTTAGGACGATTCTAAGGGCCCAGCACTGACAAGGGGCCCTTTCAGGGCTGTTAGTATTACTTCAAACAGTATTGGTTTGAGGAGGCTTTTGAAATGAAATATTTCATTGTATTTGTTCAATTAAGCAAATTAAACATTGTTGTGATATTCTGTAATATTTCCCACAAATTATTTTTTTATATAGTCGTTTCACCCCTCTCCCTTTTTACCAAATGGTATGGTCCGAATCGTTCAGCGGTACACCTTCAAATGCTTTTGCTCCAACAACGCAGCTCAGCTGCAAGGTGTTCTAAGTCAGTTGCAACTGCAGGTGAGCATTGTTAACCAAGTGTGGAAACAAGTTGCTAAATTACACTTATGGTGTTGATGAACTATGAAGCCTTGTTACCCCAAACATGAAAGGAGAAACAGCCGAAATTTAAGAACGAATGGCACACGTATTTTAAAATGAGATGCGATCTCGCGGTGGGTGCGCAACTGCGCATATATCCAAATTCACCAGTAGCCTACTTCTCGATTTCATAACTCGGAGAGTTTTTTCTCTCACAAATGCTGTACAGATTTACACATTTTAAAGTACTTTGCAAGAGCTACCTAACTATGGTGGTTACTAGTTGCGGTAATAAACGGTTTACAAATGAATTAATTGTGAAGACATTTGTATTGTGGAAACAGTTCTACATTGTGATCATGAGATATACTGTCAAATACCTACATTTCTAAAACTGTGGAAGTCATAGGCATATCTATTCATCTCTAAGCCTATAGTGAGGGTCGTTTTTGTAACAGCTGTTTTTTGTGGTCAAGCTGATGTAGCTTAGGCAGATAATTGAAATGTTGGTATAATTCAGACTACTCCTGCAGATTATGAATTACAAGTTGGTCTATAGGCTATGTCTTCCAATGATTAAGACACAGGCTTCTTTCCACAAAACAATTTACATGACAACTGAAATTGAAAATGTATCTAGGTGTGCAGTGAAACAAGTCTCAAATTTTAAGATTGACTGCACATTGGGTTCAATTGTAAAAAAAAAAAAAAAAAAAAAAAGATTAAAATGTCTGATTGACAACTAACTAACTTGGATAAGAACATCTGCTAAATGCATAAATAATAATGAAAATGTAAACTACAACAGTTGATCAGGGTAATTGTCAGTATAATTGTCAGTATTAGCCTACCTCAAGGAGCACTAATGACATGCAATGGAATTAGCTAAGCCATTGAATTAATTGCTATAGGCTATGTGACCTTACAAAATATTAAAATGCACCAGAATGCAGGGAACGATTTCTTATAAATTTTCCTGGGGGAAACCCCCAGACCCCACTGCTCTCTAACAGTTGCTCATTAAAGGAAGGAAACCATTGATTATTCTTTATAGTAGCCTATAGGTTCATTTTCACAGTTGTTGATTTAAAATGTTAAAATGTAGTTCATCACATGCAGCATACTTTATGTAAGTTATGCTACGAGAAAGAAAGGGCCATCAGGTCAATACAAGCGTTGAGCGCCAGCCAAAAATCTTCACTTGCGCTTGAAAATTTTACTATTACACACATCGATAGGTAGTAGGTGAGGGCGGGGGCCCTAAATTCTAATCTTTCATGGGGCCCAAAATGTCTGGCGGCGGCCCTGTATACACTGTAAAAAAAGAAAAGTTAGCAGAACTTGAAATTTCAAAGTCAACCGATTTCACTGGCTTTTTTAAGTTAGCCCAACTCATTAAAGTAAGTTAACACACTGTTAAAAAAGAAAAGTTTGCTGAACTTAAAATTGTAAGTCAACCCATTTCACTGGCTTTTTAAGTTAGTCCAACTTCAGAGTGCATAACTTGATATTTCAAGTTGCCAGGACTCATTAAAATAAGTAGTCAGAACACAGCGTCTTAAGTTGCCGCTACCTTGTCAAATTGACATGTCCCAGAATCCCTCACCTTCCACATAAATTCGATCATGTTTATCCATGTTGAAATGTAATTGTGAAGAATCAATGAGTAGATGAACAATTGTTAACACTATAAATTGCACAGTATAACCATCATGCTACTTGAGTACTGTGTTGCACTTTGTATTAAAACTTATATTTATTATGACACACCATCATGGAGATGACTATCCACAATTTACTTATCCTTGTAGGTATGATCATTAAGGTAAAAGATAAAGCTTGTTTGGATATTTAAAACATTATTGCTGACAATGAAGGAACATCAACGTTGCAGGTGTTCAGATCAGTGATAAATCAAAATCATCTTAACAAGCTAAATATTTCACTCAAGATATTAGGTTTGGCAGATGTGATAATGGCATGATTATTTTAGAAACACTGCTTATGTAAAGCTTTCTGTGACTATAATCATTCCAATCAGGGTTGGATTGTAATGCTAACCAAAAATCACATTTATTTGAAAACCTGTTTATATTTACTAATAGGTTGCACTAGGAAGTGTGCAACCAAAGCTTAAACTAGGTTGCACTTGGAAGTGTGCAACCTCTGCTTAACTTCGGTTGCACTTGGAAGTGTGCAACCTCAGGTTAAACTAATCAACTAAGATTAGTTTACTTGCTTCTTCAGGCACACAGTTTTTGGAGCATGTCCAAATTTCAGTGATACCTTTGCTGAAGCAATCAAATGATCAATTTTGAGCTCAGCTGAAGATTATGAATTTCAGTTTGAAATCATCATTTGTCTTTTAAGAAAGGGCTTCTCAGTTACCCTTGCTCTTCCCTGAAAATCAACCAATAATC
Source organism: Sardinella longiceps (assembly GCA_027497455.2). Lineage (NCBI taxonomy): Eukaryota > Metazoa > Chordata > Actinopteri > Clupeiformes > Clupeidae > Sardinella > Sardinella longiceps. The sequence goes on from JAODXP020000185.1 coordinate 492,096, forward strand.
TAAACTTTATCCTAAATTTGGCATCAGTTTCAATCTTGCCTACTTTTTGAGAAACCACACTGAGCAGTAAGACAATATTTGAATTGAAAATGAACAGTAAGACAATATTTGAATTTATAATGGACAAGTACTGGTACCCATAATTCTCGGACGTAACTCTGAAACACCTCTGTCATGAGAGTGTTGACTTGTGCTAGAGCCAGTGGGAGCTTAGCTCCAGGATGTGTGACTCCAAGTGACCATTAAAACTAACTTGACATTAATCTTATTTAATTCATTTCTTCAGTGTCATAGAATTAAGAAAGAAAATGCTTTGGTATGAATGGTTATCACAGTTGTTTTTAAAAGCATTTCAAAAGGATGCCATGCACATCCAAATGCACAGGCTATCAGCCTTGGTTTTATGGTTAGAGCAGGTATACAGATGAAGCCATACATAGACTAATGGTTGGAGTTTCAGACTTGAAATCACAAGGTTGTTGGTTCAATCCCTATGTGCTCACTATTTGAAAATATGTTAAGGACAGCGTTTTTTGACAGAGCAATCACTGGTTTCTCAAAAAAAAAAGATTTTATGTTGGCAGAGCAAGGATTTTTAAGTTGGTAGAACAAACAATTAGTAGTGTTTACTTACTTTAATGAGTCCTGGCAACTTGAAATATCAAGTTCTGCACTCTGAAGTTGGACTAACTTAAAAAAAAGCCAGTGAAATTGGTTAACTTTGAATTTTAAGTTCAGCAAACTTTTCTTTTGTAGTGTATGCTTTTTAAAATTATATTAAAAATATGGCATTACTGGGAAGAAATTAAGCTATGCATAGACTAATGGATAGGGCTTCAGACTTGGAACTCTAAGGTTGATGGTTTAATCCCCATGTGCTCTCAACCTGAAGCTGTATCAGTAAGTAGCTTTTTTTTGTACAAAGACCAATCACTTGACTTGAAATTTCAAGTTGGCCGAACAAGGAATTTTAAGTTGGTAGAACAAACGACTGTGTAGTTAAAGTAAGTAGTGTTTACTTACTTTAATGAGTCCTGGCAACTTGAAAAATAAAGTTATGCTCTCTAACTCGAGAAAACCAGTGAAATCGGTTGACTTTGAAATTTCAAGTTCTGCTAACTTTTCTTTTTTTACAGTGTAGGGCAGTGGAAAAGTAAAAATAAATGTCCTATGTCCATATGACCAAATCCACAGTCTTGGTACAACTTTGGCTTTAGCTAATAAATAATGAACTGTCTGCCATCGGTTTGAGTGGATCCACGGAGGAGTGCCAGCCTGGGAGGTTCCATGGATGAGCCACTGCCAGCACGGTAGGTTGGGTGAGGATTGCGGAGGAGCGGTGGAATCTTCTCGATATAATGTAACGTTACGGTAGCTGATGTAGGGCGAGTGCACATTGGCAGGGCTGCATCAATGCTGACAGAATCAATAATCCTACCTACCTAGCCTACACTGCTCTGTCGCCCTATACGTTTTGGTTAACTAACTAATTAATTAATTAATTAATTAATATAAGACACTCAAAAATAAATTCCTCAATAATAAATCATAGTTAATTAACATCTTTGACTCCTGCATTAATTAAAGTTTGATATCCCAGCATTATCTAACCGTTAATTTCATAGTAATTCATAAAGGACCCATATGAGTCCGACATTAATGTATAACATACTTTATAATGGCTCATGTATACACTTATTGTTAACTTATTATTATTAATACAGTAATTAAATCATTAATTAATTTATACTTATGTGCCCTTATTGTAAAGTGTTACCAAAATATCCTAGGAAATGTGAGAACATAGGGCTGTGGGAACGCCTTTTTTGATTTAGGCAGCATCACTCATTCAAGTTTAGAAAGAAACTTCATATCTGTATTAGGTTACTAAGGTAACACAGTGCTCTGTAGCCTAAACCTAACAATCACTGTAATGTTTTGTGTATTATCATCATGCTAGCAATCTGACCGCAGATTTATATAATGTTAGGTGTGCTAGCTACTAAGTTGTTTTGAGTTTCTTGATTGATAGGTTAGCGTTAAACTGCCGTGCTTTGGATTACAGATGAGAAATCTTTGCTGATACCCGGCCGCTGGTATGTTAGCAGCAGCAAACTTTTACAACTATTTTAAAGCTTTTCTGGCGACTATGCTTTCCACTTGTTCCATCACATACATAAGTTGTTCCATCAATGACGTAGCTTGATTATCGTTTGCGGTAAAAGAAAGGCAAAAAATTATTTTCTGTATAAATTTTGAATGATTCCTGCTGCCCTGTTTGCTGATACCATAGGCACAGCATTGTGGAACGTTGTTGTCATTGCTATATGTACAGTAGGATTGGTCAGTCGGTGTTCTGTGAGGCTTTGTCAATTAAGTAGAAGTGTTTATCTTATGTTAGTTGTTATCTTAGATTGACTGAAACAGTCCATGGAAATGTCCTATCTGAGGTAAATACAAGATGATGAAACAAATCTTGATGTTAAAATGAGCACAGACACAAGAAAAAAAACTGAACAAAAGAACTGCTATATACTGTAAACAGGTACATTTAAATTCCTTCTTTGTCTCCTGAAAAGACAGAAAGAGAGAGAGAGAGAGAGAGAGAGAGAGAGAGAGAGAGAGAGAGAGAGAGAGAGAGAGAGAGAGAGGCTTGAAATATAGGAAACAAAATCTGCAACCTTTTTAAGCAGTGTAACAAAGGAAAGCAGTGCTGCTCAAAGGTTAAAGTCTTCTCCTTTAGTGCATTCACTGAATACTGGGAAGTGGGGGTTTTGAGATCATCCATTCAAGGAAGATGTAGCCACTTTGGCATCAGAAAATTCCCCAGTGAATGCAGCACACAGGAACACCAAAACTTGAAATCTACTTCATCATTTATACCCCAAAATTGAACAAAAGAATATAAGTGGTTGAAATTTTAGGGTCATTTCATGTCAATTCACCCAAATTCTGGAAAATTCCCCGCTTGACCATCTCAGAATTTTCTGAAAAAATTCTACTAAAAAGATACCATTTTTAATAGTAATAATCCAAAATATTAGGTTCATAACCTCAATAGTTTTTTAATAAGAAATATTTCATTTGGAATGCATTTCGGGCATTTTTTGGCATCATAATCTAAAGGCTGTTTTAAACAGCAATATCTGGAAAACTGTCTCACCTATAGCCTTCAAATTTTCTACTGTCAATATACGGTAGTTCTAGCCTCCAGACATGGAATATCAGGATTGTAGCTCAAGCATAACTTAGGATACAGGCGCTCAAACTTCTACCAAAGTATGGCTTGGCAAAATGAGATGGTAACTTTGAAGAGTTGTCAAGGCCCCAGTTTTGGACATAGAAGACTTATATTTTACAGGAAGTATATCTGGCAACAGGTCAAACACTCTACAAAACATGGTCACTCTAAGATGAATGGATCCACAGGTATTATGCCTCAAATACGGGGAAAAACACATTTGTGTCCAAATTCAGAGCCATATTTAGAAAAACTGAGTTAATGGATCAGGTCCATTTTTTTGTTTTTGACAGATCAAATTATTGTTTAACTTATATTAAAAAATTGGGAGGGTGTTTTGCCCCATTTCGTCACAATTAATTTTTTAAACATGGGCTATATGTGGGTGGGTGATTGTTTTTTCCTCTTGATTCCTAGGGGTGCGTCCACCCAATTTTAGAGCCATATTCCAAGAAACTGAGTTAATGGATCAGGTCCAATTGTTTGTTTTTGAAAGATAAAATTATTGTTAAACTTATATAAAGAAAAATTGGGTGGGTGTTTTGCCCCATTTTGTCACAATTCGTTTTCAAACATGGGCAATATGTGGGTGGGTGATTGTTTTTTTCCCCTCTTGATTCCTAGGGGTGTGTTTACCTATGACTATGTTTACATAGCCATGTGTTTTGGAGACTGCTGTATTTGTATGTGAATTGGTCTGTTAAAAGATTCACCCCTTCCTTGTTGAGTTCTTTATAGTCATGTTTTGACCTTTTTATTCTCCATTGAAAAACATACAAATTCATGTTTTTACCTTAATTTCGTGTAATAAAAGCGCTTGGTGTTTGATCAACATTTTCAGTCAACAGTAGATTTTTTGCTCATTGTACTTGCATTGCATTTTATGAAAACAATGACTGAAATCTCTCTTGATTACTGACTCTTCATAATTTTAATATGAATTTATGAATATGAAGCAAAGTCCTTACGAAATACACAAAAACACAAATGATATAACTTGTGAAATGCATTTTTTTTTTTTTTTTTTGAAAGAATAACATGAACTGTCCTTTGAGTGTTGCGCTCATTACAGAATTACATTGAACTTCAACAATGTTTTAGGAGATTAACAATCACCATGCTAATCTTCATCTTTATATTTCTTCACTTTAAACAAATCTATGCCATTCTTTGGCATAGAAACGATCATTATTCATTTTCTGCAATGCTAACAGCACTGCAATGTGAATATGATCCTTCCTTAGAAGTTCAATGTTGATCAAGAATCAAGAACAAATTCAAAATTAGATTAGATTCAGAAGCCATTTGTATGATCTTGCATGTTGTCTACATGAGGGTGGCTCTAGCGTTTTTCCAATATGCTACCAAAAAAAAAATCAATAAAATCACAGGACGACTACACCTTCACTCTTTTTGCTTGTAGAGCTTCAAAAGACTAATTACTAGCACAAATATGAAAATAAAATTTAAAAAATCATAAATGTAAATCGACTGGTTATGGTGGTGGGGTATGGGTAATCACGGTTTGATTGTGCACATGCTGTATCTGTGGGTGTGTCTCTGTCAACCACCATGATGTAGAAGCCATGTCTGTTTGGTTGGGCTGGATGAATTTAATTATGCTATGTCTGAGATCTTTTCTGTCTAAACCAGCCAAGCAAATGTTTAAGATAAAGAAGTCTTACATTTGAATCTGGAAAGTGAAAAATACGTGGTTGTGCAATATAATACTGTATTGCTGCTGCATTTGGTTGAGTTTACTCACCATGCAGGTATTATTTCACATTGTAGCATCTGTATTTGAAATGATAACAGTTTAAGAACATCCTGTCAATTTCTTTTCTAATAAAAACAAAAAAAGAAATTAACAAAGATGAATGTATGAAGAATGATGAATGAAGGACATCTTCCAAAATCTCAGTGAAACCTGATCCACACACACACACAAATCTTCTGGGCTCTTATATAGGGAAGGACAGATCCAAGGTAAACACAAAGGAGGAGTATCCAAAACATGTGTCATAAAGTTGATTGACTTTGACATGGCAATGTAAATATAGTCACACATGGTAAAGGTAAACAGTGTCATTAGACACATCTTTTTTTTTTTTTTTTTTTTTTTTAAGTAAGTGTGGACCTGTTATAATAAGTCAATTTTTGGAATATGGCTGTGGAGTTGGGTGGACACACCCCTAGGGTTCAAGAGGAAAAAACAATCAGCCCAACATATACCCCATGTTTGAAAATTAATTGTGACAAAATGGGGCATAACACCCTCTCAAAGTTTTTATATAAGATTCACAATAATTTGATCTTTCAAAGTAAAAAAAATGGACCTGGTCCATTAACTCAGTTTTTTGGAATATGGCTCTGAAATAGGGTGGACACACCCCTAGGAATCAAGAGGAAAAAACAATCACCCACCCACATATAGCCCATGTTTGAAAATTAATTGTGATGAAATGGGGCAAAACACCCTCCCAATTTTTTAATATAAGTTTAACAATAATTTGATCTTTCAAAAACAAAAAAATGGACCTGATCCATTAACTCAGTTTTTTGGAATATGGCTCTGAAGTTGGGCAAAAACGTGTTTTTCCTCATATTTGAGGCTTAATACCTGTGGATCTATTCATCTCAGAGTGACCATTTTTTGTAGATTGTTTAACCCGCTACCAGAGATACTTCCTGTAAAATATGAATCTTCTATCTCCAAATCTTGAGTATTGACAACTCTTCAAAGTTGCCATTTCATATTGCCAAGCCATACTTTGGTAGAGGTTTGAGTGCCTCTATCATGAGCTACAATCCTGATATTCCATGTATGGAGGCTATAACTACCACATATTGACAGTAGAAAATTTGAAGGCTATAGGTGGGATGGTTTTCCAGATATTGCTGTTTAAAAATGGCCTTTCAGATTATGGTGTCCAAAAAGCATGTAATTTGAAATATTTTTATGAAAAAAACTATTGACCGTTTGAAGCTAATATTTTGGATTTCTTACTATTAAAAATGCTATCTTTTTACTAGAATTTTTTCAGAAAATTCTGAGATGGTCAAGCGGGAGGCATTGGGTGAAATGACATGAAATGACCCTTTAGACAATATAGGCTCTTAGACAGTAAAATCACCATTTTATTTCAAGAAGTTTATAAGGTTGTTTATAAGAATTTATAATGTTGGGTACTGTAAGATGGGTATAAAACGGAAAACAGAATGTAACAATCAACACCCAAAAAAGGGACAAGCAACCTATTATCTGATGGTGAGATGTGCTGTTATACAGAATAAATGAATGAAACAGAGGAAAACTCTACAGTATATATTAAGGATATAAAAATGAAATTATAAAAGCATTGTCTGTGAGAAGTAAAGATGTGAAGTTGTTCATAACTAAAATGACTCATTAACCCTTTAATTGTCAGCTCAACCGTTAGGTTGAGCACACTTTAAAGCATCATATTTCATCATATTTTCACCTGTTGTGAATTCAACCATATTGAGCCTTTTCTACCACTAGTGCACTACATGTTAAGCACAAACAAATGTTCAGTACCCTTGTATCTTAGTATACATGATTTGAGTAGCCATGTGGGCTCACATTTGTCAAGTTTGTACATGGAAGATTTTTTTTTTCTTCATAATTATGTTTAAATGAAGTCAAATAACATACAAATTCACTTACCTAAGAAATACAATAACATTCATGTTAAAATCATTTTTAAAGATATGCGTGACCAAATTGATAAGCCAATTTATGGTAAAAGTCAGTTTCCCATAGATAGGCTAATAATAGAGCCTCTCTCTAAGTTTTCTAAATAGTGATATTAATAATCATACACTGTTTCTAAATGTATTCTACCTCAGTAAACACAGCATTTAAATACTTAAAAGTCACAAGTTAACCATGTTTTACATCAAATTATATCAAATATGCTTCCCAAGCAATTTAATGTGTTTTCAATGGAGGTCAAATTCAGTTGGAAGAAAACAGCTAAAAGTGGAAGACGGAGTGGTGCAGTTGCATCAGGGTTCCAGGTAATTTAGTACAGAAAGGTTTCAGACTGTTCAAAAACATAAACAATTGCATTGAAGTGTTTTAAATGATGTTGGTTCTCTCTCAATCGGTCATTCCCATGCATTCCCATTCAATAGGCCTACAATTAATTTAATCCATGGTTATATGTGTTGTAAAAGTCTAAAATGTGATGTTGTTGCATTAAACACTATAGAGTATCACTTAATTTCTTTAACAAATGTTTTAAAGACAAGGAGAACATACACATCCTTGCAGTTTGCCCATTTCACTGGTCATATGACACATTATTCATTGGTCATATGACACTGCTTATTTGAGTCCACAGGATCTTGCATTATTATTTATGATTATTGAGTTGGAGTGAATGTCTGGAGTAGAGTATGTATTGGTCTGACAATCCCTCTTCACCATCAGAAATTGAGCCTTGGAGAATTATAGCTGTACAGAGAAAAATGCAACAGGGGTAAATGGAACATAATGGAATCACATTCAATCATGGCTACTCTTTACACACTGCTTGACTTTTAGCATTATTCAGAGCAAACAAAATTGTCAGGTTCCCTCAGGTATTCAAGTTTTTGGTAATTATCAATGTGGCAAATGGGCAAACTGTGCTACACTTTTGATACAATCGCATATATAATCATCTACATTCTGGGCATAAATATACTGTAACATCAAAGATTTCATAAACTGTGTATCAACCCATGTGATCTATTATTATTATTATTATTATTATTATTATTATTATTATTGTTGTTGTTGTTGTCAGAATGTATGTTTTACAGACATGGACATCATGTGGCTTTTTATAGGGCTACAATTGAATCCATTATCAGATATGGCATTGCAATACGGTTTGGCAACCTGTCTGTTAAACTTATGGCCCAACTACAAAATCTCATCAAAAGAGCAGGGAAGATAATAAGAATGGCCCCTCCTACTTCACTGCAACATCTATTTGATGAGGTGGTGAGGAAGCAAGGACAAAAAAATTCAACTGATACAGCAGAATTTATTCATTCTTGTCTTGTCTTATCTTATCTTATTTTTATAGCAATATGCAATTGGGTCATTCCATGTTAGTTCAACTCATGCCCACTTAGACATAATGTTGTTGGCCAGCAGTATAATGCCATTTGTGCCAATCCCGTACATACCTGATCTTGCGTGGCTCAATGAACGCACATGGGTCCTTAGCTGGCTGTATATGATCTTTAGTCATACTTTGTTCAGTAGTCGTGGTAGGATTTGGTTTCTGAGTTGGTTTCTGATTTGATTCCATTGGTAACCCAAACAAGCTGCATGTAAAAAAAAACAAGACAGGAAAAAAAGGAAATTAAAATTGCACATTGCTACATAGCTCTTGAACAGTGTGGTGACTTAATACCAATTCACTGAGTTCAGGCACCAAACAGGGAAAAAAAAGCAATAATCCTGAGTGAATCTACACATGCCTGCTGTTTTACAGTGCAAAGTGCTATCAATAGCTACAATGACTCATTCGGTAGCACTTGATAATAACCATCCTCTATAAATGGTTATTAAATAGCTTATTAACATCAGTAAGTAGTTATTTAAATCTTAATAGATAGTTTTAAAGCATAGTTAGTAAGTTAGTAAGCTACTTAGTTTACAGTTTGTTATGGCTAATATAAAAAATGTTAGAACTTGATCGAATTTATTAATCTCATTGATTGAAACCACCAACTTTCCAATTAGCGTCTTACTGATGTTAATAATCTACTTAATAACCATTTATAGAAGACGGTTATTATAAAGTATTACCCTAAAGTCTGTGCAACACAGACCGATATGGCAAAATGTAGCGGTAACGGTAACAGAACGGGTCACATGAAAACGAAACCAAAATAGGTTATGTCTTACACAGTGTCTCAGAGTGTTTGGCTTTATCGAGGAAATAATCTGTTAGGGACTTTGGTTGTAATGATAAAAAAAAACTATATAGGCTTATTACATTCCAGTTTCTTACTCCAGGAATATAACAATCCTTTACCTTAAAAGAAAGAACGGAAAGGACAATAATGTTTAACTGAAACAAATCAACCAGTTTATTGACCAAATCAAAGAGAAAAAGCACCAAATAAACGTTCAATACAGAAAAAGGGACTGTGGAAAACATACGGACGGACAAACATAGAAAGATAGACAAAGGAGCAGATGCTACCGCCGACCCTGGCACACACTGGCCCTATACGACCAGTGTGAGAAAACATACACACTACACAGTGAAAGCAGCCACCCTCATATTTCGTAGTTAGCCATTTCTGACCCCGGCCAGTAAGAAAAACAAAGCAAGAGCAGAGCTACCACATAGCTTTGCCGAACCCGGAACACGCCACAATGCAGCTTACAACATCAACACAGAGAACAGAGAGTGGGAGATTGTACGCTAACTTAATTGAAAACAATTCCAGACAGGACAACAACAACAACAACAACAACAACCACAACCACAACATACACACATACACAGCCATAGGCACAGAGAGAAGAAACAAAAAGAAACTCTGCTGCCTTTTTTAAGCAGTGTAGCATTGTGAAACAGGGCCGCTTAAAGGTCAAAGTCATGTAGGCCTATATGCCAACAACCACTGAAATCAAGCACCATCAAATCTGGCCCTTTTTTGCCGTACTTAACACAGACTACCTTGACAGACAAAATAGTTATAATAATTCAGTCAAAATTTGGACAACACAGAAAGATCAAAAGAACATAACATGTATGTCCTACCTTTGACAATACAATATCTTACACAAGTAATGTGTTCAGGTGGCTAACAAAAAGACACTTAACTCTCTTTCACTCTCAACATTCCACTTCCCTTTCACAATAACCAATCAGCACCTACCGGTAAAGAGTTGTCCAATCAGTTAACTATGCAACATTTGTTGTCAGGTAGAAACAACTGTCTTAAGTTATACCAGAGAGGATTCAAGCGGAGCGAGAGGTGTCAACGCTGGTTCAGTTCCTGGTTCTATTTTTGCAAGGGGGAGGGGGGAAAAATCCCCCTTTATGCAGACTTAAAGAATGTTTTCTTATTGTGATGTAATGATTTATGCAGACTTAAAGAATCTTTCTTATTGTGATGTAATGCATTTATGCAGACAGGAAGTATTCCAGTTTGCTCCCATTGAAATGTATTATGATGCCTTATCTTGCTCAGTATTCCATGATCTTTGGTTATACTGAACTGCATAAGCTGCTCCACATCCACACACAGGTATGATAAGAGAACACTCATACATGACAGTATGGCTAACAAATACCTTCTGGTTCTTGCGCTCTTATGCACTGGCATTAAATTAATAAAATGCTTTTTCATTTCTTTCAGTTGCATGGCTGTTCCCCATTTCATAACAGACAGTGTTGTCCTTTTTTGTTTTTAAGTTATCTACCATTTAGCAAGTGTCACTGTTGGGGAGTCTGTCATCCTGTGCCAAAGTTAGGGGTTGGGAATCTTTTTGGGTCAGAGAGCCATGAACGCCACATATTTAAAAGTTTAATTCCAATATATAGAGGCATGTCAGAGGCATGTATTTTATTCGTTCATGATTACCTTGTCTTTGTTTGAAAATTCATCAAAAAGTTCATTGGCAACATCAAGTAAGAGTATTTTGGCATACTTCCCAGCTATGAATGTTTTTTTCTTTCTCACAATTGCTAAAGCACCACTGGCCTAGGTGGTGACAGTTAAAGTTAAATATGTCTAGGTCAGAATCACATAGCTATAGTCTTGGTTATATATTTTTTTGTTAAGTTAAAATCATGCATAGCCCACATGATAATAAATCAGCTAAATTTATGCTCTCGGGTCTTGAGAGGTGCCTTAACATGTCTATTGACGTACCGAAGTACCACATAGATGCATAGCATCCGTTTACTCATGTGAACAAAGATTTTGTTGGTTTGTTCATATGTGAATTTTGAAGATGTGATGAATGTGGCTACAATAAAATTCCTTCTTTGCATTCTGAAAACACTGAGAGAGAAAAACAACAATAAAAAAAAGTATTGAAATAAAGGAAAGAAAACCTCCCTTTTGACACAGTGTAGCATAGCGAAGCCACTTAAACGTTCACTGAATACTGGGAAGTGGGTTCTTTCTGATGCTTTCATCATCCAGTCAAGAAAGGTGTAGTCCCTCTGACATCCGAAACTTTACAATTCCCAGTATCCCAGTATTTCAGCACTATTAGCCTTTCTGGCAGCACACAATGACACCAACAAATCTACTTTGTCATTTACACCCCTCTCCCCAAAGACATAAATGCAGAAAATAAATGGTTGGAATGAAATGGATTTTAGACAGTATAGGCACCAGTGCAATTTACATCTTCTTTGTCATCTACCCCAAAAGACAAAGCCACTGGGCAGCCACAGAGGAGGAACTAGGCAATGTAGAATATGTTGAAAATGTTTTGTTCTCTCAGACTGAGGATGAACTGGGCAGCTGGAAGGCTGACAGCAGCTCTTTGCACCAGTGCCATTTAAATCTTCTTTGTTATCTACCCCCAAAGACAGAACTGCAGAAACAAGTGGTTGTAATTTTAATATTTTTCAGACAATGTAGGCTCTTAGACAGTGGTGGATGAATTAAGCAATTCTTAAGTTTGAAATGATCTTAGCCTCTAAAGCAGAGACTGAGGAGGAACTAGACAATGTAGGTTTGTAGGCAATGAATGTTTTAGACAGTGTGGGTTGAACTAAGCAAGTCAAAAAACTGAAATGATCTTGTGTACTCTCAGGCAGCGACTGCGGATGAAGTGGACAGCTGGAGGGCTGAGGGCAGCTCCTTGCACCAGTCCACATCGTTCCCCTCCTCCCTCCTGCCCAGCTGCTCCAGCACAGACACCAGCATGCTATCGGAGCTCTGCATGATGGCCCTGATCACGTCCCTGTATGGCGCCGTCTTCTTGTCCCGCAGACCCTCCTCTACTCGCCGCCGCTGTCGCTCCAGGTGCTCCTCCAGGGCGCGCTTCTTGTCCAGCACGTCCCTCTGGAGAAGGCACATGTGCTCGGCCATGTTGCGTTTCTGCTCCTCCGCAGACAGGTGCACCTTCTGGCAGCAGGCCTTCAGCTCAGCTGATGCTGATGCAGACTCAGGGAGGATGACGGGCAGAGCAGTCTGCTCAGGAGGGGCGTCTGGTGTAGTGGGGTAAAATGTTCATTTTTTATTGGTATTGAAAAAGATATGTATCACTTTGAACCACTTTTCTGGCAGTAAGCCTTCTATTCAGCTCCACTGCTACAGACTGAGGGAGGACCACCACTGGAGGAGGGGCGTGGGAGTGGGGAGTGGGGGGTAACTTTTTACTATATTGTGTAATAATGGGAGGAGGGGGTTGTTTTTACTATAGGTATATAATGGTATTTAGCACTTTTAGCTCCTTAGCTCCCCAGCTGCCAACACACTCTCAGGGAGAATGGATGGTGGAGCAGAGATGGTGGAGTATGCTCAGGTGGGGTGTCTAGTGGTGGGGAGAGGGGTAAGAGAGTTTAAATTTTTTACGATGTTTTTTTATTGTTTAGGTGTAGTAAATATTAGGTTTAGTAGGCCTATTATTGGATATTTAACTTTTTTTTCACTTATTTAACACAAACACATACATACCACAAGAATAATAAAAAAAGATCAATCATCTTCCATTGTGGTAAATTTGGGCTGTAACATGTTACATGAGCAGTGTGGGAAAGAAAAACAGAAAGGTACAATGATATCCATAGTGCATGATGAGATGCATGTCAGTGCAAGACCCAGTGCTAAATCATAGTAAGTAATATCTATCGGTGGAGACCGTTTTCAAAACATTTCTTCATCCTTATGGCTGCCGAGCTTGCTGGTGCTAAGCTAACGCAAGTCGATGGACCAAGCTAGCCAGCCAATAAAAACGATCCTGCGAACCCGACAGTAGACCCAAAACAAATAAATTATTATGCTAGACTAACATTGTATCCTTTACTTTCAGGATAGAATAAAGGATCTCTATCTATGTGAAATGATGACCGGAAGTAAACAGACAGGAAACAAGTTTTACCTCCATAGTAGGGTATCAACACTGCCAACAGAGCCACCAGAACCATCATGAAAAGCCACGTCCAAGGAACACCTGCATGTGCCGGAGCCGCTGAAGAAATATAAACAGATCCAATCAAAAATCACAACACTGCTTCGAAAAGAAAATTATTGAAAAAAATAAGTTCTTTCACCTAACAACAATAATGATAATTGATAATTGACATTTTCTTTTATCTAATCTTGTGATATGTATGTGTTTTTTTGTTTTTCAAAAGTGCTAAGTATCAGAATATCCCCCCACGCCTTTTGTGTCTCTCTTTCACTTAATCTGTGTTGTAATTTGGGTCAAGTAGTAAATTATCTAACAATGTATTCTTTAAATACACATAACAATTATTCTTGGGGCTTCTTTTTACAGCTTTGCATAAAGTTGTAAGTTATGTATTTTTACCCACCAGGAGAGGGCGCTGTGACGGGGCCCACTGCTCTGGGTGTCTGCCGCCTGAGATGACCCAGTTCATGTCCCGCTGTCTGTGCATTCTTGCCATGCACCACCAGATGGCGCCGACACAGGGAGGAGCTGCAGGTCTCGCAGCGTCTCATAGCGGCATGCACATTGTCCAGGCAAATGTCACATGATCCCGCCACATGGCCTTTGATACTACATATCAGCCAAAGACAAAAGAAAATTATTGTTAATGTATGTTGGAACAGAATTTTTGAGTTGTGTTCCACAGAATATCCATTTTCTCCCAGTGGGTGTATATACTATTTGTGAAAACATCTTTGGTTTCTCATTAAATAAAGTTGAGCTTTATTCAAAAAGTTCTATTTACAAACAATGTGTGGCAGGTTAATATACTCGTTAGATGTACAGTATGTTCTGTTGAGTGCAACAACAACATACTGTAAACTGCTGTTTCTTGAAGAATAGAGTTTTTTATAGCTATTAACATACTGCAGCATTTGTGGCATGTCAATTTACTACATACAATATTGTATGTTTTGTTGAGTGCAACAACAAAACTACTATTTCTAGAAGAGTATTTGGAAAGAGAAATCAACTTTTGTTCTGTTTAGGTCCTGGCTATTTTCATAGCATTGTAAATGTGTGTCATGTGAATATGCGTATGATAGACCAGTTACAATGCAAGAGTAATTCCATGGAAGATGGAATTTTGGTGACATTCCCAACATACCTTGCATGGAGATCCACTTCATTCACTGGGCTGTCATTCTCTTCCCCTTCCATGTTGTGACTCAGCTCTATAATGCCATGGACAGACACAATATCATATTATCTAATAGGGTCATTCCGTCTCATTTCACTCAATGCCTCCAGCTTGACCATCTCAGAATTACAGATTATGATGCCCAAAAAGGATGTAATTAATTGCTCATGAAATATTTATTGTAAAAAATATATATATATTGATCTATGAACTTAATATTTTGGATTCTTACTATTAAAAATTGTATCTTCTTAACTAGAATTTTGAGGGAGAGGACAGGAGCACAGATGGAACTTGCAGTCTATTTATTTCTACAGTCAATTTTGCACAAATAAAAAGACTGCAAGTTCCATCAGAGTGCTCCTGTCCTCTCCTTCAATAAGAACCTTAGTCCAGATGAACACCTTGACATCTAAGATCATTCTTCAGATGCAACAAACCCACTGCAAGTGAAGCCGATGTTCAAAGTTCAAGTTCAAAGACAAGCATGACTGAAAGGTGTAGAGGTCTGTGGCAGATATTTCTAGTTATCTTTCTGACAGAATGAACACTCCACCTAGCTTCAGCATTTTCTGACTCGTCATACTCCTCTTATAGCCTAGTGCTCTGACAGTCCACAAGTTGAACAAAGAATTTAACACTCTAACTCACAGGTAGGCCTAACTGCCATCACCTAATGAACTCTCCTAAATATAATCAGGGCAACACATAAAGAAGAACTGGGGTGCATATTCTATAAAATGTAGACTATGCTCACCTGCAAAATTCGTCCGGCAGTTTGCTATGCAGTACTCAGTTAGCATGCAGGTAGAATCTGTTGTAATCATATAGTACTGTGTAAAATGATGAAAACGATCAGAGCACTCCCCCTATTGGTGATAATAAAAACTACTGGTTTGTTTACACTTCTGTACTGAGAATATGGGCCTACAGCTGTCAAACCAAGAAAAGGCAAATATTTGTTTAAATTAGACTTCAAAACAACAAGGGGAAATTGGTGTTCCTATATTAATGCATATTTGCATTAAACATGTCCTATGAAGTGCTGGTCTCAAAATAAAAGGCAATTGCTAAGTTTCAGTTCTGTTTCCTGCCAGATGTTCAAGGGTGAAGGTCACATCAAACCTCAATGCGACAAGGGGGCAATATGTGTAGCTATATTCAACGATCAAAGCAGTCATATTTGCATCAAAGCATGTTTCCGTCAAATGCTGTTCTCGTTTCAGTTCTGTTTTCAGCCAGTGAAGTTTCAAGTGGAGAGGTCACACTAAGCTGATTTGGGACAATGATGGTTCTCTCCTATCCTAAATAGTTGAGAAAGTCCCTGGCCTTTAACCAAAATGTTTTCACTTTGTACAAAGCCGATTTTATGTTCGGAAATGATGTCTTGAGGAGTGGGGGGCAGAGAGAGACAGATGGGAGGCTGATTCACACAAACATGCTCCTCCAGAAAAATTACAAAAAGGCGGCAATATACTCTTATCTCGTGGCATTGAGCAAGAACAGGGTTATACCATCTCCAGCTTGACACTAGGTGACTTTTCCCCACTGTTTGAGAAATCTTTATTTTTTATCTGAGAATTTGTTTCGGCACTATCTCCAAATTAATTTGGATAACAGTCATACAGTGTGACCTTGCTTTTTTATTTGCCATCAGACATCCTTAGCCTTCCAGTGCCAGAACGACAGAAAAATGTTTGCATGCCTTTTATATAGCTTGTTAAATAGTTTTACATCAAGCTTTGCATGGAGGCCAGTAGAAGATGCCTGCTGAGCGGCTTGCTTCCCTATCAGTCCAACAGGAGCTGACTGTTCTTCCCCCAACAGTTTTAGGGGTCTGTGATTATCTTACAGACAGACTGACTGCACTTACTGTGCAGCCTGTTAGGTTGAGTTTGATGAACCCTACATGACCTCTTGACTGAGGTCCTTTTTCACCCAAGGAGGACAGCAGTCACGGCAGCTGCCTGAAAGCTATTTTCAAAAAGGGCAAGTACTGGTCACAAGAGCATATATGCATTGGGGACACAAGGAGCCTAATGCTTGATTTATGGTCCTGCGCCAAATGGGCAACATCCTGTTGCAGAATCTCTGTGACAAAGTGAACCCATGCCACAGGCCCAGGGCTAATAGTGAAAAAAAAAAAATAAAAAAAAATCTTGAGACTGAACTTTTCTTCCAAAGTGGGGAGGTGGGCATGTGCGGGGGTGTTATATTGACAATGCACTTTTAGTAACCTGATTGTCATCATCTGGATGCGTTTCGCTAAACTACACGCTAGAGGGCGTTGCGGTTACCTCCCCGCATCCATCTGAGTGCCGTGAGCTTCAGTCTCACTTCGAAACGAATGAGCCAATCAGAGTTGCCGGGTGGGTTTTTCCATGGGTGGGTGGTGTGACGCAATCAAGGGAGCGACCATAGATATTATATATAGAATCACTTATATGATATCTATGGGAGCGACGGCGGTTGTAGTCGGGCCCAGGTCAGGAGAGAAAACAACGATGGCGGCGTGCGCTAGGAATCCCAGGGTCGATATCCATTCTGCTATTTCCAATGTTTTGTCAAAACTACCGCGTGTGCATTCTTTAAAAGACGAACAGAGGACGGCATTGGAATCGTTTGTCGGTGGCAATGATGTTTTTGCTCTACTTCCGACCGGATTTGGCAAAAGTTTAATTTATCAGATGGCTCCATGTAGCCATGCTGCATTGTTTTGATAGCTAGCCTAGTAGGCCTGGGGTAGAGTACTCATTTTCCGTCTGTCGCAGTGAAATGACGTTACAACAGTTTAACGTGAGTGGTTGAAAGGGCGCGTCAGTCAAGACGACGGACATACTCTGTGTCCAATCACATGCAAGATTTTTAAGAAAAAAACTCTCCGTCGAAATCGTTTTGGTTTTGGTTCCGCCCCAGATGGTATTTTGAATACCAGATGGCGACAGTCAGGTTAGGGCATCCCATCCCCAGAAGCTACTTCTGGGGAAGTTTTACCACCCAAGCCTCGTTCTAGTGCCTCATAGTGACATAGGTGAAAAAGGTGAATTGCAAGCTACTCCACAGAGCCAATGAGGACGCAAGACATTTTAAAGGCGAAGTTCGGTGTGATTAGGATTCAAAGTATATTGCAACATCGTAAAAAGTTAGGATGTTTGCCGGGGAGCAGAATTTTGGAATATTCATGCAGGCCGTAGAAAACCATCTGGTAGTTGTGGCCTTCTGGGGCACCCATAGTGAGAAGTAGCTGTCTGTACAGTAATTAAGTTTTCAATGCCTGGTTTTAAATGTTGGAACTGTCAATATACTATAAACAAAGTGTGGGGCTATTTTGTAACCTGATTGTCATCATCTGGATGCGTTTCGCTAAACTACACGCTAGAGGGCGTTGCGGTTACCTCCCCGCATCCATCTGAGTGCCGTGAGCTTCAGTCTCACTTCGAAACGAATGAGCCAATCAGAGTTGCCGGGTGGGTTTTTCCATGGGTGGGTGGTGTGACGCAATCAAGGGAGCGACCATAGATATTATATATAGAATCACTTATATGATATCTATGGGAGCGACGGCGGTTGTAGTCGGGCCCAGGTCAGGAGAGAAAACAACGATGGCGGCGTGCGCTAGGAATCCCAGGGTCGATATCCATTCTGCTATTTCCAATGTTTTGTCAAAACTACCGCGTGTGCATTCTTTAAAAGACGAACAGAGGACGGCATTGGAATCGTTTGTCGGTGGCAATGATGTTTTTGCTCTACTTCCGACCGGATTTGGCAAAAGTTTAATTTATCAGATGGCTCCATGTAGCCATGCTGCATTGTTTTGATAGCTAGCCTAGTAGGCCTGGGGTAGAGTACTCATTTTCCGTCTGTCGCAGTGAAATGACGTTACAACAGTTTAACGTGAGTGGTTGAAAGGGCGCGTCAGTCAAGACGACGGACATACTCTGTGTCCAATCACATGCAAGATTTTTAAGAAAAAAACTCTCCGTCGAAATCGTTTTGGTTTTGGTTCCGCCCCAGATGGTATTTTGAATACCAGATGGCGACAGTCAGGTTACACTTTTAGAACTTGGTTATGAGCAAATTCCACAGCTAACAATCATTTCAATATACCCCGATGTAAATGTATGAAACAGTGTAGAACAAGGGTTTTGTTATCAGACTTATGGAAAATTCAAACTATCCTGCATGTAAGGAAAATTATATTCTTTAAATTAATTTGCCTACAAACTGTGAACTTGTGACTGACTGACGTTAGCTGGAAACAATGTCATTCATTTTCAGTCAGTCACCCACCATTATGTAGACTAAACAGACAGCACCATGACATAAAATACATTTCAGACCTATGCGACGACTTTTCAGGTGATGCCGAGTTGATGCATTCTCTTCTGCACGGACAGGCGGCAGCAATAATGTTACAATAACGGTAACTTAACTTTAACACCTCTCGAGTCTGCACTATCACTTACTACTGCACTAGTGGAAATTCTTTTTCGACCTAATGAGCGAGTTTGAGCCCCGGTCAATTGACCGGGTACATTTATTTTGCGTTTGAAAACTCAGATAAACGGAGTGAACGATGATGAATTAGCTGAAGTAGCAGCTCTACCTTACCTGAAACAGTAGTGATGCAGAGGCACACGCGCACTCGATGAGCAAGCAAAACAATGCAGGGAAAGTGAAGCAGGAAGTGCTATCACAAAAACTTAACGCCCCCTCCACGTGCTCATCCAATCAGATTCTGATTAGGCACATGCACCTCTGACAGTGGCAGATATTCCACAGGCTGGTTATTATTTTGATAAGGCCTAAATTATCATTTTGTTTATGTAGGCTGATTTTTTTTTCTTTTTGTTAATAGTCTTTATTGCCTGTGCAGCAAATATACTTGCAATGCCAAATGCTGCATGTCACAATTGTAACTTTTATTCATTTATCATTAATTTACAGTAGCCTAAAAAAGACATTGCCAATTCTATGGTCATGCACATATGTGGAAAAAACAAACAAACAAACAAAAAAACAAACACAGAATGCAAACTAATCTGTCTTCTCTGAAGACGTTCTTCCTTATTTGCAAGGTTTTTTTTTTTAACACCACTGCTACAGGAAGTGGCGGAGTGTGTCAAAAGCAACAGAGTGAAAAAGCAACAGGACATTTTAACTTGTGTATTTTATCCTAACAATTTATCAAAGTGTATATTATATACACACAATGTTATATTCACACAATAAAAGCAAAGAAAACAAACAAACAAACAAAAAAATGCAATGACATGAGACAATGTAAAAGGAAAATAATGTGCTGTATAACTTTTAACCCTTTATCCTTCAAAAAAATTAAGCAATTAAAAAACAATTCTAAACAACATTGAGTGTAAACTCTCACCCAAGTGTTCAATGTTGTTGTCTTCACAACAAGCTTATTTGCCATGAAAATCTGGCTGTCCTACAACATAAGCTGTCTAATGATCATCAGTGTTTTCATTCTTTTCTATTTGAATGACTTTTGGTTTACGTTCCGTTGTTTTATCACAAACGATGCAGTTTTGTTTGTCTTGCCTCTTAGTGTTACTAAGCTCAAGCTGTAGTGTTTTATCACAAACGATAGTTTTGTTTGTCTTGCCTCTTAGTGTTACTAAGCTCAAGCTGTAGTGTTTTATCACAAACGATACAGTTTTGTTTGTCTTGCCTCTTAGTGTTACTAAGCTCAAGCTGTAGTGTTTTATCACAAGGGTCATTTCATGTCATTTCACCCAATGCCTCCTGCTTGACCATCTCAGAATTTCCTGAAAAAATTCTAGTAAAAAGATAGCATTTTTAATAGTAAGAATCCCAAATATTAGCTTCATACGGTCAACATTTTTTTTTATAAAAAATAATTCAAATGACATGCTTTTTGGTCACCATAATCTAAGGCCATTTTTAAACAACAATATCTGGAAAACCATCTCACCTATAGCCTTCAAATTTTCTACTGTCAATATGTGGTAGTTATAGCCTCCATACATGGAATATCAGGATTGTAGCTCATGATATAGGCACTCAAACTTCTACCAAAGTATGGCTTGACAATATGAAATGGCAACTTTGAAGAGTTGTCAAGACCCAAGTTTTGGAGATAGAAGACCCATATTTTACAGGAAGTATCTCACGTAACGGGTTAAACAATCTACAAAAAATGGTCACTCTAAGATGAATAGATCCACAGGTATTAGGCCTAAAATATGGGGAAAACACATTTTTGCCCAACTCCAGAGCCATATTCCAAAAAACTGAGTTAATGGATCAGGTCCATTTTTTTATTTTTGAAAGATCAAATTATTGTTAAACTTATATGAAAAAATTGGGAGGGTGTTTTGCCCCATTTCATCACAATTAATTTTCAAACGTGGGCTATATGTGGGTGGGTGATTGTTTTTTCCTCTTGATTCCTAGGGGTGTGTCCACCCTATTTCAGAGCCATATTCCAAAAAAACTGAGTTAATGGACCAGGTCCATTTTTTTTTACTTTGAAAGATCAAACTATTGTTAAACTTACATAAAACATTTGAGAGGGTGTTATGCCCCATTTTGTCAGAATTAATTTTCAAACATGGGGTATATGTTGGGGTTTTCCTCTTGATCCCTAGGGGTGTGTCCACCCAACTCCAGAGCCATATTGCAAACATTGACTTTTGTCTTATGACAATGTTTACCTTTACCACGTGATTATATTTACATTGCCATGTCAAAGTCAATCAACTTTATTTGAGACATGTTTTGGATACTCCTCCTTTGCTTTTACCTTGCCTCGCCCTTCCCTACATATTTCTGTTATCATTTCAAATACAGATGCTTCTGTGTGAAATAATAGTATATAGATAATATCTGCATGCTGCATCTGAAAGAAGTAAACTCAACCAAATGCAGCAGCAATACAGTATTAAATTGCACAACTATGTATTTTTTACTTTCCAGATTCAAATGTAAGACTTAGTTATCTTAAACATTTGCTTGCCTGGTTTAGACAGAAAAGATTTCAGACATAGCATTATTAAATTCATCCAGACCAACCAAAAAGACATGGTTTCTACATCATGGTGGTTGACAGACACACCCACAGATACAGCATGTGCGCAATCAATAGTGATTACCCATACCCCACCACCATAACCAGTCGACTTACATTTATGATTTTTTTAATTTTATTTTCATGTTTGTGCTAGTAATTAGCCTTTTGAAGCTCTACCAAAAAGAGTGAAGGTGTAGTCATCCTGTGATTTTATTGATTTTATTTTTTGGTAGCATATTGGAAAAACGCTAGAGCCACCCTCATGTAGACAACATGGAAGATTATACAAATGGCTTTTGAATCTCATTCAAGTTTGAATTTGTTCTTGGTCAACATTGAACTTTTAAGGAAGGATCATGTTCACACTGCAGTGCTGTTAACATTGCAGAAAATGAATAATGGTCGTCTCTATGCCAAAGAATGGCATAGATTTGTTTAAGTGAACAAATATAGAGATGCAGATTAGCATGATGATTGTTAATCTCCCAAAACATTGTTGAAGTTAAATGTAATTTTTAATGAGCCATCACTCAAAGGAGAGTAATCAAGAGAGATTTCAGTCATTGTTTTCATTAATGCAATGCAACTACAATGAGCATAAAATCTACTGTTGACTCTGAAAATGTTGATCAAACACCAAGCACTTTTATTACACGGAATTAAGGTAAAAACATGAATTTGTATGTTCTTCAATGGAGAATAAAAAGGTCAAAACATGACTATAAAGAACTCAACAAGGGAGAGGTGAATCTTTTATCAGATCAATTCACATATTTAGTAAATGGTTGGATGCAAATACAGCAGTCTCCAAAACACATGGTTATGTAAACATAGTCATAGGTAAACACACCCCTAGGAATCAAGAGGAACAATCGCCCAACCACATATAGCCCATGTTTGAAAATGAATTGTGACGAAATGGGGCAAAACACCTTCCCAATTTTTTTTATATAAGTTTAACAATAATTTTATCTTTCAAAAACATACAATTGGACCTGAGCCATTAACGCAGTTTCTTGGAATATGGCTCTAAAATTGGGTGGACGCACCCCTAGGAATCAAGAGGAAAAAACAATCACCCACCCACATATAGCCCATGTTTGAAAATGAATTGTGACGAAATGGGGCAAAACACCTTCCCAATTTTTTTTATATAAGTTTAACAATAATTTTATCTTTCAAAAACATACAATTGGACCTGAGCCATTAACTCAGTTTCTTGGAATATGGCTCTAAAATTGGGTGGACGCACCCCTAGGAATCAAGAGGAAAAAACAATCACCCACCCACATATAGCCCATGTTTGAAAATTAATGGTGACAAAATGGGGCAAAACACCCTCCCAATTTTTTTATATAAGTTTAACAATAATTTGATCTCTCAAAAACAAAAAAATGGACCTGATCCATTAACTCAGTTTTTTGGAATATGGCTCTGAATTTGGGCACAAATGTGTTTTCCCCCATATTTGAGGCATAATACTTGTGGATCCATTCATCATAGAGTGACCATGTTTTGTAGAGTGTTTGACCTGTTGCCAGATATACTTTCTGTAAAATATAAGTCTTCTATGTCCAAAACTGGGGCCTTGACAACTCTTCAAAGTTACCATCTCATTTTGCCAAGCCATACTTTGGTAGAAGTTTGAGCGCCTGTGTCCTAAGTTATGCTTGAGCTACAATCCTGATATTCCATGTCTGGAGGCTATAACTACCATATATTGACAGTAGAAAATTTGAAGGCTATAGGTGAGATAGTTTTCCAGATATTGCTGTTTAAAAACAGCCTTTAGATTATGATGCCAAAAAATGCCCGAAATGCATTCCAAATGAAATATTTCTTATTAAAAAACTATTGAGGTTATGAACCTAATATTTTGGATTATTACTATCGAAAATGGTATCTTTTTAGTAGAATTTTTTCAGTAAATTCTGAGATGGTCAAGCGGGGAATTTTCCAGAATTTGGGTGAATTGACATGAAATGACCCACAAACGATAGTTTTGTTTGTCTTGCCTCTTGGTGTTACTAAGCTCAAGCTGTAGTGTTTTATCACAAACGATAGTTTTGTTTGTCTTGCCTCTTAGTGTTACTAAGCTCAAGCTGTAGTGTTTTATCACAAACGATAGTTTTGTTTGTCTTGCCTCTTAGTGTTACTAAGCTCAAGCTGTAGTGTTTTATCACAAACGATAGTTTTGTTTGTCTTGCCTCTTAGTGTTACTAAGCTCAAGCTGTAGTGTTTTATCACAAACGATACAGTTTTGTTTGTCTTGCCTCTTGGTGTTACTAAGCTCAAGCTGTAGTGTTTTATCACAAACGATAGTTTTGTTTGTCTTGCCTCTTAGTGTTACTAAGCTCAAGCTGTAGTGTTTTATCACAAACGATACAGTTTTGTTTGTCTTGCCTCTTGGTGTTACTAAGCTCAAGCTGTAGTGTTTTATCACAAACGATAGTTTTGTTTGTCTTGCCTCTTGGTGTTACTAAGCTCAAGCTGTAGTGTTTTATCACAAACGATACAGTTCTGTTTGTTTTGCCTCTTAGTGTTACTAAGCTCAAGCTGTAGTGTTTTATCACAAACGATACAGTTTTGTTTGTCTTGCCTCTTGGTGTTACTAAGCTCAAGCTGTAGTGTTTTATCACAAACGATATAGTTTTGTTTGTTTTGCCTCTTAGTGTTACTAAGCTCAAGCTGTAGTGTTTTATCACAAACGATAGTTTTGTTTGTCTTGCCTCTTAGTGTTACTAAGCTCAAGGTCAGAGGCTCTGATATCAGCATGAGACAGGATGCACCTGCTGAAGTATGCAGGGAGTGAAAAGAGAGAGAGAGAGATAGAGAGAGGGAGTGAAAAGACAGAGAGAGGGAGTGAAAGAGAGAGAGAGAGAGAGAGAGAGAGAGAGAGAGAGAGAGAGAGAGAGAGAGAGAGAGAGAACAAGCTTTGATGATTCGCTCAACAGTAAAAGTTTGTTCTCTAGCAGGTGTTTGTATTCCTCCAGGGACAGGGTAACTTTAGGCCTAGTTACATGACTGCTGTGTGTGTGTGTGTCCTCTTCTGAAGTTGAAAGACAGAAAGTTGAGCTGAATGACACAAGTTTTGAAAATAAGATCTAGATTGAAAATAAGATCCTGTGTTGTGCATTAGTTATGATGTTTTGTTATGAACAAGTATGGTATGATAGGCTACAGATTAAATCTGGGAAGGAAAGGGACAGTGATACAATTCACTTATTTATTAAAAATGTAGATGATAGTGGAGAGAAAATTCAGTAGTTGTTCAAACACACAAAAATAATGACACTGAGAGAAAACGCTGTTTAAAAGCAATACTGAAAAGTAAGTTTCATCTTGACGCTTTTAAATATTGATTCAACAATACAGAAACATTTTTGGGGATAACAGCTTACACATGCCACACTGTTAAAGCCAGTATGGACCAGCCTGCTATTCAAACAGTACTTAAGTAAAAGACAACCTATCCTCTGTTCACTAATATAGTCCTAGAAAAAAAAAAAAAAACTGCCAGTGTGTACACCACCAGTGTTGTGTTCTGTAAACTCCAGTTCAAACAACCAAAGGGTCATGCCCTATTAGAATACCGTGCCTCTGGTGCATTATTTCAAAGTAGCAGTGAAAACATTCATTGATGCAGCAGTCAGACTTTAAATTGCATAAGTAGTAGCAGAGTTTTTAAGGAAGGTTTGACTTGTGAACATCCTAAAAAGAACACTAAGTAGCCTATTGTAACTTCAGTGCCCATACTTCTCTCTGTACTCCTCCATGGAATCCCCCACCCCCTTCCCATGGTGTTCCCTGTGAGGATTGAGCAGCGTTTGATTTGGCCAACTAACTTCAGTGCTCATATTTCTACCCTTCTGAAAACCCCTCCCCCACCTACCCATGGTGCTCTATGAGGACTGATTTGGCCAACTAAATACTGCAGCTTCAGAGTCTATATTTCAGCCCTCCTGAAATCCCCTCTCCCTCCCCATGGTGCTCTATGAGGATTGAGTAGCGTTGGATTTGGCCAACATAATACTGTAACTTCAGTGCCAATTTTTGTACCCTCCTGGAATCCTCCTCCCCCTCCCCAAGGTCCTCTATAGCTGTTTTCAGACTGGCAAGCCCGGTGCTGGAGCCGGTTCTCGCACCAGTTACAGCGGGAACCAAAGTGTTCATACCAATTTATGCGAGCCCATGACGCATTATCCCCAAAGGGCGTAGCTTCGCCACAAATGCAAACAGTTTAGCATATTATTTTTACTAATGCTGCCATCTAACATCTGATGGAAATGTGTGAACCTCCAAATATTAAGCAAATATTTCTCTCGTTTGCCAATAACTGCACAAACTAATTTTCACTTCATTTCCCTCATTATCCCCGGCTCACGTTTCCGGTTTGTTTATTTTCCGCTTTGACCCCAACTTAACCCGGTGGCGTTAACTCATGCCGTCACGGTTCGCGTTGAAAAAACAAGTTTTACTTGGGGCCCGATGGGAACCAAGTTTGCGGTTCCCGAACGCTCTGATATTTGGTGTGAACACGACGGCCGGTTCAAGATGAGGTGCGGGAACCAGCACCGGCACGGTTCTCTGTCGGTGTGAAAGCGCTATATGAGGACTGAGCAGTGTTGGATTTGGCCAAATCGTCACACCATTTCTGAACGCCATAACTCATATTTCACTCCATCCTCCTCCATGAAATTCTCTCGTCCCTCCCCCTCCCCTGGTGCTCTATGGACTGAATAGCATTGGATATGGCCAACTAAATACAGTAACTTCAGCTGCCATATTTGTATTCTCCTGAAATCCTCTCCCCCACCCCCTCTCCCTTATCCAGGCGAACAGACTTAAGAAGAAAAATTGCATAAGTAGCGGAGTTTTTAAGACTCATTTAAGGGTCATTTCATGTCAATTCACCCAAATTCTGGAAAATTCCCCGCTTGACCATCTCAGAATTTCCTGAAAAAAATTCTACTAAAAAGATACCATTTTTAATAGTAATAATCCAAAATATTAGGTTCATAACCTCAATAGTTTTTTAATAAGAAATATTTCATTTGGAATGCATTTCGGGCATTTTTTGGCATCATAATCTAAAGGCTGTTTTTAAACAGCAATATCTGGAAAACTATCTCACCTATAGCCTTCAAATATTCTACTGTCAATATATGTTAGTTATAGCCTCCAGACATGGAATATCAGGATTGTAGCTCAAGCATAACTTAGGATACAGGCGCTCAAACTTCTACCAAAGCATGGCTTGGCAAAATGAGATGGTAACTTTGAAGAGTTGTCAAGGCCCCAGTTTTGGACATAGAAGACTTATATTTTATAGGAAGTATATCTGGCAGCAGGTCAAACACTCTACAAAACATGGTCACTCTAAGATGAATGGATCCACAGGTATTATGCCTCAAATATGGGGAAAAACACATTTGTGCCCAAATCCAGAGCCATATTCCAAAAAACTGAGTTAATGGATCAGGTCCATTTTTTTGTTTTTGAAAGATCAAATTATTGTTAAACTTATATAAAAAAATTGGGAGGGTGTTTTGCCCCATTTTGTCACAATTCATTTTCAAACATGGGCTATATGTGGGTGGGTGATTGTTTTTTCCTCTTGATTCCTAGGGGTGCGTCCACCCAATTTTAGAGCCATATTCCAAGAAACTGAATTAATGGATCAGGTCCAATTGTTTGTTTTTGAAAGACAAAATTATTGTTAAACTTATATAAAAAAAATTGGGAAGGTGTTTTGCCCCATTTCGTCACAATTCATTTTCAAACATGGGCTATATGTGGGTGGGCGATTGTTTTTTTTCCTCTTGATTCTTAGGGGTGTGTTTACCTATGACTATGTTTACATAGCCATGTGTTTTGGAGACTGCTGTATTTGTATCCAACCATTTACTAATATGTGAATTGATCTGATAAAAGATTCACCTCTCCCTTGTTGAGTTCTTTATAGTCATGTTTTGACCTTTTTATTCTCCATTGAAGAACATACAAATTCATGTTTTTACCTTAATTTTGTGTAATAAAAGTGCTTGGTGTTTGATCAACATTTTCAGAGTCAACAATAGATTTTTTGTTCATTGTACTTGTATTGCATTCATTTAAACAATGACTGAAATCTCTCTTGATTACTGACTCTTCATAATTTGAATATGAAGTAAGCAAAGTCCTTACGAAGTGCATAAAAACACAAAAGATATAACTAGTGAAATGCGATTTTTTTTGGAAAGAATAAAATGAACTCTCTTTTGAATTTTGCACTCATTACAAAATTACATTTAACTTCAACCATGCTTCAGAAGATTAACAATCACCATGCTGATCTTCATCTCTATATTTCTTATCTTTAAACAAGTCTATGTCATTCTTCGGTATAGAGAAGATCATTATTCATTTTCTGCAATGCTTGCAGCACTTCAGTGTGAATATGATCCTTCCTTAATAATTCAATGTTGACCAAGAACAAATTCAAATTTGAATGAGATTCAAAAGCCATTTGTATGATCTTCCATGTTGTCTACATGAGGGTGGCTCTAGCGTTTTTCCAATATGCTACCAAAAAATAAAATCAATAAAATCACAGGACGACTACACCTTCACTCTTTTTGCTTGTAGAGCTTCAAAAGGCTAATTACTAGCACAAATATGAAAATAAAATTAAGAAAATCATAAATGTAAGTCAACTGGTTATGGTGGTGGGTTATGGGTAATCACGGTTTGATTGCGCACATGCTGTATCTGTGGGTGTGTCTGTCAACCACCATGATGTAGAAGCCATGTCTATTTGGTTGGGCTAGATGAATTTAATAATGCTATGTCTGAAATCTTTTCTGTCTAAACCAGGCAAGCAAATGTTTAAGATAACTAAGTCTTACATTTGAATCTGGAAAGTAAAAAAATACATAGTTGTGCAATTTAATACTGTATTGCTGCTGCATTTGGCTGAGTTTACTTCTTTCAGATGCAGCATGCAGATATTACTTCACATAGAACCATCTGTATTTGAAATGATAACAGAAACATGTAGGGAAGGGTGGAAGATCCAAGGTAAAAGCAAAGGAGGAGTATCCAAAACATGTCTCAAATTAAGTTGATTGACTTTGGCATGGCAATGTAAATATAGGTGGTAAAGGTAAACATTGTCATAAGACAAAAGTCAATGTTTGCAATATGGCTCTGGAGTTGGGTGGACACACCCCTAGGGATCAAGAGGAAAACCCCAACATATACCCCA
Organism: Sardinella longiceps; assembly: GCA_027497455.2. NCBI lineage: Eukaryota > Metazoa > Chordata > Actinopteri > Clupeiformes > Clupeidae > Sardinella > Sardinella longiceps. Next base: position 520,949 of record JAODXP020000185.1, read on the forward strand.
TGTTTGAAAATTAATTGTGACAAAACGGGGCATAGCACCCTCTCAAATGTTTTATGTAAGTTTAACAATAGTTTGATCTTTCAAAGTAAAAAAAAATGGACCTGGTCCATTAACTCAGTTTTTTTGGAATATGGCTCTGAAATAGGGTGGACACACCCCTAAGAATCAAGAGGAAAAAACAATCACCCACCCACATATAGCCCACGTTTGAAAATTAATTGTGATGAAATGGGGCAAAACACCCTCCCAATTTTTTCATATAAGTTTAACAATAATGTGATCTTTCAAAAATAAAAAAATGGACCTGATCCATTAACTCAGTTTTTGGAATATGGCTCTGGAGTTGGGCAAAAATGTGTTTTTCCCCATATTTTAGGCCTAATACCTGTGGATCTATTCATCTTAGAGTGACCATTTTTTGTAGATTGTTTAACCCATTACGTGAGATACTTCCTGTAAAATATGGGTCTTCTATCTCCAAAACTTGGGTCTTGACAACTCTTCAAAGTTGCCATTTCATATTGCCAAGCCATACTTTGGTAGAAGTTTGAGTCCCTATATCATGAGCTACAATCCTGATATTCCATGTATGGAGGCTATAACTTACACATATTGACAGTAGAAAATTTGAAGGCTATAGGTGAGATGGTTTTCCAGATATTGCTGTTTAAAAATGGCCTTAGATTATGGTGACCAAAAAGCATGTCATTTGAAATATTTTTTATAAAAAAAACTATTGACCGTATGAAGCTAATATTTTGGATTCTTACTATTAAAAATGCTATCTTTTTACTAGAATTTTTTTCAGGAAATTCTGAGATGGTCAAGCGGGAGGCATTGGGTGAAATGACATGAAATGACCCTTAAGAGTTTTGACTCATGAACATCTGATGAACGTCCTTTCTCTCCCCTTCTCCCTCCCCTGGTGCTCTAAAATCAGGCATGGCGTCTGAACACTATCAACCCTGAATTTCAGCACCCATATTTCTCTTCAGCCACTGCCTCGCCCCTCCCCCTCCCTCCCCTTGGTTCTCTATGAGGACTGAGCAGCATTGGATTTGGCCAACTCATCGCACCATTTCTGCACGCCAGCGCCGGACGTTTGATTGTCCAGGATGGAGTACAGGAGGTTGCGTTGGGTGTCGAGGAGCGGCAAGATGAACTCCCTGAGGTGTTTAGGACCCTCGTTTTCGGCCAAGAACTCCTTGAGTCGTTCGTGGTCCTCCTGCACATGTTTCTTAATCGCCTGCCGTCGGTTCCTGAACATCTGCTGGTTGTGGCACACCTTCTGAACCAGCTTGATGCGCTCGTTCTCCACGGCCTGGTAGAGATCTTCACAGCCTTGCATGTGCTTGTCCGCCTGCGCTCGCTGCTCACGCACGAATGCCCTGACACGGGAATCTACGTATATCAATAAATCAATCAAGGAATCAATCCATCCAATCAATACCTTCACATAGATACATTAGTGCCAAGTTCACAACACATGAAGTGGTACAACAAGGTTTATTTAATAGAAACAAAGGCGAGCTGAACACTCTGTTGCTCGTGCATGCACATAAATATGTGAGGGATAATGTATTGTCCGCCGGTCATTATAGAAAAATATTTCCAGAGAGGAAGAACTGGATTATACGGGTCCTTGTCAACACGATGATATAATATTTTACAGAAACGTCTTTTAAAATGTTTTGGTTAACGTTTCATGGCTTCCAAGGATAAACAAATAGTTCGCAAAGCAACTTCAACTTGAAACATTCAACAGAACGCAGCTGATGTTCTTTCACTTTCAACGATGTTTCATTGTTGATCTCTGCACGGAATGATACAGAGACGTGAATCTCAACAAAAAACCTGTTGCCATAAAAAAATAATGACCTGCGAACGTTGACGTGGCCCATTCAAAGTGAATGGAGCACCCCCACAACATTATAGAGACCCGTATAATAATCAATGATAATGCCAGACAAGGTGTGCCAAAAAAAGGCCACACAGATACATAAACACAAAAACATAAAAACAAACAAACAAATAGTACCTTCATCCTCATCAGAAGTCATGTAGAGGATAGGTATCATCACTGCCACCACCACAGCCACCAGGATCATGAGTGCACGTGGCCAGGACACTAAAGGGAGACACAAATAAGGGATAACATTCGATGAGGCGGTCATTATCATGGAATATCTCCCGACAGAGTAATGCAATGCATCCTCACGTGGTAGGGGAGGGATGTGGCATTACTCTGAAGCTACGAAACCTTGATCATCACTGCTTTAACGGTAACTTTAATGATTAAGATGGATAATACCGTCCACGGACAAGAAGTATTCTGTTAACTTACAGATCAGCTAATTGGTTAAGACAACGTTCTGTTTTACTTGTGCTTGACAGCGGTCTGTTATTAAAAATTATCAGACCGTAGAACGTTGGAGAGTCCCATTGAAGTGAATGGAGCACTTTACAGCCTTATGACGAGCCGTGTAATAAAGCTAAAATTACTCTTTGGAACTGAACTCATTGCATTTGGACACCTATGAAGTAAATCTGGTATAAATAAAATATCTGTTCCATAGCCACATATAGTATTGCCAGTCTTGCAGTCTTGTAACAATATTTTTTTTGTGATAGATAGGCATGAAGGCCAAAGTTTGTTATTGTGTTACACGACAAGGCTATAGCTTGTAATTTTTTGAAAGTGGAATTGACAAAAAAAAAAACTTTCTTCCCCTGTGAAAAAAAAGACAAAACAATCCTGTCCTTCACTAATTTGCCCTCATACAAATGTCTCCCCCTGTAAAACAAACAAACAAACCTGTCTCCCACTAATGTAATTTGCCCTCACACAAATGTCTTCAGATGCCATGTTGTTCTTACCCATGCTGCCAGCTGCTGTCTGTGCATAAAAAAAAAACTGTCTAGCACTACTCTAATTTGCCCTCATACAAATGTCTGCTTTCAGATGCCATGTTGTTGTTGTTGTTGTTGTTGTTCTTACCCATGCTGCCAGCTGGAGTCTGTTTCCCAAAAGCATATTTGCTAACTAAGTTAGCAACTATATTAGTTGCAATGCAATTTCCCATTGACAACTAAGTTGCTAACTGGTTAGCAACTATACTTTTGGGAAACATACCCCTGTCTCCCACTATTTGCCCTCACACAAATGTCTGCCTTCAGATGCCATGTTGTTCTTACCCATGCTGCCAGCTGCTGTCTGTTTGCCAAAAGCATATTTGCTGACTAAGTTAGTGACTATGTTAGTTGCAATGCAATTTCCCATTGACAACTAAGTTGCTAACTGGTTAGCAACTATACTTTTGGGAAACATACCCCTGTCTCCCACTATTTGCCCTCACACAAATGTCTGCCTTCAGGTGCCATGTTGTTCTTACCCATGCTGCCAGCTGCTGTCTGTGCATTAAAAACAACCCTGTCTAGCACTACTCTAATTTGCCCTCACACAAATGTCTGCTTTCAGGTGCCATGTTGTTGTTGTTGTTGTTGATGTTCTTACTCACGTTACCGGCTGCAGTATGTGCATAAAACAAACCCTGTCTAGCACTACTCTAATTTGCCCTCACACAAATGTCTGCTTTCAGGTGCCATGTTGTTGTTGTTGATGTTCTTTCTCACGTTACCGGCTGCAGTCTGTGCATAAAACAAACCCTGACTAGCACTACTCTAATTTGCCCTCACACAAATGTCTGCTTTCAGGTGCCATGTTGTTCTTACCCATGCTGCCAGCTGCAGTCTGTGCATTAAAAAAAAACCTGTCTAGCACTACTCTAATTTGCCCTCACACAAATGTCTGCTTTCAGGTGCCATGTTGTTGTTGTTGATGTTCTTTCTCACGTTACCGGCTGCAGTCTGTGCATAAAACAAACCCTGACTAGCACTACTCTAATTTGCCCTCACACAAATGTCTGCTTTCAGATGCCATGTTGTTCTTACCCATGCTGCCAGCTGCAGTCTGTGCGTAAGTGAACACACTGTGTCTCCTGGTAGCGGGGGCTTGGCTGTGCTTCTTCAGGTGGCTCGAGCAGTAAGTGGCTCTGCAGGTCTGGCAGTACTGGCGGGAGAAGTGGACTCCGTCCAGACACAGGTCACAGGCTGTCTGAGTTAGTTTATAGGCCTCCAGCTGGCTTTTAAACCTGTTGGTAATGAAAATGTACACAGGGTCAGCAAGAGTTTTTAGTTTCCCCTTAAAAATAGACACACAAAAAACACAACACTTCAACAATCCTAATCCATTTAACAATCCAACAATTCACTCATTCATTCATTCATTCATGTGTTCTGGTCTTTTATATTGTGACAATATTCTTGTGATGCAGGCTACTGTAAATTACAGCAAATGAACACAACTCAAGATACTCGCATAACCAGTCAATTAATCGGAAGTAGCCTACTGCCAACAGTACTCAAACTTGACCTACGGCCAAAATACACCACTCATCATGTACTGTGTGTATGTGGGTAGTGTTAAATGTGCTTATGTACTGCACTGTGTGTGTTCACTGTGCTTATGTACTGTACTGTGTGTGTGTGTGTGTGTGTGTGTGTGTGTGTGTGTGTGTCGTGCGTGCGTGCGTGCATGTGTGTGTATGTTCACTGTGCTTATGTCTGTACTGTGTGTGTGTGTGTGTTCAGTTGACCGTGCTCATGTACCTTGGCCCACATTCATATTCTATAGCTGTCTCTAAGCAAAGACTTGTCACCGTCTTTTGATAGACGGAGTAAGTCTGGGTTGAAACAGAGCAGAAAGATCAATGAGTTCCCCCAATGACTGTGAATAAATTGCTCTGACTCTCTAGAGAACCTATGAAAATATGCTTTCACACAAAACCCCATAACAAGACCCTTGGCTATCTAAAAACCTTTTCAAGAGTGACTGGTAAACTGCACCAATGGCGGCACTATAATGCTTACAGCCTAATGCTTTACAGTACCTTGCAGGAGGTTTGTCCTTGCAGCCTGAATCACATTTAGGGAGATGTCTTGTGGAAGTGCCTTCCATGTTGTCTTTGTATCTACAGAGGAAAAACACTGAAGCCTACTGACATTAAACATACCATTTTTAATACAGAAAGCAGATTCATGACTTGTAAAGATGGAAAGCCATAATGAAACTTATGGATTACACTACAACTGTCAGCATCTGCTGAATAGTTTTATGCAACCAAATTATAGCTTATCCAATCCAAGGGTGTTTTCCCGGTCCATGTAACGCTTTGCAATGCTTTGATCCATTTTTAGAATTCACATAAAAAAGATGAAAATTGGGTCCAAAACTTCAATTTTCCATTTTTCAGACAACTCAGATAATAGGTAATTGGTGCTTTTTGTGTATTTCACTGTTGTTTGATGGTTGCTTCTGAGGGAGTGGATAGTTGAATTTGACACCAAAGTAAAAATGAGTCAATATTTCAATTTTCTATTTCTGCGCCGTGGTTGGACTGAACCAAGCGCGTGGAGGGATGTGTTGGTTCAGGCGCCAGTTGTCTTTTGTGGAGAGAGACCTTAGCTATAAATGAGATGGATTGACTTAGCAAGTCAGCTCGAGACGTACAGACCTGACAGAACTACTGGCCCACCTGCAGGCTAACCTGCAAACTTTCTAATACAGAAGCCTATGAAGTTGTTGTGATTTATGTTCACCGTGGCCAAGTTGGAACACTTCGCTCTTTGCTCAATCAGTCATTAAAGAAACTGTGATGCCGAGTGTTGCCTATGCCACCTAGGCTATATTTCGTCACGATATAAGAATAACATTTTGTTTAGACCAGGGGTCTCCAATAGGTAGCTCGACCTTCTCGCCACCTGGTCGGGGGTTACCATGCGAAGTTTCGGTTCAGCTGATGTTTGCTTTGCTTTTGAAGTAGAGGTCATTCACGAACTTACTCTTGTCACATATAGGCTACATCTGCGTCTCTGCAGTTATAGCCAAATCGGGTGCACTCCAACTAACATAACTTCTAATCAGAGAGCATTAAAGCAGTAAAGATATCAAGATTTTGTGATTAGGTTGTTATGAAATTCATTTATTTCACATTTATTTAATTATTTCCTGTGACTCTTTGAGCTACTCAGGTGGCGAGCAGCTCTTGAACTACCTGTTGGAGACCCCTGGTCTAAACAAAGTTTTATTCCTATATATCATCCCCAAATATATCCAAGGTGGCATAGGCAACACTCGGATCACCGTTTCTTCACCCGATTGATTGTGCGGGCGGTGTCGGTGGAGGTGTTCCAATAGGCCACGGTAAAACATGAAAATATTAAATCATGCAACAACTTCATAGGTTTCTTTATTAGACAGTTTGCAGGTAAGCCTGATGGAGGGCCAGTAGTTCTGTCAGGTCTGTAACGTTAGGTCTCGAGTACATCCATCTCATGTATAGCCTACTTGAACCAAGACATCCCTCAGCGCGCATGGTTCAGTCCAACCACGGCGCAGAAATGGAATATTGAAATATTGACTCATTTTTACTTTGGTATCAAATTCAACTATCCACCCTTTCAAAAGCAATCAACAAACAACAATGAAATACACAAACAGCATCAATTACTTATTATCTGAGTTGTCTGATAAATGGAAAAATGAAGTTTTGAACCCAATTTTCATTTTTTCCATGTTAATTCTAAAAATGGATCAAAGCACTGCAAAGCGTTACACGGACCTTTCCCGATGCCATCTTCACATCTAAACACTGACACTACATGTGCGCGTGTGCCACAAGTTGTAGGCAGATATATTTGTCTCTCTTTTTTATAGTCACTTGCAAGTCAAATCCACATGATGTTGTTGATCTTAACACTGCATTCACATGGTCGAACAGTTTTGGCAAGAACATAATAACGTTACATTTCATATATTTTTTGAGTTGGTCTTTTTAATAGCCGATTTTAAAGAAAGAGAATGTGTGTTTATCATGATGGAGAGGAGGCTGATGGAAAGCGGCGACACCGCGAAGGAACAGCCGAAGGATGTTTCATTCATTTCAAATAAGATTTTTCGAAAATATATGATCGAATTCAATTCATTTCTAGTCCTAACTGAATGTTCAGGTCTAGTAACATATAGCCAAAATATAGCCTAGCTGTTATAGGAAGCTACTTTTTATAGCCTATGAATGCAAACTATAGATAAACTTTATATGAATGCAAACTATAGATAAACTTAACTTACCGTTACACTCACTCACTCATCACTCAAACTAAACCACCCACCCCATGAATAGTTACTATTTCTATAAATTCCGTATCACCCCACTCCACTTCATCAGAATCATGACAACATAGATGAAACTGGCAACAACAAGTTATGTTGGTTTTACCTTTGAAATTGTATGTCCGCGCAACAGACTAATCCATTCGACTACCAAGCATACACTGTAACGTTACAAAGACACAACAACGCCATGCAAGCTATATAGGAAGTGTTTCACTTCTGTACAGCCTCTCTCGTCATTGGCTAATTTTACATCCAATCAGCTTATGTTGCTAGGTAGGCCTACAATCCCTGATATGTATCTGCAGCTTTTTACAGTTATGTATGGATTACTGGTCTCTTATTTCCTCATAAACCATCACAAAGTTGTAACAGAGTTGTTATGATTCCTGAATCATTCAAGGGTCACCATGTGAAATAGGCCTAGGCCTATGTGTCTGGTCAGGAGCATTGGAATGATAGTCTATTTAATAGAATGATGGGCAACTGCACCAACTGCACAAGACTAGGCTACTTAATTTAGTTAATGGCAAGATATATCTTGCATAGGATTTCTTTTGTTGTTGTAACTACTGGCCGTAGCTCAGTGTTTTTTTGTTTGTTTGTTTGTTTGTTTGTTTTTTTACTGTTTTCCTAGGGTTTTGAAAAGCATATTGGTCCATTTCAAAATGTAGGCTACTTTCCTCAACTATATTTCCTCATCTAGGACTAGTATGTTTTTTTGGACACCTCAAAGAAATGATCAGAGCTGATGAAAATCGTTTTTACAAATAGGCCTACTTCTATTTTTGGGTCTAAAATGGGCTGTTTTACTGATAATCCTCAGGCTATACTAGAGGTTATGACCTGCATAAGTTTGATCAAAGACTGACTGAGCAGGCCCTCTAGTGACAGACATGAGGAACTACTCAGTCGGGGGGAAACAAATCTGGTCATTACTGCAAATTAGCAAGCCTGGCGGACGCAAATAAAATAACCAATAACCAGGAAAGTAATAACCAGGCTAAGGTGCAACAATCAAGAATGCCAGTTGTAAATGGTCACATGGTTTTAGAGATGAGATCATGCTGATTGTGGTTTCAATGTCTGGAATATGACACAATGCATTTGTCAAGGACATTGTGTCACATGATAAGGTATATAGTACATCAATGAACATTGTTGTCACTCTTCCAAAACACTGCAGCATACATTTGCACAGGCCTAATTATTCATTAGGCCAGGATTTCAAAAGACGGATGTAATTGGCCTTGCCTCCAGCATTTTTTTTTTTTTTTTAAGAATGCATTAAAAGTGCATCAAGTGAAAAAAAATATTGTAATTAGGTCTGTTAAGTTTTGCAATTAGGCTTTTTAAGTAAGTTTTACTGGTGAGGAATTATTTCATGATTTTTATCAACTTTTTTGAGGACACCTTTGCCATACTGGTAGGTGTGCAAAGTGCAGCCTACTTTGTACAGTACTGTAACCTTACCTCCCACTGTCTGGAATCTGTAACTCCTATGAACTCTACAAACAGGAATGAAATAGTGAAAGAGATTCTCTTTTCTTTACCATGAATTGTGAAAGTACTAACTCTTTTTTAAGTTAAAAAAGAAAGAAAAAAAGAAAAGAAAGACAACAGACAAATCGTTTGACTGGGATATTATTATCGGCAAATACATTTAGTCACATACACATATCAGTTGGCCACGGAAGCTAGATGAATCTTGAAAGTTACGTATATGTACAATTAGGATACTCAGCCACCATCTAAGGGATGACACCAATGAAACCATAAATCTCTACATACCCCAGGATTACAGTAATACCTTCTCCAAGGAGGTTAACTCCTATACTCAATAATTGTATTAGTTAAACTGGGCATACACTGTGCGATATTTTCGATCGTTAGACGCAGCACCAGCTCAAACTGTACGATTAATTCGCAGGGGTTAAAAGTTCATAGCTCATCGTTGATGTTCTCACACTGTACGATCTCATTTTGGCCACGACGCTACTGCTCACACTGCGCGAGCGAATACTGAGCACAAAACTCAAAATTATGGGAAGAAACCAGTAAAAGAACAAGTATTCTTGCCTGTTTGCGCTCTTCCAGTGTAGAAAAAGAAATGCATGGGCATACGGGACTTTGAAGACATGGGTTTTATTCATGTAGCAATGAAAGTGAATTCTGCATTATGTCTACAGCTTGCTGAATTCTGCACCAACTTTCATTGATGCAAATAAATAGGCTCTTTTTGGTTTAGTCCACTGGTCGCCATGGCTTCAGTACACTTTCACTTTACCAATCGTATCCGAGCAGGCTCAGAGAGCAAAAAGCATTAAGTTAATAGGGAAATCGTGTCGTGGCTGTGCTTAAACTGTGCGAACACCCTCACGAGGGACGACAGAATATCAAACCAGTTTGATTTTCAGCCGATCCTACGATTGTCGATCGGGAGGTAGTCGTGGGAGGTTAATCGCTTCTCGTTACCCTGTGTATACTACACGATATGAGACGCACGAGTGAGCTGAAAATCGTCCCGATCAAGAAATTCTCGCACGAGTGAAAAATCGTGGCAAAAAGGGGCAAAAATCGCACAGTGTATGCCCAGCTTTATACTGTACATAGTAGGATGAGAAAAAAGAAAAAAAGTAGTAAGTAAATACAGTTTGGGCTAGCTATAAAATAGTTGTTAAAAATCTGTCAACTTATACATTCACTACAAGTCCTGAGGAAATTGCATACTATTACTCCACCACATTTTCAATTGGCTGTAAGTATCAGCATCAGTAGATTGTGGAAGTAATTAAACTCTTTCTTGGTCTTGAGTACAAATGTGACAGACAAATAAAAAAGATGTTGCCTATGACTGGCAAGAATGTTATCATTTTAAACATTTAGTCACATATACTGTGATATAGGCATACATATATACACATAACAATTAGCTACAAAAGCTAGTAGGAAAGTCACAGTAAATCAGGGATGGTCAACAGGCCGTCCACCTCCTCTCTCACAGATCATCAGAATATAGTTAGCTAGCTAGTTTGCCAGTCATTGTATTCCGTTCGCCGCTTGAAGACACTTCAAACCGTTTTATGAGCTGCAGTCAGACAAATCTGTTTTTTTTTTTTTTTTTTTTTAAGCAGAGCACAATGAATTCTAAGTCTAAGCTTCACCCATGCTATGCCCTGATGCTTTTAGTAAAATTACAAAGATTCAGGCTACAATATAAAGTTGCAGGTTCAAATGCAGTTTACATCTGGTTTGTCTTATTCATGTAACCTACTAGCCAAGCTAGAGCAATGATTATGCAATTCAAACAATGTGACTCACATTTTGATTGGCTAGACACCACCAATGTCGAAATAAAACCTATGACTCATGGCTAGATGTACTCGCTGAGCAGATTCAATCTGCTAACCTATCTCAAGGATAAAACCAAATAAAAAAAGGATATCTATCCACTGGATTATTGCATTCACAGAGATTTGCACACTCTGAATGCTTTTCCAGTTTCAGCTATGGGACAATTTACATGATCCCCTCTAAAAGAGAATACTCATTGTTATACCTAATGACTGAGGATTTTCTTAGACCTAAGTGAATCAACATTTGGATGCCTGGATCTACAATCAATCTATTCAGTCAGGACCCATCCCTGCTGCAATGTTTCAGCCTGGACCCTATACACTGTAAAAAAAGAAAAGTTAGCAGAACTTGAAATTTCAAAGTCAACCGATTTCACTGGTTTTCTCAAGTTAGAGAGCATAACTTTATTTTTCAAGTTGCCAGGACTCATTAAAGTAAGTAAACACTACTTACTTTAACTACACAGTCGTTTGTTCTACCAACTTAAAATTCCTTGTTCTGCCAACTTGAAATTTCAAGTCAAGTGATTGGTCTTTGTACAAAAAAAGCTGTCCTTACTGATACATCTTCAGGTTGAGAGCACATGGGGATTGAACCATCAACCTTTAAGTTCCAAGTCTGAAGCCCTATCCATTAGTCTATGCTTAAATTCTTCTTAAACAGTAATGCCATATTTTTAATATAATTTTAAAAAGCATACACTACAAGAGAAAAGTTCGCTGAACTTAAAATTCAAAGTTAACCAATTTCACTGGCTTTTTTTAAGTTAGTCCAACTTCAGAGTGCAGAGCTTGATATTTCAAGTAGCCAGGACTCATTAAAGTAAGTAAACACTACTAATTGTTTGTTCTACCAACTTAAAAAATCCTTGCTCTGCCAACATAAAATCTTTTTTTTTTTGTTTTGTTGAGAAAACAGTGATTGCTCTTAGTACAAAAAACGCTGTCCTTATCAACATATTTTCAAGTAGTGAGCACATAGGGATTGAATCAACAACCTTGTGATTTCAAGTCTGAAGCTCCAACCATTAGTCTATGTATGGCTTCATCTGTATACCTGCTCTAACCATAAAACCAAGGCTGATAGCCTGTGCATTTGGATGTGCATGGCATCCTTTTTAAATGCTTTTAAAAACAACTGTGATAACCATTCATACCAAAGCATTTTCTTTCTTAATTCTATGACACTGAAGAAATGAATTAAATAAGATTAATGTCAAATTAGTTTTAATGGTCACTTGGAGTCACACTTCCTGGAGCTAAGCTCCCACTGGCTCTAGCGTAAGTCAACACTCTCATGCAGGGGGTCAAGAACGCGCAGATTAGCGGCAGCACTTTAGCATCGCCATATTTAAGAATGGAGTCATAATCCGAACCATGCCAGCGCATGCACGAGAGTCATGCTGGGCACGAGCACTCATGCACTTACAAGTTGGTGGGCTGTTACATGCGAAATGTTATTTCTCCGAGGAGAGTAAAAGCAATATTTCATGATCTCTGGTTAGTCTTTGCTTATTTCTTGAGGAGCTTGTGAAAAAAGTGTACTGTCATGAATGCTATAAAAACTTCAGGCACGTTCTCGACAGAACTTTCTTCCTCGTGTTGTATGGCAAACAAACTAGGTGCATTATCACCACCGTCTGGACTGAAGGACTACTGTTTGGACTACCAACTTTGGAACTTTGCGCATGGGCAGCATGGGCATGGCCTGGCCTGTTACCTCCAGTGTTCACAATGGCGTTGACTGTCAATTCACCGCATTTACTAGCCTAGCCTCGGCCATTCAGTTCTATGGAGGGCGGGACTTAGTCGTTGTCTCCAGTTTATATATAACCTCCTTGCTCTCATGACAGAGGTGTTTCAGAGTTACGTCCGAGAATTATGGGTAGCAGTATTTGTCCATTTTAAATTCAAATATTGTCTTACTGTTCATTTTCAATTCAAATATTGTCTTACTGCTCAGTGCGGTTTCTCAAAAAGTAGGGAAGATTGAAACTGATGCCAAATTTAGGATAAAGTTTAGATTATTGGTTGATTTTCAGGGAAGAGCAAGGGTAACTGAGAAGCCCTTTCTTAAAAGACAAATGATGATTTCAAACTGGAGTTCATAATCTTCAGCTGAGCTCAAAATTGATCATTTGATTGCTCCAGCAAAGGTATCACTGAAATTTGGACATGTTCCAAAAAATGTGTGCCTGAAGAAGCAAGTAAACTAATCTTAGTTGATTAGTTTAACCTGAGGTTGCACACTTCCAAGTGCAACCTAGTTTAAGCGGAGGTTGCACACTTCGTAGTGCAACCTAGTTTAAGCTGTAGTTGCACACTTCCTAGTGCAACCTAGTGGTAAATATAAACGGATTTTCAAATAAATGTGATTTTGGGTTAGCATTACAATCCAACCCTGATTGAAATGATTATATTCACACAAAGCCTTACATAAGCAGTGTTTATTTTTAATAGAAACATCATGCCATTATCACATCTCCCAAACCTAATATCTTGAGTGAAATATTTAGCTTGTTTAGATGATTTTGATTTATCACTGATCTGAACACCTGCAGCTTTGATGTTCATTCATTGTCAGCAATAATATTTTAAATATCCAAACAAGCTTTATCTTTTACCATAGTGATCATACCTACAAGGATAAATAAATTGTGGATAGTCATCTCCATGATGGTGTGTCATAATAAATATAATTTTTAATACAGAAGTGCAACACAGTACTCAAGTAGCATGATGGTTATACTGTGCAATTTATAGTGTTAACAATTGTTCATCTACTCATTGATTCTTCACAATTACATTTCAACATGGATAAACATGATCAAATTTATGTGGAAGGTGAGGGATTCTGGGACATGTCAATTTGACATCAAGGTAGCGGCAACTTAAGATGCTGTGTTCTGACTACTTATTTTAATGAGTCCTGGCAACTTGAAATATCAAGTTATGCACTCTGAAGTTGGACTAACTTAAAAAAGCCAGTGAAATAGGTTGACTTACAATTTTAAGTTCAGCAAACTTTTCTTTTTTAACAGTGTGTTAACTTACTTTAATGAGTTGGGCTAACTTAAAAAAGCCAGTGAAATCGGTTGACTTTGAAATTTCAAGTTCTGCTAACTTTTCTTTTTTTACAGTGTAGTAATCCAAAGGCATTTCAAATCTGAGTAAAAAGCTCATATTACCGAATTTTCATTTCCAAAGATTTCACATCTTTCCTAATTGTAGGAAATTGTTTTCTTTAAAAAAACACCAATCATCTCTGATTAAAGGGCAAATTCAGTCCATTTCAACAAGAGCTCTATCGCTCAAGCTACTCAATACTGAAGACACAATACATTTTGGTCCAACTAGGCTTCCTTGAACAGAGAATTATCCCTGACAGTTAACCCATGGGGGCACATTTTAAAACTGTGTTTTCAGCATCTAAATATGCTCCAAATATCACCTCAAAAAGCTATGTAACATCAACAGACACACTACAGCAAACCTCTGTAGTGTGTAGCCTATGAATACAAATGACTAACAAAGTGGTTAAAACAGTGTTTTTTATGCAATGTTTACAAAACCATTTTGTAAAGAAACAATATTTGGCTGCATAAACAGTTTTAACATTTTTTTTCAGTAATTTGTAGTCATATACAATATAGTTCTGTGTTGTAAGGTGTTGATGTTTCATATAGTTTTTGTGGTGATATTTGGAGAATGTCAAGATGTTAAAAATACAGTTCAAAATTCTGCCCCCATGGGTTAGTTGATAGTGCTTCAAGGAAGAGAAAATAGAGCTTAGCTTGAGAAATAGCTTTGTTGAAATTGACTGAAGTTTCCCTGCATTCTCAGATTTGTGCATTCTCAAATCTGCAGGTTTTCTTTTTTTTCAACCTTTCCAGGTAAATTCTTTTAATTTGAATAATGAAAAATTAAGCTGCGTCATGGCATCTTGTTCTTCTTCATATTGAACCATACTGAGTCCTTGAGGTTTGGCACTTAGTCCTTTCCTCTGCAAGCAGTGCAAACATACACAACAGGGGAATGAAAAGTCAATTACCAATTCATTGCTATAAAACATTTCAAACGTAAGCAGGGATTTTACTTGACCTTTTTAAATAGATTTTTGCCTTTAATTTGATAGGATAATAGAGAGAATGACAGGAAATGAGTGGGAGAGAGAGAGATGGGTATGGATCCGGCCATTAGCTTGATGAGTCATGGTGCCCCCTTACTCATCAATTTAATATCTCCTGTGTCACGGAGGTTGTTTAAATTCTTTATGTATTGTCATTTATTGGTTTTACTTTTTATAGTAGTCCTACGTTATGTTATTGCTATCACTTTAGGGTTTTTCATCTCAGACTGTGTAATTTAAAGGAGGAAAATAAATATTATCTACTGTCGAGGGATTCTTCTCTAACATCTTGTTAGAAATTTATCATGGGCGATGGTTTGCAAGAGGGAAAACGTATTATATAGGCTATAGTAAACGTATTCTAAATGTATTATAAGGCTCATAGTATTATACGTAAACGTATTATAAACGTATTATAAGGCTCATAGTAAACATATTGATAGAAATTAGACAGCGATGAATGACAGAATGACTGACACAGAACTAAAGGTAAAACTCTCTGAGGCTCTTACTCACCATGGATAACTTTTGGTAAAGAGTATGATGGACGCCGCACTCTTAGTTCTGTCTGCTGACCTAAATAATAAGTATTTCAGAGTATTAGTGCAGAGTCAGACCCACTAAAACTAGATGAATGTAATTCAATTATAATTGGACAATACACAGAAGTGTATACATATTGTGTGATATATGATTCACGTGGTAAATTGTAACACAAGATGGAGGTCTACTTACCATTATCAACTTGTTTGATCTCCCGGTAACATTGAGACTGGATTTTGCCTGCCCCAGAATGGTGGAAATCAAGTTGAATCAAATGAAATCTGAGCACTACAGCTAGAACTTGAAATGATTGATTGAGGTAATACCTCTCTTGCGGCAGGAGGATATTCTCATTCCTATTAGTATTCCAATAAAGATTCCTCCAGCCAGGGCACCGGCAAAGATACAAAGAACTGGTTTCCAAAGATCTGTGATCTGTGGAGCTTGAACACATTGACAATTCGATGGGAGTTTAGAGGGAAAATTCTGAATGAAGCGACTGTATATTGAATTTTTTACTTTTGAAGATGAATGTATTAGGTAAGGGATAATGTAGTGTCTGCCTGTCATTACAGAAAAATATTTCCCGAGAGGAAAAACCGGAGCCCGACGACGAAGCCGTAGTAGCTAATGTACTGTAACTAACCAGGTTGTCTGTGTGGTTTGACTCGGCTTTCTCTCCTGTCCTGATCAGAGAGACCCACTGAACATGAGACCCAATCACACTCAGAGGGAGAAACCAGCACCCAGGAACTCACGTTAATCAGAGTATTATTTCCTAAGGTATACACTTGGGAAGAGAAAAAGAGTGAATTGCAAAATTAAAACATCTGAATGCATGCATTTTGAGACCACTTCAGCTATCCTTATTCACACTCTGACCAGTGGAAGTTCTTTATGCTACTGTGCGTTACCTGAGATACCACTGTCTTTATGCAAAACCTCTCCTTTGTTGTTTGTCCAGTTGACTTTGGGTTGTGGGTACCAGCCATATGATTCACAGGTCACATTTACCAATCCACTTTGTGCAGCATTACTAAATGTTGTTAATGGAATAGAGCCCATTGCTGAGGGAGAAATATGGATTTGAAAAAACACTAAGTAAATTATTAAAACCTAAATTCTTATCCAGAAGTCTGTATACTTGCCTTTCACAGTCAAATTGATAGTGCTACTTATTTTCCATTCTTTGTCTTTTTCAACCGAGCACACATATTTTCCATTGTCTTCCAGTGTAAGGTTCCTCAGTAGCATGGACACGTTGCCGCTGTACAGGTCGCCTATAAAAGAGGTTCTTCCATGGTAGTCTCTGTTTTGAACAGAGTAGCCACCCTGCCAAAACTTGCTAAGGATAATTATATCTGACCCATTTTCAATGGGCCTGATCCAGTGTACTGTATATGTGTCTGATATCACACTTATGGGAGGCGACAACTGAACTGGCAGAGTTACTGAGTTTCCAAGCCAGCCAGAAACCGGGCCATCAGTAACCAATTGTGGTGTATCTCCACCTAGACAAAAATACAAATTAGTCAATTTTATGTCACAGTAAAAAACTACACATAAGCCATATGTTAAAAAAGATGTGTTTAAACCTTGAATGTTCTGAAATGGAACGCACACAATCAAACATAGCCAGGAGATCTTCATTCCTATAAGTTAAATGCAACAAAGAATTGAAAAGAAAAGTACATTTCAATTAGTATTCAATATTAGGCTGACCCTTGCCAACACATCATGTGATGTCCAGCAATAACAAAACTGCTGGAGTTTCTACAGTATTAATTACAATATATTGGACATGACCAAAACAAATGGTACAAATCAGCTTGAGTTGGAGAGTTAGGGAATGGACGAATGAACCAGGTGTCATCAGATCTTTTATGACCACTATGAGTCAAGACCTCTGTTTAACGTCTCATCCGATTACAGTAATCCTTTCACAACAGAATTACTGTTGTATCCTACAGTATTACTACATTGTACAGCGCAATGCAATATTTTGGACACAACAGTATAGCAATATTGCAGAACTTTATTCCATGCATTCACAATGTTTTTTTTTTTTGCTTTGTTGAGCCAAAACTTCATCAAAGCACGTCATCATTGTAGATGGATCGCAATTTAGCTGTCAACTTATTCAACAAATCCCAGACTCAAAATAAACAATGCTTGTGTCTTTATCTGTCATGTACACTCTAAGATAATGAACAAAAAAAATCAAGAAAATTGCTGAAAATGCTATTTGTGATGCATCCTGCTGACTATTTGTCTGACTGGTTATACTCTCCGTTTTTCACCGACTTCTATCTTTAATTGTACTGAATCTGTAAAGATGAATTATATAGGTGACACTTACCGTTTAGGGATCCATAGGTTTGTCAACAAGTTCAGCAAAGAGACCGTCTCTGCTTTCTCTTCTGCGTCACAATAACTCAGTTGCTGCTTGCGCAATACCACACAGCCCTATACTGTATGTTACAAGAGCTGGGAGGTGTTATTTTACATCAGCTGTTAAGTGTTTGCCTAAACTGCTCGCTCACTGTAAATTGTTTACTGAAATTATGGCCTTTTAATTACAATTTGCAAGTATTTGGTAAAATTAAAACACACATTTTCTTAATCCAAAACAATAACAAAAAAAAGTCTGAGCAGTGGTACATTGTATGCAGGATGTAGTTCAGTATTGTATTACAGAAACTTGTTGGGGCAGGCTTCAAGGAAAAGAATGGGGCAAGCTGCAAACTGTACTGAAGTGTATCAAAACAGATCTGGGGGGGTCAGAAGGAGGGTACAGATAGGAGGAGCAGAGAGAAGGTACAGATAGCAACAGAGAGAGGATAGGTGAAGAGAAAGGGAGAGGGAGGAGAAAACAGAGAAAGAATTGAGATAGAGACAGGGAGACGAAGAGGGGTGGAGTGGGCGAGGAACAGAGAGAGAGAGAGAGAGATAGGTAGAGAAAGAGAAGACATTGGAATGATGTAAAGTGAATGAGATAAAGGAAGATAGAAAAGTACAGGAAAAATAAGGCGGCTCTAGTTCATTTGCAAATAATTTACAGAGATACATTTATCTAATTTTGCTTAACACAGTCAATTGGATTGTTTTGGCTTGATTTGTTTTTACTTAATAACAATAAGTTGCAGACTTGCAGTTTGGTATACATTACTTGGGAGTTATAGGCAAATAAAACTAGAAAAGCACTTGGGCGCAGACCTCTGCCAATACAATAGTTTCACTGATGCAATGCAAATTTCAGTTAGTGTTCTGGATCACTACCAAAATTAAATTCTTTATTCTTTGTCCAAATGACCACATTACCGGTATATTAAAAAAATTGTATTCAAAATCCAGTCAGAACTTTTTGACTTTTTTTTTTTTTTTTTTTGCACAGGCAGCAGGGTTACAGATCACAAACGTTTAACGTTTCATTTTAATGATTAGATGAGGAGATTCAAGCTGTTTTCAATGCAAACAAACTTCTGTGATATCTCCTGACATCACGTCCGTGTTCACGTGTAGTATGGCTGCAGCCAGAGCTGCAGCTGTGTTGTCCACCTTGCCCCCCATGCTTTTCCACTCCCACCAACGCATTTCCGTAGATCTCGCTGGCTTTGGCTTAAGCCTCTAGCTGTACCGACTCTGAACAAGAACGAGGCTATTCTTTTCTGTTCCGCTCAACCCGTATGCTGCTTGGTTTTTGCAACCCACCTCCTCCCCTGCTCCGCCCTGTCGTGTATGACATGGCATGTTCTCTTGTCATGTCGCCTGGTTCTGTTCATGGGGGAATATCTCTCTCTCCCTGTTTGGCTGGAGAATCCCCTTACCGCTGCTGCCCCCTGACTCTGTGCTTTTTCATGGTGCTCATGGAAATAGGGGGTGCCCCTGAACAGAGCCACACCGCCAAATGTAATGCATTATTTATAAGAAAGAAATTTAATCCAGAATCCTATCTTGTATTTCTTGACTAAAATGGTTCTGACAAAAACATATTATTTTTGCATATGGCTTCTTTTTGCACATTTTACAGTTGCTGTACTGAAGCATGCACAGAGGCACTGAGTCTTAAACACAAACACACAGATTCAGAAGACAAGCAGATACAACCTGTTGGAAGTTTAAGAACCATATTGTGATACTCCCATCTCCCAGATACTCTTTGACACACTGATGGGAAAATTTCAAATTGCTAGTCAAGACACAGCTCATGCTGGGCTGTCATCTGGCAGGACAATAACAGCTCAAACTCTCTCTCTATTGCTCCATGTGAACAGCAGTCACTTTCTACTCATCTCACTCACTTGTCCTCGCTGCATGGATGTGGTGTGGAATTTATCATAGGGATAAATCCAGCAGTTGGAGGAGTCTTTAGAAGACCCTTAAGAGAGATAACCAAGAACCCAAAGATCGCTTTGGCATTTACAGTAATCCTATGTGGAGATGGAAGTTCCAGAGAAAAAGGTGTGAGTTTGCTGAACAAATTCACACAAAACCAAACATATCTTTCATAGGCCTATTGAAAAATAGGTTTTTGAATTTATTTAATTAAATAAACAAAAGCTCCCCAAAGACAACTGTGGCATACTGACAGAAACCAGTGATCTTAAAGCTGGCAGTATGGTGATCCAAGAAAGCACACAGCTTTCTACTTGATGACGATAGTCCTCCTGAGTGACTGTAGCCCGTTGACGATGCTGCAGAACTTATAGCTGTTCCCCAGCAGGTGGTGTTGTTCCTCCTGCACCTGTCAGGTGTAAAGTGGAGATTGGAGGTGGATAGAACATCTAGAGCTCTTTCAAAATTCTAAAAAGACATTTGAGCAGCCATATTGTCGAGCCAAATTTAATTTCAAAATCTAAATCTATCCAAAAAAAGATTATTCATTTGTAAGGGCTTTTAAGATGTGAAAACTAGCCAACACAAGACGTATTTTCAGAAAACAAAGAAATAACCTCTCATCTAAAGGAATTTTACCTTGTGTAACAATAATATAAATTGTAATGATGGAAAAGTATGTGACATTACCCTGTAAATGTGCCTACCTTCAGGGCTTGGCCAGATGGCTCACACTACCGGTGGCTCTGCAGGTCTCACAATATTTTAGAGAGCTGTGGATAGCCTCAAGGCACAGTTCACACGCTGTTTGATTAGCCTCCATCTGGCTTTCAAATCTGTAAATAGATACCCTGCCAGCTCAATGGATTTTGTTTCTACACACTGTTACAGCGTAGCCACTTATTTAGGGAAAAGTGGCAATACCTGAGGCAATGTTATGTATGTAAATAATGTATATACTGTAGGCTACTGTAATATCATGGCCTAGTGTTGCACAGTTTGATGGATTTTTTGTGTGCCTATATCGTTGCTACGGTGTAATGCTACGGTGTAATGCTTAAAGGATAGCTCTGGAGTAAGTTTAAGCATAGCCCTGTTGCACAAACCTTCTAACAGCAACAGATTTTGCATGGAATTTTGAACAGCATAGACCGGATGTGATCACAAAGCAATTTACATTGAGTCAAAGGTACCTCAGATCTTACTTTCAGTTTCCATCGATTCAGTGTAAAATGCTTGTTTGTTTCTGCGTTCGCATTTCTGCGTTCACGTCTATGCTGTTCCAAATTATTTTGTTCCACTCAGTAACTAGTGCATTTACAAGGCCCGTTCAACAGGGCTATGCTTAAAATCACTCCGGAGCACTGCTTTAATAACTTAGCCTATTGATAAAAGTGCTGAAATTCTTCAAGGGAGGCAATGAGCTGAAATGAGTGTGTGAAGCAATGCTCAGGACACCCATATATTTGTAAACTGTAACCTGTTAGTAGTGTTGATACAGTGCGCTGTAACAGAAATTATGTTAAGTTACCAATGATTTTCATGGGAGTCAATCAGGCTTTCAAACAAGAAATCTTTTCTGAATTTAAATGCACATTTAATACTCTGATCACATACAGCTCACATCACAAATAACACACACACACACACACACACACACACACACACACACACACACACATATACACACTCACTCTCTTGGGTTCGGTGTGTACTGGTTCTTTGCTGAATGTGTCGGGTCGGGTCATGGATCTGTCACTCTTCAGAGACAAACAGCTGTCTGCTGGAGATGGAGGTCTGGCCATTTTTGAGCTGATAAAGGGACAATTGAAATATAATCACAACTCTTATGAATGAATGAGGGAAGGAAGGAAGGAAGGAATGAATGAATGAAGGAAGGAAGGAATTGAGAAAAATAATAAAGAGATGAATTTCATGATGGATCACCATACTAATAAGAAAAAAAAATTCAATAGAATTTTTTTTATGAAGCAGTGAATCCATAAACAAACACACACACACACACACACACACACACACACACACACACACACACACACACACACACACACACACACACACACAAACACACACTTACTTGGGTTCGGTGTGTACTGATTCATTGCTGAATGTGTCGGGTCGGGTCATGGATCTGTCAGCTCTTCAGAGACACACAGCTGTCTGCTGGAGATGGAGGTCTGGCCATTTTTGAGCTGATAAAGGGACAGATAATGATGAAGAATGAATGAATGAATTGAAAGAAATGAAGTGATTTGTTAACAAGAGAAAAAATAGCTTTCATGATAGAGCACCATACAAATTCAACAGAATTCTTTTTTTAATGAAGCTGAATTCACACACACACACACACACACACACACACACCCACACACACACACACGCACACACTCACACTTACTTGGGTTCGGTGTGTACTGGTTGATTGCTGAATGTGTCGGGTCGGGTCATGGATCTGTCACTTTTCAGAGACACACAGCTGTCTGCTGGAGATGGAGGTCTGTCCATTTTTGAGCTGAAAAAGGGACAGATAAAATATAATCACAACTTCTATAAATGAATGAATGAATAAAGGAATGAAAGAATGAAGGAAGGAATTGAGAAAAATAATAAGCTGAATTTATTATTTCATGATGAATCACCATACTAATAAGAAAAAAATCAATAGAATTTTTTTATGAAGCAGTGAATTCATAAACTAACACACACACACACACACACACTCACTTGGGTTCGGTGTGTACTGGTTCTTTGCTGAATGTGTCAGGTCGGGTCATGGACCTGTCACTTTTCAGAGACACACAGCTGTCTGCTGGAGATGGAGGTCTGGCCATTTTTGAGCTGAAAAAGGGACAGATAAAATATAATCACAACGTCTATGAATGAATGATTTGAGAAGAATAATAAAGTGAATTTATTAATGAGAGAAAAACTAGATTTCATGACAGATCACCATACAAATTTTCACCATAGAATTTTGTTTTTTATGAAGCTGAATTCATACACACACACACACACACACACACACACACACACACACACACTCACTTGGGTTTGGTGTGTACTGGTTGATTGCTAAATGTGTCCGGTCGAGTCATGGACCTATCACTTTTCAAAGACACACAGCTATCTGCTGGAGATGGAGGTGTGTCCATTTTTGGGCTGAATGAAAAATAAACATAATGTTCCACTACCATAAGATCATTAATCAATTGCAAGTAACAGACAGTTGAATACAATTTTTGATAGTTGCATCCAATAGTGTAATGGCAGCAGAAGTTACTTTGAAGCAAGTTAAGGGGTAGTTAAGATAAACCTTAAATGAAGAAATGTGCCTTGATTGGTTAGCTTAAGCAGCTACTTGGCTATTCAGTTAGCCTGACAAGCCATCCTGTAAAATGTATAGTCAGGCATCGATAGATAGATTGAACTCAATCCTGGGCGGAACACTGTACGATAGTGCTATGACCGGTCAGGACAAGATATCAACATCAATTCAAACAACCTCTGTTTTTGGCTAAGCTTACCCTATAACGGCCGATTCACACACAAACCTGTGCGTGAGCGGCGCGTAAGTGGCGCGGGCGCGGTTTTGGGGCGATTTCATTTACAATACATGTTAACAGGTTAGGTCCTTCAGACTGCACGCGTGCTCCCACGCTGCTTTTTTGAAATAGAAACCAGTTCTATTTTTCCAAGCATTTTCAGCGCGGTAAGCGGGACTTGCGCGGTGTCCATAGATTTTGAATGCAGAGCTCGGGCAGACGGTTTGCGCAGAACACCGCAGAGACCATTTTTTGTGTGAATGCCCAAGCCCACAGGCACCGCTCACGGACCGCACCACAAACGCGCAGTTTGTGTGTGATTCGGGCCTAAGACTCACTAAACATATTGACCTTTGTGATTGGGTTTTTGACTAATCAAAGTCCCTATGGCTCGATGCTAGATGGCTGAGCAAATCTATTGCCACAAGGTTACATTTAGATATGTAGGCTACTGTTCGGTCTTTTTCTTGTTTTGTTCTTCATTGTTTTCCTACAGACCGCACTCTGGACCTCAAACACAAGGCTACAGGTTCTCCCATGTGTCTCACTTTGATCTGCTGTGCTCTGGCTCCACCAGTGTTAACTGTGAACTTGGTGGACTGGTTATCTGTGAGCTGGGTTTCTTCCTTGGTCTTTTTGTGTTGGTCTTCTTTAAAGGGTCAGGTAATGACACATAGCCAGACGTCTGTGATGATTTCTCTGAGTTTACAGGGTAGTCCAGAGAAGATCTGTCAGCATCAGTCACTATAATAGAAAGATTTTTATGTATAGGTTGATTAATTATCTGTATGGATTAAAATTTGAAATAAACAGCAGAAAGAGAAATCAAGCAGTCTACCTACCTAGTACAGATGACAGAACATCCCGTTGTTGTCTTTTTTGTTTGTTTCTGGTCACAAGAATATCAATTTTTTTCAGTAATTGTATAACTTGTAGTGTATTACTTTTGTCCTTGTTGTTGAGAGTATGATACAAGTCCCCACATTTCTCAATTAAATGCTGGAGGGCCCTTTCACTTTCAATATACTGTTCAATTGTTGTGTTGCCCAGCCAGTACTCATTAGTGAACACAATCACTGTGTGATCCCAAGCATCTTTGCCAAGAAGCTCCCATTGCTCCTGAACAGTTTTAGCATAATCTTCTTTGACTGGCCTGTCCAAACGTATGACCAGTAGGAAAGCGTATAGTCCAGAAGGACACAGAGACACAATGTGCCGTATCTCTCGTTTAGTAAACCAATCTTCCTTGTTCTGAGTCTGATCTGTTTTCCAACCTGGCGCTTCTACTATAGTGACTTCTGTCCCTTCTACCTTTCCACTTTTGTTTACACAGAGGTCTGTTCTTCTCTTTAGGTCAAACTCCTCTTTCCCCAGAATGGTGTTTCCTGATGAACTCTTCCCAGCTCGTTTGCACCCAAGTAACACCAGGCTGATCTCTTTGAAATGTGGAATTTCACCTACATTACAAAACGAAATTTTGCTTTATTCAGTGGACGTGACATCAGATGCTTGCGCTAAAGGGGGCGCTGCATTTGACGTGAGTGAGGTTAATAATTATGGATTTATTCTTGAATTGGAAAAGGTAATCTGGTGTGGTGTCAATTTCATTAGACAAAAGCCAAGTATGATATTGGAAAATACATTTTGTGTGCTTGGGTGGCAGGTTCCTCGGGGGACATCTTGGTACTATGAGTGCATTTACACGCACTTCAGTATATTCTGAATATGATTGGGATGTGTTGGGTTTGTGCATGTACCACCCAGAAAACTATTACCAGTATCTGTCATGTAAACAGGGATATGAAAAATTTGTTTTATCTCATTTTGTATACACTCGAAAAAATATGTGGGACATTGTGCGTAAACACGGTTCATGTAATGCAATTAAATTTGATATCGAACTCACCCATAACATATTTGAAAGTAGTAAAGTTCTTGTAAATTTTCATGTTTCTGTCATCTACTGCTTTTGACTGTTGTGATATCTTCTCTTCAATATCTTGTGATTTCATCTTGTCCATCTCAAAGTGACAACCGCCATTCCCTGCAATCATCTCCTCAATCTTCTCCAGCAGCTCAGTTACCTGTATATTATCTCCTCTATTGTGATTATTGAGGACATGATATCTGTTGCCACATTTATCCACAATCCACTTAAGATCTTCCCCTTCCGTGTCAATGTGCTGTTCAATGGGTATATCACCCAAGTATTCTCCAGAAGTGAACAGCACCATGGTGTGATCCCAAACTGTCTCACCAAGAAGCTCCACATGTCTCTGGATATGCTTTCTCCTGGCCTCCTTAACTGAGTAAGTGCCATTTAGCACAAGCAAGAAGGCATGTGGCCCAGGGTGACAAACAGAAATACTGTGCAAAATCTCTTGTTCAGTTAGTTTATGAGTGCATTTGGAAATTACATCTTTAGACCATCCTGGAGCGTCAACTATAGTGACCTGTCTGCCTGCTACTTCTCCCTGCTTCTTCACACAGTTAGCTGATCTCTTCAGGTCAAAGTTGTCACTGTGCAATATGGTATTTCCTGATGAACTCTTGCCAGAATATGAGTATCCCAACAAAACAACTCTAAGTTCTGTTAAGGGAGATATGCCTCCTGAAAATAAATTTTATATTAATTTACATTATGTATCATATCATATGTATATATTTCATATTCATTTCAAAACAGAAGCCTAGGGGATGAATTAACATAATGTTGTTGTCTTTATGTTACCATGTACATTTCGTTTCAGATGGTCTTCCTTATTTACTGAATTCAGAAAACCAGAGATGCACTCACTCTGTGACAGGAGAGATTCTCTCTGCTTCTTCGCCTTCATTCGTCTGTCTTCTGCTCTCTCTACCTCTATCATCATATCCTCAATCTTCTCCAGCAACACCATGATCTGAGTGCAATCTGTCCTATTGCTATTATCGACGACATGATATCGGTTTCCACATTTGTCTAGTAAAGACTTCAGATGCTTTCCTTCACTCTCAATGTACTCTTCAATGGTTGTGTCTCCCAGCCAGTCTCCACAGGTGAACAGCACCATGGTGTGATTCCAGACTTCATGACCCAGAAGCTCCACATGCTCTTCAGCCGCTCTCCTTTTGTCCTCTAAGAAACTAGAACTTGCATGGATTAGCAGCACAACAGCATGTGGTCCTGGAGGACACAGGGACACACTTAACTCTATCTCCCTTTTAATAAGCTCAGAAGTTTCTTTTAGGGATTGTGTACTCCACCATCCTGGAGCTTCCACCACAATGACCCTTCTGCCTGCTACATCTCCTTCTGTTGTTACTGAACAAGAGCCTTTGCACAGCTCATCTTTTCTTCCTAGAATGGTGTTTGCTGTTGATGACTTTCCGACATTTTTGCATCCCAACAAAACTGTCCTCAGACTGGAGAGATGATGTGTTTCATCTGTAAAGATATTAATTTCATTATACATTTTAAAAAGACGTTCTAGCCAAGTAATTCTGCAATATCTAATTTAAAGGAGACATAGAATGGAAAACCACTTTTACATTGGCTGATTAATTAAGAGAGGTTGGGCATGGTCAAAGAGCTATCATGAACATGAGGCATGGTTCTGCCCTCTTTCATATGGAAATCACACATTTAGAAATAGCCACTAAATCATGGGTGAATTAGAACATAGCCTACAAATGATGTCAAATAGCACAAAGCCATTGCAGTTCAATTAAGGTGGCCAGAGGGAGGCGTTGTTTAGGTAAAAAAAAAAACATTTCAATACATATCTTAAATATGAGGTATTAACTAGGCTTGTAAATACTTGATCTTCTTTCTGACAAAATACAATTGAACATATTGTATTTTAACATCAGAGAACAAGGTACAATACTCAATGAATCCATTCTATGTCACCTTTAAAGGGACACCAAGCATGGTTTTTACTGTTACTTTGCCAGCCTCAACATCACTTTGATGATTGTATGGCTCATTAAGGGTTGAATGATGGCTCTCTCGGCTGCCACTATTGTGGATTTCATTTATTACTCTTGCAGAAACTGGGGGTTCGGGTAGATAATATTGTAACTGAAAGGTAGACTATGAGGGGTGTGTATCTAGGTTCCCACCCACAACCCTAACTCTAACCAAAATTCTAAACCTAACCCTAACCACCACACAGCCCTATGTTCCAACAGCCCTCACCCTAAGCAAAATTCTAAACCTAACCCTATGCCTAAACCTAACCCTAAAAAATATGGAAAAGTAGGACTGTGGGAACATAGGGCTGACCCCACCATGAGCTGATAGAGCTTTCTATTAAAGGAAAAATCCGGCGTGAATCAACACATAGTCCTACAGTTTTATAGTGCCAAGCGCTATTGATAGCCACCTCAATCACTGGATTTCATGCAACGCAGACGGAGATGGCGAAACGGCTATCGGTAACAGAATGGGGCATTTCAAAACGAAAGCAAATCGATTAGGATTTGTTTTTGAAATGCCTCATTCAGTTAATATTAGCTGTCGTTTGGCAAACTCGATCTATGATGCACAAAATTCGATCATTGAGGTGGCTTTCAGTATCCGTATAAAACAACAGGGCTACATGTTGATTCTCTTCAGATTATACCTTTAACCTGTATTCGGTGTTGCTAGACAATAGCTTACAATAACTATCATATTTACTATCATATAATCAATACGATTAAAAATCCCAGGATGTATAACTTCTGAATTTTTATTTGTTCATTTATTGTAACCTGCAAAGAATCCTACATTCCCTTGCTGACTCTTTGAGCATCATTGGCTACCGGATACACATGGTCATTTGTTTGAGAAGCTTTTGTTTGAGAAGCTTTTAATTTGTTCATTTATTGTAACCTGCAAAGAATCCTACATTCCCTTGCTGACTCTTTGAGCATCATTAGCTACCGGATAGACATGGTCATTTGTTTGAGAAGCTTTTAGGGTCAAACTGAGTGGAATGAGTAGCAGAAGGGCAAAGCAAAATAGTATTGGAAAAATAGTTTGGGCAAGCCTGTGTGCACACATTTTGAATTTTGATCGATAATTTCCCTCCAAAAATAGCAGTCTGGCAACACTGCCTGTAATGAGTTACTTTGCCATAAAATGTTGACAAATTAACATACAATCCATGCTATAATTATCCCTTTAGTATGGTATTGTAAATGAGATTGAGAACCATTGACCTGATGCTTTCTCCATCAAAATGAGAATTACATCAAGACATGCATTTACCTTCAAGTGCCTGCAAGTGGTCTCTATTAAATGGCTCTTTCATTTTATCTCTTGCTTGCTCTTCCTCTTCTCTCTTCATCCTCTTCAGATTGAGTACACGCTGCATGTCCACTTTATGACATTGGCCACTGTTCTCTGCAACCATGGCCTCTACCTTCTCCAATAGCTCTGATGTCTGACCACCATCACTCCTATTACGATTGTTGAGAACATGATATCTGTTCTTACACTTCTTCAAAATCTGCTGCAGATATTCTCCCTCACTTGCAATGAATTGTTCAATGGTTTTGTCCCCCAGCCAATCTCCATGGGTGAACAGCACTATGGTGTGATCCCACACTGTCTTGTTTATGAGATCCAGATGCTGGTGAACTGATTTTCTCTTTCTTTCAGTGAAACCGGTATCTACACCTATGACTAACAGAAAGCAGTGCGGTGCATCTCCACACATGTGTGGACTTAGTATAAGCTCTCTCTTTGTAATCTCTGAAGAATACGTGGCAGAACAATATCGGAACCATCCTGGAGTCTCCACCACAGTGACCTGTCTTCCTTCTACTTCTCCTTGTCTCTTTACGCAAACAGCAGATCTCTGTCCAGGCTGAAACTCCTCTCTGCCCAAGATGGTGTTTCCTACTGAACTCTTCCCAGCATCTTTGTATCCCAGTAACACAATATTGATCTTTTTCAGCCCTGTAAGCAAAATTATGTTCGTTAGTCGTTGATGTTTGTGACTTATAGGGTAAATGGAATATTGTTTAATGCATGGATGTGTTTTACATCTTGACGAATTTCAATCAAATATGGGTGCCATATATGTAATAGTCTTATTTGATTTTACTTTTAGGGTCATTTTAAAGATAATAAATATGAATCTTAAAAAATGTGTAACATACTCTTTGAGATGTCATACACCGCTGTTTTTCTCCATGTCTCCCTCCATCTTTCCTGGCCTTTCTTTTCATCTTTCCTCCTCCTTTTCTGTGTTTCCTCCAGTATCCTTCTGTCTATTTCATAATGACCATTTCTTTCCACCATCTCTTGCATCTTCTCCAGCAGCTCTATGACTTGTGTATCATCCTTGGTCTTGGTGTTGAGAACATGGTATCTGTTCCCACATTTTTCTACAAGCCACTTGACCATTTTACCTTTAACTTCATATGATCTTTCCTCTGTAGGAGTCTCTTGAATGAACAGAACTATAGAGTGTTTCCAGGCCTCCTGGCCCAGAAGACTCAGGTGGTTTGATGTGGCATTTCTTTCAACTTCTTTGAACATCATGTCCTCATTTATCACCACCAGAAACACATGAGGTCCTGGAGGACACAGAGTCACACTGAGCACAATCTCCTGTTTCAGAATGACAGGGCTATCTCTCTTCAACACATGAAAGTTTTCTCCCCATCCTGGAGTGTCCACCACAGTGACCTGTCTCCCTGCTACCTCTCCCTGTCTCTTCACACACTGCAGTGTTCTCACATCAGGGTCAAACTCCTCTCTGCCCAGGATGATGTTTCCTGCTGAACTCTTCCCAGCTTCTCTGTTTCCCAGTAGCACAATCCTCATGTCTAAAATAAATGGTTCCCTTTCTGTTCAACAGACGGCACAAAGTGAAAGGAGTTATATTGAGAACACAAACATTTAGAAACATTTAAATAATAATAGCACATATATGATAAAGTATATCAGTGAATTCCATCTTTAAAAATAAATGTGTGAATCAAGCAATAGCACTGTTGCTCAAGGTTAGTGCTAACATAGACATTATTTAAATGAGGCATATGAAACTGAAACTGAAGTTGTGCCCCATTCAGTTAATGTTGGCTGCCTAATCTATATTAGAGTATATTCTGTATCAAATTTTATTCTTTCTTTATTTACTTTTACCAAAACATGATAAGATAAATGTGCATTCATTTATCTGAAATGTGTGGACAAAAGATTTTAAAAGAAAGGTAATATCCTTAAATACTTAGGAGTCATGGACAACGGTCCACAACCGTACAGATGCTAGTCGCACAAACACACACTAAAAATATTAAGCTAAACCGAGAGACTTACAGGTGATTGATCCCCCTGCTGCAGTGAGTCTCGTTTAGATGAACATATCTATTACTTGACTTGTGGACAACTGCTTGAAAGGAGACAACAACAATGAAACAGAGTAGATGCCAGATCAGTACCTGTAGTCCTCTAAAGCAAAAATTAAAAAAAAAAAAAAAAAAGAAACCTGTTCTTCAGCATAGCTTGTTTACTCCCATGTGCAGTTACCTCACTCACGTCAGATGTAGCGCTACGCGCGTTCATCTGATATTCAGCGATAGACGAATTATTTCAGGAGCCAGAAATCCTTGAATCTAACTGGGCAAACGGCTTGTCCATCAATTTAATTGACGTACACTGCAGCCAACCACATCGAAACCAACCGAAGACGCTCGTTACGTTTGTTGGATTGGTTGGATTCAAAACAGTTGCTTCTTTGCTACGTCACACCCTCTACAGCAGCCAGCGGCCCTGATTGGTCCGGTTAGAGAATAATGGCTTGAAATCTCTCTGATGGGCTTCAACATCAGATCGTTGCGCGGAAGTGCCTTACGAAAGTTACGTAGCGCATGATCTGACGTGAGTGAGGTAACATGTGCAGTACACACATTTTCACAACCATTCCAGAATGTCCAATCATAGTAAAATGTATTTCCTTCTTTCTCTATGGACTCATTGTCATCAGTATTCTCCATAAATCACTGCACCAGGGGCGTCACTAGAGATGAAGCTTTACTGGGGCACAGGACCCTAGGATCGATTTCAATTTGCGGATGTGCTGCACACGCAGAAAATGGGTTGTTATAAATAAACCCATACTTTTTCTTTTTTTAACTGGGGCACAAAAGATTCCTCTACTGTATATACTGTATCAATAATACATCTTATTCTCTTATGAGAGATGTTTACATAAACAAATAAACATTTCCAGTGATTAAGAAACCTGTTTTCGGCTCTACAAGGTCATTGTGATCTTATGATACAAGATACAAGAGACAAGAAGTTTATGATGTAACTTCATTGTGATGTTATGATGAAAGATTATGCAGATTCCTTACTGAAGGAACTTTCAGTTGTTTGCTCTCAACCTCAATACTAAATGTGTCAGCAAAGACCATAGCCCATTAGCATGGACCTATCTATCCAGGATTTATTTTCCCAGCCTTAGAGTCATGCAGTCATTCCTTCTTTGTTCGAGCATGTTAAAATAGTTGCTACATTCATGGCCTTTCATACAAAACAAAGCATTGTAAAATGAACTGTTATGCTACTTTAGTGTTAGCCCAATTTAAAATAATAATTTCATTCATTTTGCTGTTTTCAGTGAAGAGAACAGAGTTGACCACAGTTCCACCCGAGTCCTACAGTAATGGAACCTTATTTAGAACTGATTTTCTGATAGGCCCATAATATACACTAAAGTATGTAGAAACCCATCTTACCTTAGCCATGATAATAAACACATAGTTGAGGTGATGATAATGCAGTGTTTGTCCGTGTCTTCTTTCTGTCCTTTCCCTTTCAGTGCCTTCCATGTTTCTGTTTCACTATGGAGCAACAGAACCTGTCCTGACAACGATACTGTGAGTTTTGTCTTGCCAGTCATTACCCACAGTGTTTTGCAAGAAACATATTGTTGCACTGCTATATCCATTTATAACCATTACAAACCTTACAGTAATGTGTACTACTAACCGTCCTCTCTGTAAACTTTGAATGAACGGTAGTGAGTCAAATTCATTTATTTCAAATCTGTTTTACCTTTATTTAACCAAACAGAACTGTAAACCTGACTTGTTTTGCCTATTGCTCTGATAATTTATGGATTTATCGGTAAATCTATGGATCCATAAATTTTGCTTGTTATGACAGCAACAGGCAAAGCAAGTGAGGCTCAAAGTTCTGGATTTTGTTCAGGTAGCTGTTTTCATGTGTAACAGCACCATCTAGTGATCACTCAGTAGTACTTCATCTTAATAACGTCACTCATCACTGTTATGTTGGGCCTGTCAGAACAGATAAAAAATAATGGAGATGTAGACTAATGACAAAATGATACTTAGAGAGAGAGAGAGAGATAGAGAGAGAGAAAGAGAGAGAGAGAGAGAGAGAGAGAGAGAGAGAGACTAATGACTGTATTGAAGTGCTCCAACAGAAACACACATTATGATAAAAGCAGATATTTGTGAGGAAAGTTATCCTGACTTGTGAGATTTCAACTTAGTGGTTCTGTGTTGATAAAGATTTCAGTTATTTCAGTTATTTTCTGTCTACAGGGCTAAAGGTATTTATTCCAGCTTTGTATATGCCCTATTCCAGAAAGGTGTTTGTCACTGCTTTGTGTATGTCAGAAACCCATGCCTCTTTTGATGAGCTGCCCTTGACACTGAATATAAATAAACAAAGTTTCAATCCACAGTATTATGCATTGTGTTACAGGGCACCTTGGTAATGAAACACATTCTGCTACCCTATTTCAAATAGGCTAAAACAACCTTCAATCCCAAACTTTACAACAACTCAAAATCAGTCATTTTTATGTTCTTTTAACACACATGCTTTCCGAATACCAGGTTCTTCCAGTAGGCTATAATCAGACATTTCTCAGCAGATTGAAATTGCACACAGTTTACAAAGAATGCATTTGTCTTCCCCTCAACCTACACCAGTCTCACTGGTTTAGCGTCTTTCACTCCTGGACTAATCAAGGGGACAAATGAACTCTTGGGCAACAGTGTGAAGATAAAAAGAAGCCTGCTCTCATCTGCATTATAAAATGACAGTCTGTTGGTCTCACAGTTTAGCGACACACCAAGATTAAACGATCCCTTATGAGCATACACCTTAGTCAATGGTTCAGTGTTGGCATAGAGTGCATCTCCTTCCTCACTGTCCTCATACCGTTGAAGACACCAGAATCCATTCTGTGGGGTTAAAGGGCCCCTGTGTCTTGTCTCTGCTGGGTCACCACCACACACGCCCACACACCAGCTACCTTCTACATTCACTTCCCAGTAGTGCACACCTGAACTGAAGCTCTCATGGGACAGGACGTAAGGAAACTTCTCGTCACTTTGCAGGCTGGGGTCATGGCATTTCACAGCTTTGTTGTTGTCACTCAGAGTCAGGAAATGTGAAGTAGTTGCTGGGTTGAAAGTGAGACTCACTGTGGAAACAGAAAGGCAGAGGAACATAAACTGTGCAGACATTATACTTTGATTTTTCTTACATTGGCTATGCCAGTAAAAATAACAAAAGCCCTTACCTTTCAATTCAATCACCCTATCCCATTCTGGAGGTAGAAACAACAGAACCAGGTCATTAAAGGAACGTAGTGCAGATAATGATAAATTCACAGATAATTTAGCAGGGACTGCAAAAATTATGTAGGCTACAGGAACAAAAAAAAATATTCCAAGACCAAGCATGCTTTTTGTTGGGCGTAAAAGTTACTCTTTAACTATATGATAAGGAAAATATACATGGAATAGCAAAATTTACCTGGAATTACAATTATTCCAGCATTTGGATCAGTCCCAGCTTCTCTCACTTGAGGCTTTTCTTTAGACTCTTTTTTAAAAAGGAAGGTTTTGAAAATCAAATCCCTCTGTATATCAATTTTGACCATACAAGTTAATACTATTCAGAGTAACAGACATTATAGTGAGCAATATGAAATTGTTTTAGTTTATTTTACCTTGAAGAGGAGCTACTTCTTCTGAAAACACAGGTGAGGCAATGAATTCATTGTGTCATACATGTCAATCCATCACACTAATATGTATTCAATTTTATGCATTATGAAATTACTGTAAGTTTTTTTGTTTACCTTGAGGAGGATCTTCTGAAAACAAGAGGAAAAAATTATTGGGATAGATAGTTTAGCAAATCAGTTTATTCCTTACA
The DNA here is from genome assembly GCA_027497455.2 of Sardinella longiceps. Taxonomy (NCBI): domain Eukaryota; kingdom Metazoa; phylum Chordata; class Actinopteri; order Clupeiformes; family Clupeidae; genus Sardinella; species Sardinella longiceps. The sequence continues at coordinate 555,291 of JAODXP020000185.1, forward strand.
TTCCATGAGGCTAACATCAAATTAAAGAAATTACCAGCATCTTTGATGACTTTCAAGAAATCTTCTGTTAATCTTATAAAGCCTGTTCCAGAATGGCAATGCAAGGAAAATCAAACCAACATTACCAACATATACCTTTACTAAAACATGATACTTATATGATAATGTTGGAAATGGATATACAGTACTGTAAATATATGGGCCACTGTACCTTTCTTATGAAATGTCAGCATCAAGGCTATAACACTCCCAAGAATCAGGAAGAAAATCAGGAGAGTTAGGAAGGATACTGTTCCTGCACTCATATGGTGGCCTTGAAATGCATTGTTAACAAGAGAATAGGTAACATTAATTTACATAAAATATTATTATATTTAGGTTTACAGTCATGGACAAAAATAGATAAACAAAATAGACAAATAAATGTATTTTGTGGTGTTTTATTGAGTGTTTGTGTAAAGTGTAAATGGTGATCTAATAACATATATCATTTGATCATTCTGATACAATAATTATCAAATAATATGTGTATGCATGTAAGTCCTATTCCAGAATTGCACACACATTCCTCTTTTTATGAGCTTCCTTTGACATAAAGAAAGAAAGTTTCAATCCACAGTATGTGTATGCAATGCATGCAAAATACATGTAAAGTCAACAGACCTAAATTATCAACAAAGGTTGGTGGTGCAAACTTTTAGAAACAACTGTAGTGCTATAAATGTGTGAGTGTGACACTCACCAGTATGTGTGTGTGGTACTATTCTACTCTCTCTCCTTTCCTGATCAGAGAGGCCCACAGAACAGGAGATCCAGTCACACTCAGAGGGAGACACCAGCACCCAGGAACTCACACTCACCAAACCATCAGAATCTGATAATGGAGTGCAATAAACGAAGTGAAATGGAAAACAAATTACAAACAGAAATACAGAAATGTGAAACAACATGAGACATTGACTATTCCTGTCAGCATTATAATGATAAACACGACTTAACAAATATTATAAACAATGCAACTACTTTGTATATTATGATACCTGTGGTGAAGACTTCAGTGCTATTTCTCTGTGTCCCTTTCCCAACTGCCCAGGTGAGAGTGGGTTCAGGAGACCATCCCTCTGATACACAGGTAACATTCATCAGCCCGTGTTCTTCAGCATCACTGAATGATATCAGTGGGTGAGACCCCTTTGCTGAGGGAAAAAAGATTAATTAATTTATGTAATCTATCTATTTAATTGCATTATTTAGGATTACTTTACGTAGGATTACATGTGTACAGCGCATTTACCTCTGATTATCAATTGAATAAGTGGTTGCTCAAACCATATTGGGCTCTGAACATAGCACACATACTCTCCACTGTCTGCCAGTGTGAGGTTAGCAATTTTAATGGAAACATTCCCCTTCTCCAGATCTCCAACCATAGAGACCCTGCCCCTGTACTCAGGGTCTATGGGATGGTCTGGATTCTGCTTGTTATTGTAGAGGACGTGCTGGGTGCTGAGTTCACTGAGTCGGTACCAACGTACCGCAAACATGACTACGCTGATGGGAGGTGACAGCTGAAGAGGCAGAATGACTGAGGAGCCCATCAAACCAGAAACTGGACCGTCAGGACCCAACACAGAAAAGATCTCTTCACCTATTAATATACAAATCAGAATATTGAATACAGCTTTAGTTAGTTATTTCTTCAATATTCAGGCTTGTTTTTTTCTGCAACATTCAGTTTTGTTTTGTTACCTCCGCCAAATAGGTTATGTTTTCGGTCGCGTTGGTTTGTCTGTTTGTTTGTTTGTTTGTTTGTCTGTTTATCTGTCTGTCAGCAGGATAACTCGAAAAGTACTGCACGGATGACATTTTCGGACAATGTGTATATTTGGACATGCAAGAGCTGATTCAATTTTGGTGGCAATAGGTGATCCAGAACATGATCTGGAATGTATATTGTGTCTGTGACCACATTGTCTTGGTGGAGGTCTGCGCTTTCTGAGTGCTTTTCTAGGTTTTTTTTTTGTTGTTGTTTGTTGGGTTATGGGTTATACAACTAATTGGTCTCATCTATATTCTATCTATATATACTTTAATATCAAACAACTAAGTGTGCCAACATTATTCTAGCCTGTCTACTAAGTCTACAAACTGGAATTTGTCCCATTGAGCTCATTTTCTTGCTACAGTCGGTCCACATCAACACCCTCCTATCTCCAATTTCTTTAATGCCACAAAATGACTGAGTAGGCTATAGACCTAAATAACCTACAAACAAGAACTTTATAATAACCTTCTTCTATAAATGCTTATTATATAATTATTAACATTAGTAAGTAGTCATTTAACAGTTAATAGACAACAGTAATTAACATTTTACAGCATTAATTAGTAAGTCAACAGTTAGTTTACAGTTTGTTACAGCAACATGATAAAATGAAAAAAAAAATCTTACTGGGGGAAACCATTCACTTTCCAAGTACCTTCTTATTGATGTTAATAAGCTATTTAACAACCATTTATAGAAGACAGTTATCATAAAATACCAGCCTGGAAATTAAAGTGTCGCAAAAAAATTAAAAGTTCAAAAGTACATGAAGATCCTGTTTTATATAAAAACACATTTTTACCTAATGTAAGTCTGAAGGAAAATTAAAAACCATACATCTCTATTCCCAGAACGTTTTACAAAATGTATTTCAATTTCACATTTTATCAAACTAACAAATCATCTCAAATAAAACAGCCTCCAACCTGAGCAGACTTGTCCAAGCAGAAGACATGCAATCAGACAGGACAAGGATATATCCATAGCTGTGAAACAAGTTAATAAATATCTTCTGTTACTATAACTGTTATTGTATTGCACTAAATCTTACTGAACACGAAAATAATTGTCTGTTTCACATACCTGTTAGTCCACTTTCTTTTCAATACTTGCCCCTTGGATTAGACATGTATTGCACAAATTCTCAAACACCAAAAGCTGAATAATCAGGCACTTTGCCGTCACACCAAAAGTATGCTGTCTCAGTAACAAATGTATCTTTTTCAAGGTCACATTATGACAGGGCACAGCTCAAGTGGTGCCCACGCACTGAGCTCACAAAAAATTCTGAACATTTCACCAGGTGTACCCATGTTACCCAGTAGACACCCTATACAATTATTTTCTTAGATTCAATCAGTACTTTTTGAGGTACAGCAAAGTCCTTTTAAGGCAAGTCCGTCCACTCCGCAGCCACCTTGCATATAGTCTACCATCAAAACCATCAAAAAGTGCTTTAGTTTTCGAGATACCCCTACTCCGTGGTAGAACAAAACCCAACCATGTTTTTCTTCATCTTTAAGGTCTCCCATATATGAAATGGATTCTTGGACAAAAATATTTTGCTGCAAAGATGGTTAAATTCATAGATATTGTCATACACCCCATAGCTAAAAAGAACAAAAATGGACCCTTGCCAAATGGGACTTAAGATATATAAACTGATACAGAATCTTAATACAAGAAACACATGGTATGGCTTGTTGGAAAGGTGGGGTTGTGCTGAATCCAGCAATACCCAATATGTAAATGTACTTTGCTATACCAATGAAATTGTCAACAGCCTTGTGAGCACTGATCATGGACTTTGGACTGGAGACCTATATCAATGCATCATTTTCCTTAATTTGGGACGCCTCATACATTGAGGAAGGTAGCACCCTGATTGTACATGGTACATTTACATATTGGGTATTGCTGGATTCAGCACACCCCACCTTTCCAACAAGCCATACCATGTGCTTCTATGACATTCCCTGCCAAAGCAAACACAAACTAAACAAAAACATTCTGCAAAGGTGTCCAATTTTTTCCATGTCCGCCTATTTTAGGTTTGTGTTCTTAGGGCTCTAAACATGGCATACTTCAAGATATTCACACACAGGTTTTTCTAGAAGGTACAGCAACTTCTTGGCTACATACATGCCAAGTTTCAAATGTCTCAGAGCTTGTATTAAGATTCTGAATCAGTTTATATGTCTTAAGTCCCATTCGGCAAGGGTCCATTTTTGTTCTTTTTTAAGCTATGGGGTGTATGACAATATCTATGAATTTAACCATCTTTGCAGCAAAATATTTTTGTCCAAGAATCCATTTCATATATGGGAGACCTTAAAGATGATGAAAAACATGGTTGGGTTTTGTTCTACCATGGGTAGGGGTCTCTCAACATTTTGGGCCCATTGTCACTAGCCTAATACACCTTTGGGGTGCGCAAATTTTGTATGTGGGACTTTATGTCCATAAGACAATGTGTTGTCATCAGAGGCTGGACTCTGTTGCCTTCACCAAGCCAGTGGGCATGGTATCAAGCTTTTGACACAAGCTCCATGAACTTGTTGTCATACAGTGGGGAGAAACTGTGGTGGATGGACTGCAGAGGTAGAGGTGATCATGCACTGATATACAGAGGCAGAACTACAGTCAACCTGGTGCAATCCAGGATCAGGCGAAGTGCATGTCTGATGCAGGTGCTGATGTGTAACAATCTGATTTGGGAACAGACTATTACTTTAAAATACACAGCTCTGATTGATTCTGTTACGTGAGATTATTCAGACTTTCAATATCAGAAATAAATCCACTGTACACAAAACGCATATATTACATTATGCACACAACAGCTCACACTCACACCCGTTCTCACACACAGTCCTCTCAACACGAACGCGCACACTGTTCAATGTCCCTGCATGCTCTCGATGCGCGGCACTGTCTCACCAAACAAAATCCAAACGATTTCCCAAAACTCCACGGCAAAGTACAACTAAACTAGAAAAGCGCTCAGAGAGCGCAGACCTCCGCCAAGGCAATATGGTCACAAACACAATATACATTCCAGATCATGTTCTGGATCACCGATCGCCACCAAAATTTAATCAGCTCTTGCTTGTCCCAATACACATTGTCCAAAAATTTCATCCAAATCCGTGCAGTACTTTTCGAGTTATCCTGCTGACAAACAGACAGACAAACAAACAAACAAACAGACAAACAAACAGACAGACAAACCAACGAGACCGAAAACATAACCTCCTTGGCGGAGGTAACAAAAGACCGGACTAGTCCGAAGAAAAAGCCAAAAATATAATCCACCAAGCGAAGTGTCACCAGTCTCTTGAATTAAGAATTAAGAAAAAAAACAAGCGTTGCAACAAAAAGTAAAAAAGGATCCTTCTCACCAATTTCAGACTCGTCACCGGAGATTCCGTGCTTAGTCCTTGTATCGATAAGTATGTGGTTCCGAGCTAAAACCACCCTTGAAAGTAGCTTTTGGATAAATCCAAGTGAAGTTTTCCAGGTCTCACGTGAGACTCCCTGGGTAGGCCTACACTTCCTCTCGCGCTTCCGCGTTTTAACGCAGTTCAAAATGAATCAGCTGATCAGATTGACAGGTCGTCTAATCAGCTGTTGAGGACACCCCGCTAATCAGGATGTAAACACTGGATGACGTAATGACATATTACATAAAGGGCCATGGACATGTAAATGATGGAAAACAAAAACATGGATAACACTTCAATGCTGCTATTCATTCATTCATTTTCGGCAGACTTACATAGTGAATCCTAAAATTTATGTGGCAGTGCTATGGTTGGAGCCCACTTTTGGGTGGAAAAATTAAAATAATATAGAATATAAAGCAGAGGTCAGCATCATCAGATGGTTGAGGGGCATCAGGAGGGTGGAGAAGGTGGTTGATAGTTGAGAAGAGCAGGGGGTATTCCATCAACGGAGCTATTCGCTAAGCCGCGCTAATTTCGGCAAGCGGCGCTAGTTTTAGTGTGAGTTCAGTTCCATTACTCTCGCTAACAGTAATCGCCGCTGAGTTGCTGGGGTAACATATGCTCCCAAACTAACCAGCTCCGTGGCAGGTTAACTGCAAGGCTTAATAAAGCGGTGTCTCAGAAAATGCAATCAGTCAGAAACACAAGTCACCCAAAAAGGTTCCATACACCTGCTTAATAATCTTTCCCACCAAGAAAGGTTGATAGGTTTTGCAAACACTGTGATCATGCATGAATTCCCCTTTTTACTAAGTTACTATTGATATTTTGAAGTATCTATTAGGAATAATTTTAGTTACGAATTAAAAACAAATCCATGCATAATCAGAGACGTGTCACATGCCGGCCCATCACGTGGTGTCTGGAGTTGTAGGCTACGTCTTAATTGAATGATTGATTGATTTCAGTTGCAGGTGCAAGTCTCCTGTGACAGAACAACATGAGACTGGCAATTTGTTCCAACAAGCAATGGTCAAACATTATGATTCAAAATATATTTTCAATCACCTTTTCAAATTTCTGCATTGACAGTAGGCCTACTACTATAAAAATGTGACATTCAGTTATTTCACACAAAATTCAACAGATGACGTATGCATATCGAAGTTTCTGTCTTAAAATTCTTTTAGTTCTGCCTTAATTTTACGACAGTTTATCAGGTATTCCTAAATCACCTATTTAGGTCTAGTGTTGAGCTCGTGCACGCAGCCTTGTTTAAGTTAACGAGAGGCAGGCGCAGCTAACTTGCATTGATGGAATGGCTTCAGCCTCATCTCTGAGTTGACGCTACTTCAAACGAGGCTTAATCACATAAGCGCCGATATCATTAGCGACTTTGCAGGAATACCCCCCAGCTTCACATGATTCCGTTGATTATTGATAAGGGTGGAGGCCAGAGCTTTTCAATTCAAAGTGTGAAAACAAAGTTAGCTCATTTTAAAAAATTCAAGGCAACTTACTGCACAGAATTTTTGACGCCAACTAAGATTTTCAAGTTTTGAAGTAAGTTGAGATTTTCCCTCCAAACATACATCCTTATTAAACAGTATATTTTGCAATAGCTTACAACCCTGACAATCCTAAAGGTTTCAGTCATATTTTATGTTCGACAAGTATGGTTACAACCATAACTTACAAGATCATTTTATTTATAAACATATTACAGAAATGGTGCATTCATAGATTCAAAATGATTAAAGAAATAAGATAAAACAAAATTATTAGGATCTTTATTCAAATAGAATATTACAAAAAAGAAAGTTTTTTTATAGCTCAAATGTACCATTGATTACATTGACAAAATAGTGTAAGAAGACTGCAACTAAGGATGTTTATTTAAACTTCAATGTAAAATGTCCAGAAAATAAAATAGCAATGTCAGGAAGCAGGTCAAGTCTCAATCAGCAATTTTAACACTGGGGAATAAAACTCTTCAAAGCAATTTTATCAGATTTTGTAATTTAAAGGTGGGGTATGTGATCAGGATAAACGGTGTGAGAAAACTACGCATTTGAAAAGAAACAATTCAGAGGTCCAATCCCATATCTTGAGATTTCCCCTGAAGCCACACCTCCAGAGTATAGGGAAGAATGGGGAGGCTGAGGGACAAACAGCAGTTGTGTTTAACAGACTTATCACCATCCAATCAATTTTCGCTGGTTCCTTAAAGGTCCCTTATTATCAAAAATCACTTTTTATGGCTTTTGAATGTGTTTCTTGGGTCTATACTCCCTCTACACACACTTTAAGTTGGATAAAAAAGCCCCAATTGTTAAAATAGACAATTTACATTGTTAGTAGCTGTTCAGCTGCTGTGTGCTTAAACCACCTGCATAGAATTTTCCTAACTACGTATGTCACAGGGTACGTTGGGTGGGGTCTCACATCATTGGCAGCCACAAAAGCAGGTGAGGGCAATAAGAATGGATAATTGCAAAAAGAGAGAGAGAGAAGTTGGCAGGCACTTTGCAGCTGAGAACAATCAAAATGATCAATTGACTAATTAGGGTTGTTCTGACATAGGCCACAGGGGAAATACTCAATGTATTGGCTGCAGCTGTCTAGTTATCTGGAGCACACACCCATGAGAAACAACCTGTTCTGAGCTTGGAAAAAGCATATAGTCCCTTTAAAATTATTATTGGGTGTTGTTTTTCCTGTACTGCTCGTTCCACAGGTGACTAACAATTTTTATTCTACAAGGATTTAATGAATTGTTTGCAATCAAGGTGCATGTGAATGTCATTTTAAGCAATATAGTAAAAAGTGCTCCAGGAAAGCATTACATACCCCACCTTTAATGAATACATCTCAACCATTCAATTTTCTCCCCGCACTTCATCTGATTAAATCCACAATGATAGTAGCGGGTTTATCTTGGCTGATTCTGCAGTATCATACAATCTTACAGATATTAACTTCTTCAGTTTTAGCACAGTCTAACTGTACTTGAATCTTTCAATCCAGGACTCATGACAGGGATAAAAGTGCACTTGGGTAATGATTTCAACAGGCAGATTACAGAGGTGTCTACATCATAGAATAACAGACTCTGCTTGTCACAGTCAAGCAGCACCCCCAACTTTGATGGGATTTCTTTTGCTTCAATCTTGGTTTTGATTTCTGTGTTGACATAAAGTCCACTTCCTTCTTCATACTGAAGAACCCAGAATCCATTCTTTGGGGTTAAAGGGATGAATGAGTTTCCCTTTGATTTATTAATCTTTGCATAATCACTGCACACTCCAACACACCAGCTGCCTTCCACTATGACTTCCCAATAATACTTTCCTGAACAAAAAGATTCATTACAAAGCACAGGAAGGATCCTCTTCACATCCCTTGTATCATCTTGTGGGCGAAGTAAAACTTTATCATTGACACGATTCAGGAAATTTGGAATAGTTTTATCATCCACTGTAAGATGTGCACGAGCTGTTGCCTCTGAAGAAATCAAACATGGGCGTGAATAAAGATCAATTGAAAGAACATAGTGCATGCAGACAAACCATGCTCAGACAAGAAATAGCCTAAGGATCTTACCATTGTTGTATAGAGTGCTCCATGCTGTGTGATGCGTTGGAAAATACAACACATAAAAGTTATTAATCTTAGTTCACACATGCATATAAAATATACATGTACATTTCACTTATTCTTACAGTTACCTGGGATTCCAATTATTTCAGTTCTGAGAGAAGATTTGTCATGAGAACCTTAAAGGGAATCCACAAGAAAATGTTTTATCTGGACAATGTGGTGGAAGTTTTGAATGGCTATTTCAGACCTGACAATACAAATATCTCATGTCCATAACACAGTTTTCCCTAAAATAACCCAATCAAACCATTCTACACTTAAATTTCTGCGTTCACTCAGGTGTCCTGTTTGGTATGAATATAATTATATTCATGTCTCTCTGTAAATATCACAGACTTCATAGGAAAACTGTAATCTCCCAAAAAGCTTGTCCATTTCACCTCCATAGCGCAAATTGAAATGCTCATATTTTTATTCTGCGAATGATATAAATTTTTTGTGAAATTGTGTATGAATACTGTATCTGTGCGTAAATGAGGGCTAATACCTTTCTTGTTGTTTATAAAAACAGCCACTGCGACCAGAGCCAGCAAAGTCAAGACGCCAATGCAAGCTGATATCCAACGGACATAGAGGTCTTGAGAGAATTAAAAAGTTGGTGTTACAATTAAATTTAAAGCAACATAATATTCAATATTAAATGTATACACCTTTTTTCAAATATGTGTGTCCAGTTTACTTTTGTAACTCACCAGTATGGGTGTACGGTCTGACTCTGCTCTCTCTCCTGTCCTTATCAGACAGACCCACAGAGCAGGAGACCCAGTCACACCCGGAGGGCGAAACCAGCACCCAAGAATTCACACTCACCATACTTTGTGCAACATCTGTGAAATAAAAAAATATGTGGTAAAAAGACATCGACACCTCTGTTCTTGTAGCCTGACATAGCCCGCCCATAATGCGAATGCTCATCCGTATCCATGGTCTAGACGAGCTGTCCAATCGTTTCAAACCAGAACTCCCCCACCCTATAAATGCGTCAGGTTAAACAACATCTAGACAATGAACACGGATGAACAGCAGTATTATGGTTGGGCTGTCAGGCTACTGTTCTTGTACTTCAATTCTCTAAATAAACAAATAGGTAAAATGTATTTACCACTAGTGAAAATATGGCTATCATTTACACGTGTCTCATTGCCTTCTTTGTTAACGGTCCAGAGGACTGTGGGTTCTGGAGACCAACCGTCTGATGCACAGGTAACATTCACCAGTCCACTGTGTGCAATATCACTGAAGGACATCACTGGAATAGAGCCCACTACTGTGAAACAAACAAACAAAAAAAAACCTCAGATTACAGCTGGATTAGGAAAACACTATCATAAAAACTGGCCCATTCTGAATAGATTATGTACTCACCTACAACTTTAAGAAAAACACTAACATTTACATTCCCTTGTGGGTGATCAATGGAGCACACATACTCCCCACTGTCTGCCAGTGTAAGGTTCTCCAGTTTTAGGGAGAATTCCCCTTTCCTCCAATAGCTTTTCAGAGATGCTCTGCCCTTGTAGTCAGGGTCTGCTAGATGATGGTGGTGTCTTGTGTCTTTGCACAGAAGAACCGGGCTATGAAACATTCTGGACCGGTACCACCGCACCTCTGATGCTGCCGTAAAATGAGGTGGGAGAGTACAATGCAAAGTGGCAAAAGATCCAAACGTTCCAGAGACTGAGGCTCTAGAACTGTGCAGGGAAAACTGCCTAAGACCTAAAACACACAAGCAGTACAGTGCAACAGTACAATAACATTAAAATAACTTTAATACTTTGTGACAAAACATTGACAATAATATCTTTTTTAATACTAAATACAATAATATTGGTCTACTGACCTGAAACTCTCCCTTGCAATGGAAAAACATCCATCAAACCCAAACAAGTTATCAGCAAAGCTGTATTAAAACATTTTTTTTTTTTTGTCAATTTGAATGTTGCAAAATTCCTGTATGTTTGGTTGTTGTCACAATGATCATCAGGTATTTTGTAGGCCTTTTGCTATTTAAAATGTTACACATTATACTGTAAACAAATGCACTGATTTCATGCTAAAGTTGGTACAATAAAGTATATTTGTGAGAATATGAACCAATAAAATGTCCAAGAATTACCTGCTGGACTAAATATGTTTTTTTCAGAATGTCGTCTTGTCAACATGACTGTAAAAACACATGACAGCTATAGTAAACAGTAAACCATCGCTTATGAAAATAACAATATAGTATTTAGCAACATAACTGATGATACAACATTACAGCATAACATTCTAAAGGACTGCAGTTAAGGACATGTATGTGAATTGGGATCAATCTCACCTGAGCAGCATAAATGTTGTACCCACCAACTGTCTGTTTTATGAAATAGCCTTTTCAGATTGCTCTCATGCCTCAGCTGTTTAAAAAGTATCTATTTCAAGGTTATTTGGAACATCACAAAAATCTGTTAACCCACAATCCCTCAGTGGCGGTATGAGCCACAGAAACTATTTATTTGTTTGAGAACTTTTCAATTCAAGTGAATTGTTAGAGGACAAAGTGGTTAAAAATGTGTGCTTATGCAAGCAACCACATGTCGTTTCTTTACAGTTATTATGTGGCTGCTTACACAAAAGTAATTTACATGTATAGGCATACAGAACTGTGTTGTAAGGAGTCTGGTGATGTTGCATAGTTTTTGGAGACATTTGGAGCATGTTAAGATATTTTAAAAAAAGTTCTGCCCGTGTGGGTAAACTGCTAATTTTCTCTTCAAGGAAACCTACATGATTTGGATCCAATTTTTCACATCTTGAGTCGTGGAGAGTTGTCCTTTAGGGTTATGCCATTTAGCTTGAATTCATTCTGAGGATAATGGGAGGATTTTGATGCAAAACAAATGTTTCAACCAACTATCTATGGGCTGTATTCTCCCAGGTGCTTAAGTGCTTAGTGCAGGCTAAAATGCAAGCACTTTTTTGGCCTTAAGCACCTCGGAGAATACCGCTCTACGTGAATAACCCATTTGATTCCCTGTGTGCCCAAGATTGTCATAAAGTAGCATTTCAGCCCAAACTTCCTCAGAGCACAAGGTCCTTCTTATCAGCACGACTTGATAACTTTGTGTGAAAGTATCCAAATGCATTGTAGACAAATTGGCAAAAGTAAATATCTCATTCGTTCAAATCGAAACTGTTTTTGGACAAGACAATATGTAACTTTCATTTGCAAGGTCATGGAAATTTGGCAATTTGGGTTTGGTGTGCAGGGCTGCACGTCTAGGGCCTGTACGAGTACTTTTCCACATCCTGAACAAACTGTCCCTCATTAGATTTCTGATTAATTATAGCACTTGCTTACTCGGCTTACTGTTGTTTACACTTGCTTACAATGCAAACTTGTGGCTTCCTCCAAAAAGTCCAGTTTCGCACCCCCACCCCCACCCTATACATCTACAGTATACTGCCAGTTTCTTCCTCTTTTCTCTTTGCTTTTCAGATGAAGGTTTTGATGTGCGGTTTTGATGTGCGGTCCTCTGACAAGCTGTTGTCCGGTGTGGTCTTGATTTGTTCGTTAGTGCCTTATTCATCAACGATAACAGTTAGGAAGTTGCAGGTCATGGTAAGGAAAACTGCAAATTTCACTTCCTCACCAGATTAATAGGCAGTAAAAGTCCTATATCAGTGGCAACATGAGCTTTAGAGTTGAGATGACGTTTTGTGTTATGTTTTTTTTTTTTGTTTGTTTGTTTGTTTGTGAAATTGAGCAGATAATTATGTGCAATTAATATGTTGACAATGTTGAACTTCTTCATGTACTAGAGTCAATTTTAAGATGTAAAAACATTTGTATGATGTGTGCTTGGTGAACTGCTATGGTAGCCTGACATAGCCCGCCCATAATACGAATGTTCATCCGTATCCATGGTCTGGGAACGGTCCTCTGGGGCGTGTTTACATCGGTAGAGAGTCTACCGGCCAATAAGCGAAGCTGATTAGACGAGCTGTCCAATCGTTTCAAACCAGAAGTGAATGCCCTCCCCTCCGCAGTATAATCGCGCCAGGTTAAAGAACCCCCAGACCATGAATACGGATGAACAGCAGTATTATGGTCGGGCTATGTCAGGCTACTGCTATGGGCTCTTTAAAACCAGAATATTGTGAAATGATAGACAGCTACAGTAAGTTATATGTACAGATGTTGTGGGATAAGTAGCGACAAGTATAGACAGGTTTGTGCTGGATTGGTCTGCCTCCATATGTTGTAGTAGAGTTGTATTTTATTAAGTCGTTTTCAATGTTACATTTTATTTATTAAAACTTTTTTGCTGTTCATCCATCTTCTTTGCTTGATGATTCTTCAAAGTAGACAAATTCTATACTCTGTCCATTTCAAGAGATGGTAAAATTATATGTTATGTGAAATATATATAAATGTAACATGAAAAAAATACATTTGTTTAATTTGACATACGTAAATATATGCATTAATGTACTGTTCTTAATGGCAAACTGATGAGAGATGATTGGTTGCTGCTGGAACATGCTATTCTTTTCATATCAACGGTCTGCGGTTTTAACCCCCCACTCCTTTCCCCCTCCAGAAACCCATTTCTCTGTTCATCCAATCCAGTTTCCTCATCTCAATCTACCCTCTTCTAGAGTTCACTGGTAAGAAAAGTTGTGTGGCATTTGCATGTGAATATTCTATCTGACCTCTGGGTGATATTTCACTTTGTCAGATAAAATGATTCCTGTTTAGGCTCCAAATAGTCTTTGCTTTTTTCAAGGAGGAGAAGAGAAAATGTCTGTATCCACTGGCAGATAATTTTGCTCAAAATAAGCAATTTTTTCACCTAAAACACTACATTTTTTCTTATTTTTTAGAGGGCATTTTTTGCAGTGTATAGATTCAATTATAGATTATAACTGAATCTAGCACTTCTTTGAGAACACTATGTGGACAGTAGACATGGACTTTGATGTTTGACAACAAACCTGTAATGTATCTGAATAGTTTCAGGTGATCAAGATGATAAAGTGAAATACCAGACTATGAAGACTTGTGCCCTGGAGGGGTCATCTGTTAGCATCGCCTGCAGCTACAGTTCTCCCAAAGGTCACAAGGTCACATCCACTCATTGGCTCAAGGGTCCATCACCTGGCAGAGCAACTCATGACGTACTACAAGACCATGTGTTCAATGGCCGTGTTGAGTATATAGGGGATAGGACCCAGAACTGCTCTGTGAGAATCAAAGATCTCCGTTTGGGGGATTCGGGGACCTACTGGTTCGCTTTTGAGACGGATCTTTCTGGAAAACAATGGAGCAGCTCATCCGGATTTACTCTCTCAGTCACAGGTATGCTGGGTGTATAAAGACTTACAAAATGTTCAAGAATAAAGTGATTACTAATTTTCATAATTTAATTTCTAGTCTATATCACAATGGCAATCTCATCTTGTCGGCTTGTCTATTGGTTTGTGTCTCCTTTAGACCTGTCAGTGGAGGTGATCCCAGAGGAGAATGTGGATGAGGGGAAACAGTAGATCTGTACTGCGGATCCTGTATCCTCAGTGAGGCCCCAGTTTATAATTGGCTGAAGGACAACCGTGTAATATCCAGCCTGGAGCGAACCAATCAGCTTCTACTTGACCCTGCATTTGAAAACGACACGGGCAGTTACTCCTGCCACGTTAAAGGTCAAGAAGCAACACCTTCTCGTCCTGTCAATCTTTCTGTGACATGTAAGTGAATCAGCAGATTACAGTAGGCATTTCTCCACTTATTTTGGTTGTTGTAGGTAATGGAAAATGAGATTGGAATAACTGAGTCAACAGTTAGGGTCCGGTCTGCATGTTAATGGATATTGCTGTTTATGTTCACCATATCAAGGCAAACAACAGTTGCAGGTGAAGCTGTCATCTCGGCAGGTGATTGAGGGGGACGGGTTGAACTTACCTGTGTCACAGACTGTCCTGTGACTAGTGGTCTTGCCTGGTACAAAGACAGTGGTCTCCTTTTGGGCCAGAACCAGCGCCAGCTCCTTGTCCTGGACCCAGTGAAGTTGGAGAACATGGGTACATACACCTGTGGTTTAGCTGGACGTGAAGAGATTAGAGCCCCACCGGTTCAACTCTTGGTGCAGTGTAAGTCTCTGTGAAAAGCTTTTAAGTTTTATAATATGATTGGAATATAGGTTGTATATTGCTTTAATACGAACTTATTTTCTTTACTTACCATTTTAATGTGTGAGGAGACCTTTCTTGATGTATGCACGGCATGTGCTATTGTATTTATTTATTTATTTATTGAAATAAAATAAAAAAAAATTGCAATGAACAGATTGTGTTTCAATTTGAAACACAATCTGTTCATTGCAATTTTTTTTTTTTTTTAACTTCAATGTGTTTCAGATTATCCCCAAAATACAAAAGCTATTCTCTTGGGGCAACCAGTAGAGGGCACAACACTGACTCTCTTCTGCAGCAGTGATGCAAACCCACCTGTGGAGAACTACACCTGGTTTAAGGTGAATGTGTCCACTCCAGTAGGATCAGGACAGCAGTACAGCATCACTAACATCAGATCTAAGGATGGAGGACAGTACTACTGTGAGGCCAGGAATAAATATGGAGCCGAGAACTCATCTCCTGTGTCCATCATAGTGAGGGGTATGTATCTCACTGAGTGTGTGTGTGTGTGTGTGTGTGTGTGTGTGTGTGTGTGTGTGTGTGTGTGTTAACAACATGGATCATTATTTTATCCCATTTCTCCAGTCTCTCCTAAGAAAACCTCAGTTTCTGTCACACCTGATGTGATAACTAAGGGCACTTCAGTGACTCTGACCTGCAGCAGTGATGCCAACCCACCAGTGGAGAACTACACCTGGTTTAAGGTGAATGAGTCCACTCCAGTAGGATCAGGACAGCAGTACAACATCACTAATATCAGATCTGAGGATGGAGGACAGTACTACTGTGAGGCCAGGAACTCAATTGGCAGTGAGAACTCATCTCCTGTGTCCATCATAGTGAGGGGTATGTATCTCACTGAGTGTGTGTGTGTGTGTTACGACCGGCTCTTGCCGTAACATAAATGAGGCAACAAACGAATTCCAAAAATAATCTTAAAGTTTATTATATATCAAAAGGTGTCTAGGGGAAAGGTAATGGAGAAAAATAATGGAGAAAGTTTGCTAGTGTGCTGAGTGCGTGTCTGTGTGTTCGTGTGAAAACTCAAAAATGCTGGTAACGAGAGAGAGGGCGAGGAGGAGTCCCAAGGCTACTTTTAAATGCGACGTCACCTGCCACCAGGTGCAACCCCTGACGAGGCCTATCCTGTCACCACCCTACAACCGCAGCACTGCCACCGCTGGGCTGAAGGGGGCGCAGGGGGACGTAACAGTGTGTGTGTGTGTGTGTGTGTGTGTGTGTGTGTCTGTCTGTGTGTAAACAACATGGATCATTATTTTATCCCATTTCTCCAGTCTCTCCTAAGAAAACCTCAGTTTCTGTCACACCTGATGTGATAACTAAGGACACTTCAGTGACTCTGACCTGCAGCAGTGATGCCAACCCACCAGTGGAGAACTACACCTGGTTTAAGGTGAATGAGTCCACTCCAATAGGATCAGGACAGCAGTACATCATTGCCAACATCAGATCTGAGGATGGAGGACAGTACTACTGTGAGGCCAGGAACTCAATTGGCAGTGATATATCACCTTCTGTCCTGGTTGCTTTGCAAGGTCAGTAATACTCCTACTTTGTTGCAAAGGTCAACTAAAAATACTTTGAATTATACTGAATATTATATTTACTCTGTTGATTAATTATACATTCTCTAGCCTCTCGCTTGACTCTAGTCATTCAAAGACATTAACATTACGTTAGCTTACATGATTAGCTTTGGGAGAGTAGAGATGTACGTGCACGGCACGTGAAGCAAAGTGAACATTGGATCGGTTTGCGCTCATTGGCTGGAGCTGAAGGAGGCCACAAAATGCAAGATCAGTAGTCATTTGGTTCTGCTGTTACTGGACTTGTAAGTAAATTAGTCTAAAATCTAAATTGTCTTGTAATCTTTTTTATTTAGCTTTTTATCCGTGTGCGTCTTTAGACTTGGTAACATTGTAGTGTTTTATTTCGCTTATGGTATGTTAGCTAAAGCGTCTGCTATCTTGATAACTCGCAATTGTAGCTAAGCACATACGTTTATATTCTACAGAATTTTTCTTACGCTGCTGTTCTGAGTTCACTGCTATGAAGGATAACACTGTCTGCTAAAATCCCCCGAATTGTACTATCGATCCCAAAGTAATTTGTCTTAGTTTATGATTAGCGTTCATGATTGCTAATGTTAGCATGCAACCATCAGTGAAGTAGTGACTTTTGGCAATTTAGGTAGGGTATTTTGCCATGAACTGTTATGTACACAAACATGCTATGAACGTTACTGTTGTGAAGTCTACAATAGTTAAACTTGACCACTTGATCTGTTCTTGTTCTCTTCAATGCATCAACGCCACAAAGTTCACATTACCGCTGCGATGTCTCGCATTACTGAGAGTCGACGTGATAAGTAGCTTATTGTTGTTCTAGTACTACAATAACGTTGGTTTGTAGGTCTGCATATGTCGACAATTATTCACCATAATTATTTATTTTTTTTGCTGTAAGGGATGACTTCCCTGTCCAAGGTGTACAACAGCTGGACATACAAGAAGTGGGTGTGTTGGAGGCCAGGTGGGTTTGCTTTGTACTTTGAGATGATTGTAGACTGTACTTGTTGTAATGCTGTTTGCAGATTGGTTGGCTGTTCACTGATTGTACATATTGTTTTTTTGTTTGTGTACGTATCTTTTCAACTATAGCTACAGAATGCACACCATAAGCGTAGCAGATGAGGAGCAGTGCAACTCTCCAATTGAAAAAGCAATAAATGATTTGAGAAATGGCACATAAGTCTTGCACGTGAATTCTCTCTTTTTCCTATTCTGTTTTTATTTTGTGATTATTCTATGTTCTAGTCCGACCATTTGCTCATGTATGCAGCATAGGCATGAATGAGTGGTGGACAAACCCAAGGTATTGTGAAGATGGGGACAATTCACCTGAAGATTATGTCCTTTGTCTTGAGATACGTTATGTTGGCTACAGAGTAACTGGGTTGATAGTCGTTTCAGTAGTGGACACTAACTGCAAGAGTGCAAATTTTCATTTGTTTTATTTTAATTATGGTTCTGTGTGTTGGTCTCCTTTGAAGTTCTGGCAGTGCATTGGACATAGAACAACTGCACAAGTTCAACCTGGATGAAGCTGTGCTTGATGTTGTGATGCCTACAGCCCCAGAAGATGATATGAGTAATATTCCAGACTTACATAAGGTTGTGAGATGACCTGGTTAGCAAACATGCCAGTATCGTTTATCATGACAGTCTAAAGACGCTGGTGCAGTAACTAACTTTTTACACATTTTACAGGGCACCGTGCACAATACTGCACAAATACAACAAGAGCAAGACTCTCACACGTTTAACATGCAGGAGACAAATAGATTATGGAAAAGGAAGGCTTCTTCAAGACAACGGATGAGATGAGATCCAAGATCTTGCTCTTGTTGTATATGTGACTGGGGTCGCTAATGTCTGCTTTGCTCCACAAGGACAATGTGTGGTTTCACCAAATCTGGTCTTTAGATTTATGTCTTTCACGTTGGTATGTCTGAATTGTATGTGTTGTAATGACTACTATTTTATAGGTCCAGAATGTGGCAAATACAAGGCATGGGGTCTCGGGCATCCCCTAGACATTTATAACTGGTATGCCATCATAATTCACCTTCATTTGAAAGTTGATGCTGATCCCATGGGGCAATAGATGTGGACCATCCTCATTTGGATGATAAGAAAGGAGATTTGTTGAAAGTGTTCAATCACTATCCCACACTTTTCCGACAGAGGCCGGGGAAGTCCACAGACCTGGAACACTTGATCCATCTGAGGGATGGCCAGTTCCCCATCAGAAATCCAACCGATGTTGGAGCTGGAGGTAATCAAACCCTCAAAAAGTGAATGGAGCAGCCCTATAGTGATTGTGACCAAAAAAGATGGCTCCCTAAGGGTGTGCGCCTTGACTTCCGGAAGGTGAATGCCATCTTGCATTCAGACATATCCAATGCCGTGCGCTGATGAACTCCTTGAGAACGTAGTTCATGCCAATTGTATTACATTAGATCTTTGTTAAGGATATTGGCAAGCACCCTTAAAGGAGAGTACCGGAGTGAATTCAAACATAGCCCTGTTTAAAGAGCTTGCTAAATGCGCTAGTTAGCAAGTGGAACAAAATAATTTGGTACAGCACAGACCGAACGCGAACGCAGAAGCGAACAGGCACTTTACACTGAATCAATGGGACCTGACTGTTGGAAACCGAAAGTAAGATCTGAGGTTAAATTGACTCAATGTTAAGTGTTTCACGTTAGGTCTGTGCTGTTCGAAAATCTTTCATTTCATGCGAAATATATTGCTGATAGAAGTCTCGTGCAGCAGGGCTATGCTTAAACTTACTCCGGTATATTGCTTTAAAGGAGAAGTCCAAAGCTTATATAGTTTTCCGCAGGCTAATGGGTCTCTTTCAGTTCCAGATGATGCCATTTGGGCTTCATGGGGCTGATTTCAGCGGTTGATGGACTATGTACTCCGGCACTGTTCCGATTGCAGTGCTGTATATCTTGATGATGTAGTTGTGCTGTATATCTTGATGATGTAGTTATTTACTGCAACACCAGTCAACATCTGCATTTGGTCCTTGTGAAAATCCAAGAGGCTGGACTTACTCTGAATGTGCAGAAGTGTGAGTGGGCAAATGAAGAGACACTTGAAGAGACCTTGGCTTTCAGCTGGCTATCCACAGAGCTGGTTCTGACTCATGTTACACATAGGGATGGAGTGCCCCAAAGTGAGCATTGAGCATTCATTTCTTTTTTTACGCGTTCACCATCAACAATGTCAGCGAAAGACACATTTATCTGTGTGTGTGCAAGTTCATGTTGAGTATTATTTAATGTTATGCAAATATTGATAAATAAAAGTTTTTTTTCAAACCTCAATGTGATTTCTTGTCTGCCTTTATTTTAGAACTTTCTACACCTCAATGTGCTATTTTCACTCAATTATTTCACTGTTATTCATTATGATGCTAGGTAGCATATGGGTTAGTGTATGGCAAGCATGTGTTGTTTGGATAAATGTAAGATGTATAGACAGAGCACTGTTTATTTGCATATTTCAGCATGAGTTGGAACTGGTGAGGAATCAGTGTGAGGATTGTTTGTTTGTTTGTTTTTGGACTTTTTCTGGTCTAGTGCACTACCGACAACAGTCACTATTAGACATCGCCTTCTAGGTGGACCCTTTTTCTTAATTTGTACAGAGTAAATAAAAGTATTTGAATCGAAGATGTTGTTTTGAATGATTTCCTCTTTCTACTGTAGTATTTGCCCATTCTGTAATTGCACAATTCTGTGAACTTCTTACACTTCCAGCAACAGTGTCTAACTTTTGATTTATTTAGACTTGTGTGATGTGTGCATTTGTGTACCAGTGCTTCCTCTAAGCTTATGGTTGTTATAGAGTTAAATGAGGAAGGGAACTTTACAATAAACAAGCGTGCGTGCGTGTGTGTGTCTCTGTGTGTGTGTGTGTCTGTGTGTGTGAGAGTGTGTGTGCGTGCAGCAGAGTCCTACTGCTTACTCTGACCTTATGTTGCAAACTTGTGGCTTCCTCCAAAAAGTCCAGTTTCTCACCCCCACCCCCATTTACTCATCTCTCTGCCACTGTATCTTCCTCTTTTTCTCTTTACTGGTTAATTTCTGATGAGGGCCAATTTGATGCAAAAGTGCTTTCCTGTGCCGATGTGTTGTCCAGTTCGGTCTTTGTTCGTTACTGTCTACTCATCAACAACAACAACAAAAAACGTCAGGAAATTGCAGGCCATGGTAAGGAAGACTGCAAATTTCACTTCATCACCAGATAAATAGTCTATAAACTGACTTATGAGCTTTAGAGCTGAGATGAGGTTTTTTGGTGTTGTTTTTGAAAATTAGCTGATAATTATGCGTAATATGTACGCATATTCCTCTGTATGTACTAGTGTTAATTTTAAGATGAGAGAAAAAAAAACGTATGATCTGTGCTTGGTGAACAGCCATGAGCCTTGAGAAAGCAATTTAAAAGAGGATATCCATATATTTTGACAGGATGGATAGCTAAGCTGCATATATGGACAGTTGTTGTAGGCTAATTAGTGACAAATATAGCAGGTTTATACTGAGCAGGTCTGCCTCCATATGTTAGTAGAGTTCAGATGCAAAACCCCTAACTCCAC
The DNA here is from genome assembly GCA_027497455.2 of Sardinella longiceps. Taxonomy (NCBI): domain Eukaryota; kingdom Metazoa; phylum Chordata; class Actinopteri; order Clupeiformes; family Clupeidae; genus Sardinella; species Sardinella longiceps. The sequence continues at coordinate 576,591 of JAODXP020000185.1, forward strand.
TTGACCACTTTTTGAGAAAAAGGCCATTTTTTTTATCAGGCGTTTACAGTGTTTTGATTGTAAACAGATATTTTAGACACAGCGGGGAGCAGGTTTTATTTTATTTTTTCACAAAAACATTTCATTTTCATATTCTAGATTTATACAGGATTCACAAAGTATCATTAACTCAGTTTTCACAAAAATTGTGTTTAGGGGGTTTTGCATCTGAACTCTTCATATGTTAGTAGAGTTGTACAGTATAGGCCTACAGTATTTGTTTCATTCAACATATGCACATATGCAATAATTTACTTAATGGGAAATTGAGAGATGAATGGTTGCTGCCAGAACATACTGTTCTTATCATGTCAACAGACTGTGGTTGTAACACCCCCCTCCCCCCATCCTTTTTTGCTTCAATAAAAAGCCTGTTTGGTTTTTACACCACGTTTATACTGTATGTTAAGTTTTTGCATTCATCATGCATTTATGATGAATCAATTAACAAACCTACCATTAGATTAACACTTTTAATTGAATTTCAGGTAGAATTAAAGAGCTCAAACTCCTTAAACACATTTTTGGATTTTGTTACTCCAGTATACTTAAAGTATTTTAAAATGTATCCCCAGATTGTTTTGTTACACCATTCTTATTACTCCTTATCCACTAGTTTGTAGGTCGCAAAGCATTACCAAATGCATCTCAAGAAGTGTGTTATCATTTCCCCCCTCTAGAAATCCATTTCTTTGTTCATCCAATCCAGTTTCCTCATCTTTACTGACCTTCTTCTTGAGTTCACTGGTAAGGGATGTTGTCCGTTTGACCTCTGGGTGATATTTTTGTATAATAAAATGATTCTTTTAAGCCCTGTTTAGGCTCCAAATACTCTGTCAGTAGGGTAAGACAGAAAACGTCATGTCCTAGTACATTTCAGTCTCAACAATCTAGTTTATACTACATACACCAAGGTTTAGGGTTATGCTATAGTATTTCAGTGGGCCTATATTAAATTGCATATCCCAGACTAACTAATTTCTCTCTGCTTAATTTCAGTTTCCTGTTATTTTATTGTCCATATTTATATGTCCATATATACTTTTATTATTACTGTATATTTATAAAAGCACTTTTCTGAGAAAACTTATGTGGACAGTACCTCTTAGACATGGACTTTCATGTTTGATAACAAATCTGTAATACTCCTCCATAGTTGCAGGTGATCAAGATGCTAAAGTGAAATACCAGACTATGAAGACCTGTGTCCTGGAGGGGTCGTCTGTTAGCATCGCCTGCAGCTACAGTTATCCTACAGGTCACAAGGTCACATCCACTCATTGGTTCAAAGGTCAATCACCTAGCAGTGCAACTCATAATGTCTTGCAAGACCATGTGTTCAATGGCCGTGTTGAGTATTCAGGGGACAGGACCCAGAACTGCTCTGTGAGAATCAAAGATCTCCGTTTGGGGGATTCGGGGACCTACTGGTTTGCTTTTGAGACGGATCTTTCTGGAAAACAATGGAGCAGCTCATCCGGATTTATACTCTCAGTCACAGGTAGGCTGGGTCTGTAAAGATTTAAAAAAATTTCAAGAAATTATGAAAAATAGTTAATAATGTGATCACTATTTGCATAATGTCATTTCTAGCCCATATATCACAATTGAGAATCCATCCATCCATTTCTTCAATAGACCTCTGACTATTCAGGTACATCACTGGGCCCCAGTTGGGTTGAGCCCAAGGTTTCTTCCTAAAGTGAACTATTACAAAGAGAAGAGTCTTTTTCCTTGCCCCTGTTACTCAAGGGTTCCTTGTACTGCCTTCAAATCACAGCAAGGCAATTGTATATGGCCGGCCTACAAAAGGTCTGGTGTTTTCAGTCCCCAATGTGTATTGGCTCAGTCATTGATTCACATCTAAACTTGTCAACATATGGTGTGTGCCTCCTTTAGAACTGTCTTTGGAGGTCTCAAATTTGTCCATTTCAAACCATGTTTCAGTGCATAGTGGATTCACACTGACAACCACTGCAAAACTACAGTCATCAAACTAAATGTTTCTTTTTTAGGGCTTTTTGCCTTTAATTCGACAGTAGAGAGTGTGACAGGAAATGAATGGGAGAGAGAGAAGGGTAGGGATCGGGAAATTACCTTGGGTCGGACTCGAACCCGGGTCCCGGATTTGTGGTACGACGCACTAGCCTGCTGAGCTACAGCGCGCCAAAACTAAATGTGTTTTTGAAATGGCGATTTTAACAGCGGTTACATCCAGTGCACTGACAGAAGTGAGCCATTTGAGACATGGCCCATGTCTCATCTTGTCAGCATGTCTGTTGATCTGTCTCCTTTAGACCTGTCAGTGGAGGTGATCCCAGAGGAGAATGTGGATGAGGGGGAAACAGTAGATCTGTACTGTGGTTCCTGTATCCTCAGTGAGGCCCCCACTTATGATTGGCTGAAGGACAACCGTGTAATCTCCAGCCTGGAGCGAACCAATCAGCTGCTACTTGACCCTGTGCGTGAAAACGATACAGGCAGTTACTCCTGCCGGGTGAAAGGGTATGAAGCAACTTCTCGTCCTGTCAATCTTTCTGTGACATGTAAGTGAATCGACAGATTACTGTTGGCATTTCTCCACTTCTGTTTGTTGTTGTAGGTAATGAAAAGGATATTGGAATCATTGAGTCAACAATAACAACAACAACAACAAAAACATTTTAAGTTAGGGTCAGGTCTGCATGTTAATGGATATTGTTGTTTATGTTCATCATATCCAGGTAAACAGCAGGTGCAGGTGAAGCTGTCACCTCGGCAGGCGATTGAGGGGGGACGGGTTGAGCTCACCTGTGTCACAGACTGTCCTGTGACTGGAGGTCTTGCCAACTTCACCTGGTACAAAGATAGTGGTCTCCTTTTTGGTCAGAATCAGCACCAGCATCTTGTCCTGGACCCAGTGAAGTTGGAGAACATGGGTACATACACCTGTGGTTTAGCTGGACATGAAGAGATTAGAGCCCCACCGGTTCAACTCTTGGTGCAGTGTAAGTTTCTGTGAAAAGTGTTTAAAGATGACATAGAATGGATTAATTGAGTATTGTACCTTATTCTCTGATGTTAATATACAATATATTCAATTGTATTTTGTCAAAAAGATCAAGTGATATTTTACAAGCCCAGTTAACACCTCATATTTAAGATGTGTATTGAAATGGGTTTTTTTGCCTAAACAACGCCTCACTCTGCCCACCTTACTTGAACTGCAATGGCTTTGTGCTATTTGACATCATTTGAAGGCTTTATTCTAATTCGCCCATGAATTAATGGCTATTTCTAAATGTAGGATTTCCATATGAAAGAGGGCAGAACCATGCCTCATGTTCATGATAGCTCTTTGACCATCCACAGCCTCTCTTAATTCATCAAAACCAATACAAAAGTGTTTTTCAATTCTATGTCTCCTTTAAGTTTGACAGTGTGATTGGAAAATAGGTTGTGAATTGCTTTAATACGAAGTTATTTCCTTTAATTTCTATTTTTTTTTTTTTTTTTTTTTATTATAACATTTTAAAAATGTCTGTTTCTGTTACTGTCAGTGTCCAATAAGTTTGTTATATGTACTTTATGGCATGTTGTGTCTATTTTTTTAACTGTTCATTACTATATCACTACCACTAGGTGTCATTGTGTTCTAGGTACAGTATTTTGTACTTCAATGTGTTGCAGATTCTCCCCAAAATACCACTGCTTTTCTCTCGGGGGAACCAATAGAGGGCACAACATTGACTCTGACCTGCAATAGTGACGCCAACCCACCAGTGGAGAGCTACACCTGGTTTAAGGTGGACGAGTCCACTCCAGTAGGATCAGGACAGCAGTATAGCATCACTAACATCAGATCTGAGGATGGAGGACAGTACTACTGTGAGGCCAGGAACTCAGTTGGCAGTGAGATATCACCTTCTGTCCTGGTTGCTTTGCAAGGTCAGTGTTACTCTACCTTTGTTGCAAAGGTCAACTAAAAATACGTTGAATTATGTTGAATATCTTACTCTGTTGACTAATATTTATAAATTCCCAGCCTCTGCATAGACTATACAAGAAACCTCAATTCTAATTATTAATAACTGACAACATGGTCATATACTGTCTTTTATTTTCATTTTTTTCTCCCAGATGCAGCAGGCTTTCCATTAATAATGGTCATCAGCATTGTTGTGGTCGTTTTGGTTGCTACTTTTATCGGGATTGCAGTTTTTTGTGTAATCAAAAGGTTTGCCAGTTGATTTATTTTGCCTTCTTTCTATAATATATTATTTACTCTCGCACAAACTTTAATTCAAAATGATAAAAAATGTAAATAAGACAATACAAACAGGTTACTTATTTTTGCTCTAGGAGACATAGGTTGACAGAGGGTGGAAGCCTTACGTTTACTAATGCAAAGGTAATGAATCTTTCACAGTTTTACAGTATTGAATTTCACTACTACTCTACCAGATTATACTGACTTAATCATCTACGTTTGAGTAACATCCATCCATCCATCCATCCATCCTTCCATCCATCTTTTTGTGTTTGATTGTCACATAGGCATCCGGTCGGACAGAAAACGCTTACGCTGTTGGGGAACTGAAGCCTAGTGGTCAGGACGATGACTATGAAAATGTGACAGTAAGTAGGCTATTCAGAAGCAAATTATTGCTTCTTTAGACAGTCTTAAAATATATAACATAATACAAGATCCAAAGCTGTTAAATATTATGTAGATCTTTGAAGGTGCAATATGGGTTCCTGGCATGGTTTCAGCGTGATCAAAGGCATCTCCCCTTGATTTGCTACCTGTCTGCCTCCTGAATACACCGTGAAAAAAAAACACAGGGACTGTAAACGACTATGATAAATTGCTCTCTCTCTCTCTCTCTGTCTCTCTCTCTCAAGGAAAAGGAGCTCAATCCAGTGGAGAGCACCTACACAGCACTGTCTATTAAATGTCCAAGTTCAGAGTACGGAACACTCACAGTAAGCTTTTCTTTTTTTTTTTTCCTTCAGAGGTTTGTAAATGGACATGACAGCAAAAATGTTCAACAGAGATTATTTGTATATCTGGAACCAATGTTACCAATACAGTAAAAAAAAAACACTTGGAAAGCGCTCAGAGAGCGCCGACCTCCGCCAAGGCAATGTGGTCACAGACACAATATAAATTCTAGATTGTGTTTTGGATCACAGATCGCCACCAAAATCGAATCAGTTCTTACTTGTCCCAATATACACGTTGTCCGAAAATTTCATCCAAATCTGTGCAGTACTTTTCGAGTTATCTTGTACACAGACACACACGCCGGGTGAAAACATAACCTCCTTGGCGGAGGTAATAATGCTATTATATTACAGCGTTGTGTATACTGTAAGTGTGACGCAGGATCATTGTATTTAGTTACTCAATAACCTGTCTTGGTTCCTCAAAATGTACAGAATACCGGACACAACACAGACAACACTGCCAACGAGGTGGAACGTGCTGGAATCTACGAGACCTTGGATGATTTTACAAAAAAATAAGTAATGCTGTAAAACGAGCTGTTTATAGGCTAGTACCTCTAGGGAGATCATTAAGCTTACACATCATTTATAACAGTAAAATAAATAAATTGATCGTTTTACATCATAGCCTACACTGTATTTGTAGTTGTCAGCCATCCTGTATAGTTGTAGAAATGTATGTACATTTTGTTCCCCGTAATATCTAATTTATATTTCATATTCCTTATATGCCACATTTTCAGCATCTTGTGTCAATGACTTAATGACTGCTAGTCTATTATTGTAGCCTATGTTTTGTGAATTAGTGCAGCAAATGTATTTTATACATAAAATTGTCTTCCCTTATGCATTGTATGTAATGATGGACTATGAAGGTCTGATGTTCAAATTAAAAAAAATAACAAAAATAAATTGAAATGTTTATTCAAAGTGTGTTTGTCGTGTCTTGGGTAAACACCATCTTTTCACTTCCATTTGTCTGTGTCTGGTAATAAATTTTTATTGTATGTATGTCAGAAAGAATGTAATGCACCTGCACCACCCTCTAGTGGTGGGTCTCTGTATGTGCATGCATCTCTGTGCATATGTGCTGAGTGTGTGTGCGTGTATGTGCAAGTGTGTATGTGTGTGTTTGTGTGTGCACCTCTATTTTTACCCTTTAGCCTAGTTTGAATTTGGGTGGTTTAGTGATGTCACGACCTGGCTGTTTTGTGCTGGAGTCGTCTGCTCCTTCACCTCCATTTTGGAGTATGTTTGGCTTGTTTGTCTGTTGTCTTGTTTTAACCTACAAGTGAAGCTGTCTTGGTGGGCAGAGTCTGCCTATTTGAAGACTAATTGGATTGCCTTCATAAGCCTTCCTGTTTCTAGTCGATCTCTCTCTCGGACTGCTCTGGCCTGAAGCGAGGGGCTGGCTGCAGCTCTTTCCTTTTCTCCATTTACCCTTTCCCTTTTTGCATTACAATGCTGATTTGCTCAACACTCTATGGTTGTCTTACATTTACTGACTTATGTACATAGTTTATTTAATAAATATTGATTTTGATTACTATTTTAAATTTGCGTGGTCTCCCCTTAATGCCATGGCCACTGTGAGCCAAGTGGTTGTGACAGTGTGCACGTCTATTTTTTTATGACTGTGTGAGCACTTGCTGGGCGACGATAAAATGGGTGTTGGTTTTGCTCGGTTAGCGCCTTATCAGAAACCACAGAGCATGATCTATTTAAGGGCTTCAATGCTCTTTTGTTTTCTACTCTTAGCATTCATATGGGATCAACATACACAAAGTCAAAGCAAACGTTCATTGTCAATCAAACTCTGCAACAGTATAATGCAAGCAGACTGAAGTTGTGTTTCTCAATGCTCCAAACAAATGTGCAACATAGATAAAATTAGACATACAACTAAGATGTATAACAATATTTAAGACATCACAACTCACTAGGACAAAGTGCAATTGATGTAAAGATATTGGGCATGATAATAGAAGTAACATAAAACAGGCAACATAACATGGACACTGTGAGCATATATTTCTAGACTGTCAGTCTTGCTGGAGTGCAATATTACTGAATTAAGGTGCACATTGACCAACATACAACTTAAAATGGTAAATCTGTAAGAGTTGTTTACTTTACGCTGTCATTAACCTTTAAAAAATGGGTCTTTTCGGAGAAATAATAGTAGTACAGTATGTTGTTAAATGAAGTGTGTGTTCTTCTCGACACCTAGCTTTGACTACAAACCACAGCCTATCTATATACAGTCTTCAGATCTTAGAGCCCTTTCCTGTTCTTGATTGTGATGCCCCAAGACATTCAAGGGTTTTAGTTCCTGCCACGCGTGTCTACATTTAACATTTGGACGTGACCAACATACCACGCCATCAACTGCTTACCAACAATCAACTGCTTAAAACGGTAATTCCATTTTCTATTAAACACAAAATATAATAGATATTAATTTGATCTTATCTTGTTTAGGACAGCAAAAACTAAAGTACTTGTATCTTTTCTGTATTTTTTATGTACACAAGGTAGTATCAAATTGCCTTGTTTCAAAAAGATTAAGGAGAAGTCTTTGTAAAGGTTTCGTGATGATGCTAAGTCGTCTGCATTCTCTGGTGTGTCTGCTTTTGCTGAAAGGTAAAGTTCATCTCTATCAATACTAAGCTAAAATGTGAGTGACTTTCAATATAATTTTGTATTTATTTATTCTATTTAATAATCTATTATTTATTATTCAGTCATTCTGAGTGACCTGTTGTGTATCTTGTTGAGAAGGTGCAAAAAAGAGCAAAACGTCTATAACATGTTTCTGTGCTAGCGTGTGAAAGTTAGCACATCTCTAGCTTAAGATGTGGGAGGAGGGGTTATTGCTCAGCACAGCAGCAGTCTCAAATGTGCCCTCACTGCCCTGGTGCCTTAATAGTGTGGAAAGAAGAAAATACAAAATTACAATACTATGAAACAACAAACATTTAACACTGTGAATATGAAAATGGTAAATATGTTTCCCTGTCTAGGTGTTATATGCCAGAAGTGGAGTGTAACATACTCTACCAATAGTATATGTGCTTTAGAGGGATCAGCAATGAATTTGTCCTGCTCTTACACCTACCCCAATGCTCTAAGAGTCCGGGAAGCTTTCTGGATAAACAAAAATTCAGACACACCTGTTGATTTGTCCAAGACCCCAAAGTACTCCCATCGAGTTCAGGTAGATTGCAGGAGTGATAACAACACGTGCCATCTTCACCTGAGGAACCCGACCAAAGAAGACACGCATCGCCCGTACTACTGCAGGATCACAACCAACGAGGAGAAGCAGAAATGGATTGGGAAACCAGGAGTCAAACTATCCGTCACAGGTAAAGTTAATGTAACATAATTAACTGTTTAGTCAAACACTTTTTTATTGCTGGAGAATTGTTTTGAAAACAACAGCCTTTATCTCATCACCACCATAAGTTTGTTGTCCAAATCATCCTGCATTTTGATTGCATGATGACATGTCATATCCCCCCTCCCACCACCAGCCTTTATCTGATCAGCACCCAGTGGTTAGAATCATGCTGCATTATGTCTATACAGGCCTGGAGGTGACTGGACCGCAATACCTAACGGACAAGGACAATGTGACTCTTTCCTGTAAAACCACCTGCAGTCTGAGTGGAAATCCCTGGTTCGTCTGGAAGAAGAATGGACGTCTTGTGGAGCGTGACCACCTGGGTGCTAGTGAGCTCCATCTCCGCTCAGTCAGAAATGGAGATGAGGGCAGCTACACCTGTGCTGTTAGAGGCCATGAGGATCTTCCATCTCCACCACTAAGACTTGGATTCCCATGTAAGTTTTTGGATGGGTGCTGGATCAAAGTAGAATGAACTTGTCAACAAAGAGATGGTCCGCACACCAGTTTTTTTGTTCCCTCTTTTTTACATATTAATTTAGTTCAATGTCCTAACAGTAACTGTAGCAGAGATCAAGCCAACACTGTGACTTAAAGGAGAATGTTGGTGTGATAATGACAGTAAGTATTGCAACATCATGAAATGTTCAAACGTTTGGTGGGGACAAATTTTCGAAATGAACGTGCAGACAGGAGAAGAGCACTTGCTAGTTGTAGTGTCCCGGTGCATATCGGGAGGTGGTAGGTAACTATCTGTTCAATTACTAAGTTTCCAATGCCCCATTTTAAATGTTGGAACTGTCATTCAATGGGGCTACTTTAAGCCTTTAGATGTTTTAAAACTGTGATTTGGCCACTTACACCCAGCAATATGCACCAGGAACCTATAACTAGCAAGTGGTCTCCTGCCTTCGCAAATGTTTCAAAACTCTGCTCTCTGCCAATATATTTGCGGTCCTTATCACACTGGCATTTATCTTTAACACATACTCAGCATTCAATCTTAATGCAAGTGCAAGTATATAACCATATAGTGGGCCTAAATGACGCTCACATCCCACATAGACAATAGATTATTCTGCATACAAGTATTAAGTGAATTTTTTCATAAAAGCCAATCAGTGATACTGTTTCCACATTTCTTAGGAAATTTGGGAAATTGGCCCCTATGTTCCCACAGCCCCTCATGCTCTCACATTACAAATATTTTTAAAAAATTAGACACTATTTCCCCACAGCAATATGTTCCGATAAGGGCATGTTTACACCAACACAGGTAATATTTATCCAATTAGCCCTTCCTTTCACTTTAGAATGGAGGATTCTGAAACTGATTCCAAATATGATTGCTGAGGTTGATTTCAAAAATGATCGTTGAGGTGGATGAATATAAAATTGTTGTGGAATGTGGATGCAAAACGAAACCCCACTACCTGGAAGGCACCATTGAGGGCAAATAATACCAAAGATCGAATATTGCTTGAACTTACATAGGGGGTCTACCAGGCAGGGGAGCAATGTGGGACTGTAGTACCTGACTTTGAAGAAGAAAAAAAAAAAACTCGAATGTGAGAATATAGGGCTGTGGGAACATAGAGCTATGGGAACATAGACACCCCTCCCCCCTTTCCTCTCCTCCAATCTGATAAAAAGAAAACTGAAAATAGATATTATTTAGTTTTTCTTTACAGTAATTTTAGGTTGGGAAAGATGTGTACTACAACTGCAAAGTACTTTCACCACCATCATTCACTCCTAGTCTGCCCAGGATTTGAGGCTGGGTGGAGGTTGAAAGCAATGGGCGGCTCTTCTGGCCGTATCATATAGAGATGTGACACAACCTGCAAAAAAATCAGGCGCAGCCAACACAGGAGCTGAGATTAACAAGGCCTTGATGTTCTCAAAGGGTTGTTGACACAAGAAAGTACGGACTAAGCAAGTTAGTAAGTGAAGCAACCACCGCGGAAAAGTTCTTACAAAACCTGCGGTAGTAGCCCGCCAAACCCAAGAATCTGTGCAGCTCGCGTCGATAAGCAGGGGCAGGAAAATTGCAGATGCCAGTAACTTTTGCATCCAATGGATGCACCAGTCACCCTCCTACACTCGGCCAAGGTATGTGACAGTCGCCTTTCCAAACTCACATTTAGCCAAATTGATAGTGAGTTTGGCAGCTCAGAAATCTGTTTAAGGTGTGACTGCCACGAAGCACTATATAAAACCATGTCATCTAAACCATACAGAACAGTGTTTATTAATCTCTGAAATATAGCAGGGGCATTGTGCATTCGAAAACCCATGACGCAATATTGTAACATGATTAAAATCAGGTCGAAAAAGACCTTCAATCACGCCAGCTTATTTAATGTTTGTGCGTGTAAAATGTAGGTGCATGTGTGCGTGTATACAAAAAAAGACGAAGGTTCAGCAATTTCTTAGCAGTTCATTATCAGTGTACTAAGAAAAAAAAAAAAAAAAACTAAACAAGGTTTCTTCTTCAAACAAAAAAGAATAAAAAGTGCACTGTTCTACCTGTGGTCAAACATGACAGAAAATCATCAGGCGTAGCAAATGCAGATATTTCCTCAGCTCTGCTGGTAAGTGGGATTTTCTAGTATTCCTTAAGCAAATCAAGCTTACCCACATGGTCAAAGCAATCATCACGTCAGGGAAGTGGATAGTAAATTAGGCTTGGCGATCGCATTAACATGCCTGTAGTCTGTGCAGTTACGTCTGACTTCCCGACAAGAATGCAAGGAGAACACCGAAGTTCATCCAGGGTCCAGCTATGCTGACCACAATGTAAAAGATTAAAAAGTCGAAGCTTGTGTTTTAGGGGTTTTATTTTTAAAATAATGTAAGGATTATAATAAATGGAAAAAGAGAACATTCGACATAACGGATAAAAATAACAAAAGTGGGTCAGGATTTGTCTGGTTAGCTTCGCCAATTAGCATTGTGCTAGCATTGCATAATAATAATCTTGGACAATCCTGTCCATAAAGTGAAAGTATTACTGAATGCTCCAACAAGTAAATCCCAACCCTTATTGTCCTCTGCCTGTTCATTATTCGATCGAAATTGTATTCATCTGGTTCATAACAACAGCCAGGTGTTGCTAAAAACTTTAGGCCAACATTGATTATTACCTTCAACAAGTAGGTTATGTTTTCAATGGCACGTGTCTGTTTGTATGTCTGTCAGTGTGCAACATAAGTATTGCACGGATTGTAATTAAAATTTTGGACAACATGTATTTTGTTGTTGTATAGAATTCGATTTTGGTGGCATTTAGTGATCCAGAACACCATCTGGAATTTATTTTAGGGCTGTAACGATATTGTATCATGATGCAATCATGATACACCCTTTCAAAGTTCTGTAACCCTTCAGTCCAGAAAACAACCACAATATGATACGATGGTGCTTTCAAGCAGCAAATCAATATCATTATTTTTAAACAAAAAAAAAGAAAAAATAGAAGAAAAAAGAAGAAAGAAAAATAGTAGCCTCTTGTAACCTATGCTAGCCATAAACGATTATCAAAAAGATATATTTTAAAAATCGTGGAGTGTATCGAACCGTAGGTCAAGATTGTGATACGAACCAAATTTTGTGTTGGGTATATCGATACAGCCCTAGTGACCACATAGCCTCAGCGGAAGTCTGCACTCTATCAGTGCTTCTCTAGTTTTGATATTGTTAAAGAGATCCTATGCAAGTCGTCATCCAGTAAGCTAAGAACTCAACAAAGCCGTTATTAAAGGAATTATTCGGAGTGGATCAACACCCTGTTGTTTTAAAGTGACAAGCACTACTGGTAGCCACCTCAGTGACTGAATTTCCTGCAATGAAGACTGAGATAGCGAAACGGCAGCTAATTGGTAACATAATGGGGCATGTCAAAACCATACCAAATCGATTAGGTTTCGTTTTGACTGCCTCGTTCTGTTAGTCTTAGCTGCTGTTTCGCAAACTCTGTCTAGTGGCACGAAATTCGATCATTGAGGTGGCTATCAATAACGCGTATACATAGGCTATGTTCAGACTGCACTCCAAATCTGATTTTTAGCATATCTGATCAACATCAGATCTCTCTATCGACCGCGTTCACATTGCTTGTCATATCGGATCTCCATGTCCGCTAATCACCTGCCATATCCACGTGGGTTACTATGGTACCCCAACGCATCATGCCCACAAATAATAAACAAACCCGCGGAGGGTAGAATGCTGGTTGTTTCTCTCTCAGATGGTTAAGTGGGGCCGTAGCACACAGCTACAAGTAACAAGGAAGTATCAGAGATGGAAGAATAAAGTTACTCATCTTTATTTCAGTGCATCAATGCAGTCCAGCACAGCTGTTAGTTGCCTTTCTGATGCGTGGTTGAAAACTTTCAATGACGTTGCTTTCCACACGCGAGGTAAACCTTGCTTTCCACACGCGAGGTAAACTCCAACTTGCGGCAAATCCATAACGCGCACTGACACGTTGTTATAGCAAACGACACTGTTTTTTAAAAGGAGAATTAACATTGATCTCTCACTTCCGTCCATCTGCATTCCACGTGTTGATGTTTGTGTCACGTGACAAATGACGCAAGTGACACGGTGAAATCTTATCCCATGTGGAAAAGCTGTTCAGATCGCAGCATATCCGATATGAATCGCAATTGACACCACATGGGTATGTAGGGCGTAACAGATTCGGAAAAATCGGAATTCATGTGGTTTTCTGCTGTTCAGACCACCCGAAATCAATTCTAGATACAATCTGGATATGAAAAAATCGGATTTGGGATGCCAATCTGAACGAGGCCATATTGATTCACTCCGATTATCCTTCATGTGGAATTGCGAAGTTGATGGAGAAAGCTAAATGTAACTAACTAAATGTATCAACAGTTGAATGGGCTGAGAAGGCACAAATCTTGTTGTAAATCAAATAGTATGCACCAGCTAAGTCACGTGACCTAGCTCGCTTGTTGAGGTTTGTGTCACGTGACTAATGACGCAAGTGACACAGTGAAGTCTTATCCATGTGGTTTAGCTGTTCAGATCGCAGCATATCCGATATGAATCACAATTGACACCACATGGGTATGTAGGGTGTAACAAATTCGTCAAAATCTGAATTCATGTGGTTTTCTGCTGTTCAGACCACCCAAAATCAATTTTAGATACAATCTGGATATGCAAAAAATCGGATTTGAGATGCCAATCTGAACAAGGCCTAGGAGGCATGGACAAGTTCATGAATGGGCTCATATTACTCCGGATCATGTCATTTATCAATCCCAATGTGTTCTATTCAATGCATATGAAGGTACAATGAAAAGAAGATGTTGAAATTTTACCCAAATGTTGCAAGTGGGTAGTCTGGCCTTTAAGGTGACTGGGTCATTTCATGTCAATTCACCCAAATTCTGGAAAATTCCCCGCTTGACCATCTCAGAATTTCCTGAAAAAATTCTACTAAAAAGATACCATTTTTAATAGTAATAATCCAAAATATTAGGTTCATAACCTCAATAGTTTTTTAGTAAGAAATATTTCATTTGGAATGCATTTCGGGCATTTTTTGGCATCATAATCTAAGGGCTGTTTTTAAACAGCGATATCTGGAAAACTATCTCACCCATAGCCTTCAAATTTTCTACTGTCAATATATGGTAGTTATAGCCTCCAGACATGGAATATCAGGATTGTAGCTCAAGCATAACTTAGGATACAGGCTTGGCTTGGCTTGGCAAAATGAGATGGTAACTTTGAAGAGTTGTCAAGGCCCCAGTTTTGGACATAGAAGACTTATATTTTACAGGAAGTATATCTGGCAACAGGTCAAACACTCTACAAAACACGGTCACTCTAAGAGGAATGGATCCACAGGTATTATGCCTCAAATATGGGGAAAAACACATTTGTGCCCAAATTCAGAGCCATATTCCAAAAAACTGAGTTAATGGATCAGGCCCATTTTTTTGTTTTTGAAAGATCAAATTATTGTTAAACTTATATAAAAAAAATTGGGAGGGTGTTTTGCCCCATTTTGTCACAATTAATTTTCAAACATGGGCTATATGTGGGTGGGTGATTGTTTTTTTCCTCTTGACTCCTAGGGGTGTGTTTACCTATGACTATGTTTACCATGTGTTTTGGAGACTGCTGTATTTGTATCCAACGTTTACTAAATATGTGAATTGATCTGATAAAAGATTCACCTCTCCCTTGTTGAGTTCTTTATAGTCATGTTTTGACCTTTTTATTCTCCATTGAAGAACATACAAATTCATGTTTTTACCTTTATTTCGTGTAATAAAAGTGCTTGGTGTTTGATCAACATTTTCAGAGTCAACAGTAGATTTTTTGCTCATTGTAATTGCATTGCATTAATGAAAACAATGACTGAAATCTCTCTTGATTACTGACTCTTCATAATTTGAATTTGAAGTAAGCAAAGACCTTACGACGTACATAAAAACACAAAAGATATAACTTGTGCAATGCGTTTATTTTTATTTGTTTTTTGAAAGAATACAATGAACTCTCCTTGAATTTTGCGCTCATTACAAAGTTACATTTAACTTCAACAATGTTTTAAGAGATTGACAATCACCATATGAATCTTCATCTCTATATTTCTTCACTTTAAACAAGCCTATGCCATTGTTTGACATAGAGATGATCATTATTCATTTTCTGCAATGCTAACAGCACTGCAGTGTAAATATGATCCTTCCTTCAGTTCAATATTGACCAAGAAGAAATTTGAACTTGGATAAGATTCAAAAGCCATTTGTATGATCTTCCATGTTGTCTACATGAGGGTGGCTCTAGCGTTTTTCCAATATGCTACCAAAAAATAAAATCAATAAAATCACAGGACGACTACACCTTCACTCTTTTTGCTTGTAGAGCTTCAAAAGGCTAATTACTAGCACAAATATGAAAATAAAATGTAAAAAATCATAAATGTAAGTCGACTGGTTATGGTGGTGGGGTATGGGTAATCACGGTTTGATTGACCACATGCTGTATCTGTGGGTGTGTCTGTCAACCACCATGATGTAGAAGCCATGTCTGTTTGGTTGGGCTGGATGAATTTAATAATGCTATGTCTGAAATAATTTCTGTCTAAACCAGGCAAGCAAATGTTTAAGATAACTAAATCTTACATTTGAATCTGGAAAGTAAAAAAATATATAGTTGTGCAAGTTAATACTGTATTGCTGCTGCATTTGGTTGAGTTTACTTTTTTCAGATGCAGCATGCAGATATTACTTCACATAGAAGTATCTGTATTTGAAATGATAACAGAAACATGTAGGGAAGGGTGGCAGATCCAAGGTAAAAGCAAAGGAGGAGTATCCAAAACATGTCTCAAATAAAGTTGATTGACTTTGACATGGCAATGTAAATATAGTCACACGTGGTAAAGGTAAACATTGTCATAAGACGTAAGTCAATGTTTGCAATATGGCTCTGGAGTTGGGTGGACACACCCCTAGGGATCAAGAGGAAAATACCAACATATACCCCATGTTTGAAAATTAATTGTGACAAAATGGGGCATAACACCCTCTCAAATGTTTTATGTAAGTTTAACAATAGTTTGATCTTTCAAAGTAAAAAAATGGACCTGGTCCATTAACTCAGTGGCTCTGAAATAGGGTGGACACATCCCTAGGAATCAAGAGGAAAAAACAATCACCCACCCACATATAGCCCACGTTTGAAAATTAATTGCGATGAAATGGGGCAAAACACCCTCCCAATTTTTTCATATAAGTTTAACAATAATTTGATCTTTCAAAAATAAAAAAATGGACCTGATCCATTAACTCAGTTTTTTGGAATATGGCTCTGGAGTTCGGCAAAAATGTGTTTTTCCCCATATTTTAGGCCTAATACCTGTGGATCTATTCATCTTAGAGTGACCATTTTTTGTAGATTGTTTAACCCGTTACGTGAGATACTTCCTGTAAAATATGGGTCTTCTATCTCCAAAACTTGGGTCTTTACAACTCTTCAAAGTTGCCATTTCATATTGCCAAGCCATACTTTGGTAGAAGTTTGAGTGCCTATATCATGAGCTACAATCCTGATATACCATGTATGGAGGCTATAACTACCACATATTGACAGTAGAAAATTTGAAGGCTATAGGTGAGATGGTTTTCCAGATATTGCTGTTTAAAAATGGCCTTAGATTATGGTGACCAAAAAGCATGTCATTTGAAATATTTTTTATAAAAAAAACTATTGACCGTATGAAGCTAATATTTTGGATTCTTACTATTAAAAATGCTATCTTTTTACTAGAATTTTTTCAGGAAATTCTGAGATGGTCAAGCGGGAGGCATTGGGTGAAATGACATGAAATGACCCGACTGTTGACTCCGTCATACTGTTGACTCCGTCATACAGTCTGGTACAATGCAATTGAAGTATGTTTCCATTTGGATATGACGTATTCTGTGCACTGCTCTCACCTGGCTCTCACACCTCCATTCGCTGACTAGTTCCGATCTATTTTGACATTGTAGTGGCAATAAGTCCTCAATATCATGGATGTTAATGTCATGTACCAATTTTGTAAAGTTAATTTGAAAGTGGGGGGGAGAATAACGAATGCGTTCCTAAGCTGTTGCACTTCAAGCTGCTGAAATACAGGCAAGTTTTGAGACATTGCTCTAAACTGTGTGCTGTTTGGCTAAACCGTACACGAACCGAGCTAGGCGGCTTGCGCCAGACTACTGCACGAGCCAAAATCTTTGGGCGGACATAGTACATAGGGTGGCGTCACCAGGCTAGCAAGTGGGGACTTTAATATTCAAATTGTAATGCTTTCCTACTAGTTCAACCCCCTGTCCTGGATTCATTCATACCGGACAGGGGCGCTGCTAGGGTTAAGATGATTCTACGGTCCTGGCACTGACAGGGTAACATGGCAATGCCATCCTACGTAACATCGCTAAACAGTTATCTCCATACGTAGTCTGGTCCAAACCCCCCTACTTCCGTTTCTCGCGGTTGCTCTACGGTTTTGCCAATCAGCACACAGTTTAGAGCGATGTCTCAAAATTTTGTAGTCCTATGGGATAGGAACGCATTTGTAATTCTCCCCCCCACTTTCGAATTACATTCACAAGATTGGTACATGACATTAGTATACATGATCTTTAGGATTTATTGCCACTACGATGTCAAAATAGATCAGAACTTGTCAGAGATCTGTTATTACTGAAAGTGAAAGTTGTAGGCGTGAGAGCCAGGTGAAAGAATAGGTCATTACCTAAACGGAAACCTATTTCAATTGCATTGGGCCAGACTGTATGACATAGTCAACAGTCGGCTTTTCGCCCAAGCTACTGACAGGGGGGCCCAGAGAAAATTTATAATCAATGTTTGAGGGGCCCAAAAATATTTTATAGGGCCCAACATTTCTAGCAGTGCCCCTGATATTGTTCACCCTGTGCCCCTCTGATTCGTTTGCTCCTTTGACAAGACAGGCTTAGGAAGTGTGACCAAATGAGGAAGTCTAAAGGCTGTCAGACGTGGTCACACTTCCCACTCTGCTGGGCTTGTGAGGGACAGATTATAAGGTCAGTTCTCAGTCAACCAGTTTCACTTGCTGGCAAGATATCTCTCTTGCATCCTGCAGAAGAACAAAAAGGTGAGCGCTCCATAATGTAGATATATTATGGAGCTGCAGTGCATAATGCTCCATTGCTTCCAGTAATTTGCATGAAATAATGGTGAATATTATGATTATTATTAAGAGAGTGTTGTGCTTATTTGAAATACGGTGAATGTTGTAGGATTTGAGGATGATTATGCAGTGGGTGATCCCTTCTGCTGTATTGATTCTCTTCACACAAGGTAAATCAAAGCATCTCCATTTGTCTTTCTCTCATCATTTATACAGTACAGTCGTGATCCAATATCAGATATGTTTGAATTTAGGACGCTTACCATTTGTCATATTTTTTTAACGGAAAGGACAATGCAAGTGAAAAGAGTGGTAAACTTCCTCAAAAATGCAAGTTCTCCAGAATAATGCTGTATGTTTGTGGCATTTGACAATAATAATTCGAGTTTCAACTTAACAGTAGCACCAATATCCTCAATGTGTTGGCTGCAGGTATCTAGTCACCTGGTGCACCCCCTCGTTATCTAGAAGTCATCCAAAAAGGCATAATATGACTACCACTTTTCAGACTTCTCTCCTCTCATGTCCTCTTTCCTCTAACACTGCAGAGGTGTCCTGCAATATCCTCCAGGTGGCATCCTATCTAGGCCAACCAGTCAACTTGCCTTGTGAGCACAGAGTCCCATTGTTCATGGTGAGTACTGTATGTGTGGGGCCACAACAAGAGAAAAACAGTAACTTTCATACCTAGCTATTTGATTCAGATAGTGCATTGTTTCCCCACAGGCATTAGTGTGAGTCTATGGGTCATTCCGTGCCAAATCAACAAATCTCAGACAAAAATTCCGCCTGACCATCTTGGATTTGCTTCAAACTTTATGTGAATGATGTTACCATACCCAGGACCTATAATGTGAAATATTACCATGGTATCTTGTATAGTTGTTGAGATATGGGGTCTTAAAAAAGGGGGTTGTGTGTCAAGAAAGTGGAGCTCTGAGAAAATATCCATGTTCCACAAAGCGTTACTCTTGGAGTTTTCATGCTACATTTATGAAACTTTCAGGACATATTCTGAAGTAGTATATGTCTTTACACTGTGAAGTACACCTTTCACGGTAGCACATTTGCTGAGTAATGCTTTGCTGAAAATGGCAAAAAAATTACATGTTCATTTTTTCCTATCTATTTCACAGTACTGTATCTTGTACACGAATGACATCAGATCTTTGGTATTTCTATGTAGTTCACACAAGTTATTGTACATTATCTTCAAGTAGGTAAATATTTGATATTAATAACAGCTTTTGAGTTTTCAGACATTAAAGATGATATAAATGAATTAAGACCTATAGTTTAAGCATATTTTCCAAATTACTGGTTGAGTGTAACTTAAAATCAAAGTTACCACCACAAAGCCCATGTTTTATTTTGCAAATGCTCAAGATTTTGAAATGGTACCTTTAGCCAAACCACATAAATTACTATATCAAAGATGGCTTTCACAGTCTTGGTGATTGGTTTTTCTGCCTTCGTTGCTAGGTGTGTTTGTTTATTTGGTCCCTTGGTTGCTATGGACTACTTTGCCCACATAGCCATGTGCTTCTGGGCCTAGGTTCTGCCCCTCCCTTTATTCATCAATTAGGCTTTTCATTGGATGTTTGGTGTCTGCCTATTCCTTGTATGTTTAGCCAATAAGGTTTCTTTTTTAAAGGCTTCTTTTTATTATTAATGAGCATTTTGCCTGCTATTGTTGATCATGATTATTGTTGGTTTCCTGGTCATCGTGGCTTCATGGAGGATTATCACAAATTGCTTTTTGTGCACAATCTCCAAAGATAGGCTACTTCAAATACCACATTACCATACATTGAATGTATAGCTGTAACTTTAATATGCTCAAAGGAAATGCAGTCTGTGATCCTGGGAGTTAATATGAGATGGCTTATAATTGTAAGAAACTAAAACTTCTTATGACTGATCACTAAAATGGAGCATAAATCGGCAGGTGACAGTAAATTCAGATTTATTGTCATGGGCCTAAAAGGACCAGCATGGCAATGTCTTCAAATATTTGCAATTTGATTGATAGATAGTTTAATTGATAGATGATTAATAAATGATAACGTAGATATTTTATCAAAGTATTTTGTCATTTTTTCTAGCCAATTTTTTCTTCTTTAGTATAGTGAATTGACTTATCAGCAATGTTAGTAATGTTAATGATTATATCTATTCAAATTCAATTAAATGTTATAAACACAATTGTCAGCAGAAGTGATACGTGTTCAAATTGTTTCTAAAATTGAGCTGTTGAGTTAGAGAATTACCCAATGACTATGGAGTTCTACTTGTAAAACAAAGACCAGAGTATAATAGTTTAATAAATTGACTTAAGAACACATTAAATATTGATGTATCGCGGACATCCAAATGTATGCTATAGCTATGATTGCCAATAAGAATGACTTTTCTTCAGATCATCACTAAATCTGGGCAATTTAGGATATAAGAATGAATCAAAGTCTGAATAACCCTCACTGTAAAGCACAAACCACCATACATGATGATACCTTTGACTTAATCAGGGTAACTAAGTTCAAAATACATGCGTTGTGACATATGTTCTCGCTGTACCCACATTCTAGGTTCTAAGTAATAGGCCTTGGCTTAAACATTAAAATTGTAGCACATGATTTAACAATGGAAATGAAAAAAAGAAAGTCTCATCAGGCGCTAGGGCTCATGGGTAATGACTTTTTTTCAAAGGGCACTAGAGTTGGTTGTGGGCGGGGCTCTTAGACTACTGCCAGCATTGGGTTCAGAAGGCTAGTATCTCAGCCACCATGATAGAGAAGTATATCAAAATAAAGTAGTCATTTTCTTGACAACATTTAGACCATACTTTGTGATAGCCCTGCTATCAGCACAAAGCAATTGTAAAGCAATGAATGTATTAAATGTCTAAACTAGAGAAGAACTCAAAGAGTGCAAATGGGTCATTTCATGTCATTTCACCCAATGGCTCCTGCTTGACCATCTCAGAATTTCCTGAAAAAATTCTAGTAAAAAGATAGCATTTTTAATAGTAAGAATCCAAAATATTAGCTTCATACGGTCAATAGTTTTTTTTATAAAAAATATTTCAAATGACATGCTTTTTGGTCACCATAATCTAAGGCCATTTTTAAACAGCAATATCTGGAAAACCATCTCACCTATAGCCTTCAAATTTTCTACTGTCAATATGTGGTAGTTATAGCCTCCATACATGGAATATCAGGATTGTAGCTCATGATATAGGCACTCAAACTTCTACCAAAGTATGGCTTGGCAATATGAAATGGCAACTTTGAAGAGTTGTCAAGCCCCAAGTTTTGGAGATAGAAGATCCATATTTTACAGGAAGTATCTCACGTAACGGGTTAAACAATCTACAAAAAATGGTCACTCTAAGATGAACAGATCCACAGGTATTAGGCCTAAAATATGGGGAAAAACACATTTTTGCCCAACTCCAGAGCCATATTCCAAAAAACTGAGTTAATGGATCAGGTCCATTTTTTTTATTTTTGAAAGATCAAATTATTGTTAAACTTATATGAAAAAATTGGGAGGGTGTTTTGCCCCATTTCATCACAATTAATTTTCAAACGTGGGCTATATGTGGGTGGGTGATTGTTTTTTCCTCTTGATTCCTAGGGGTGTGTCCACCCCATTTCAGAGCCATATTCCAAAAAAACTGAGTTAATGGACCAGGTCCATTTTTTTTTTACTTTGAAAGATCAAACTATTAAACTTACATAAAACATTTGAGAGGGTGTTATGCCCCATTTTGTCACAATTAATTTTCAAACATGGGGTATATGTTGGGGTTTTCCTCTTGATCCCTGGGGGTGTGTCCACCCAACTCCAGAGCCATATTGCAAACATTGACTTTTGTCTTATGACAATGTTTACCTTTACCACGTGTGACTATATTTACATTGCCATGTCAAAGTCAATCAACTTTATTTGAGACATGTTTTAGATACTCCTCCTTTGCTTTTACCTTGGATCTTCCACCCTTCCCTACATGTTTCTGTTATTATTTCAAATACAGATGCTTCTATGTGAAGTAATATCTGCATGCTGCATCTGAAAGAAATAAACTCAACCAAATGCAGCAGCAATACAGTATTACATTTCACAACTATGTATTTTTTTTACTTTCCAGAATCAAATGTAAGACTTAGTTATCTTAAACATTTGCTTGTCTGGTTTAGACAGAAAATATTTCAGACATAGCATCATTAAATTCATCCAGCCCAACCAAACAGACATGGCTTCTACATCATGGTGGTTGACAGACACACCCACAGATACAGCATGTGCGCAATCAAACAGTGATTACCCATACCCCACCACCATAACCAGTCGACTTACATTTATGATTTTTTAAATTTTATTTTCATGTTTGTGCTAGTAATTACCCTTTTGAAGCTCTACAAGCAAAAAGAGTGAAGGTGTAGTCGTCCTGTGATTTTATTGATTTTATTTTTTGGTAGCATATTGGAAAAACGCTAGAGCCACCCTCATGTAGACAACATGGATGATCATACAAATGGCTTTTGAATCTCATCCAAGTTTGTATTTAATCTTGATTAACATTGAACTTTTAAGGAAGGATCATGTTCACACTGCTGTGCTGTTAACATTGCAGAAAATGAATAATGATCATTTCTATGCCAAAGAATAGCATAGATTTGTTTAAAGTGAAGAAATATAGTGATGCAGATTAGCATGGTGATTGTTAATCTCCTAAAACATTGTTGAAGTTAAATGTAATTTTTTTTTAATGAGTGCATAACTCAAAGGAGAGTTCATTTTTTTCTTTCAAAAAAAAAAAAAATTCATTTCACTTCAAATTATGAAAAGTCAGTAATCAAGAGAGATTTCAGTCATTGTTTTCATTAATGCAATGCAACTACAATGAGCATAAAATCTACTGTTGACTCTGAAAATGTTGATCAAACACCAAGCACTTTTATTACACGAAATTAAGGTAAAAACATGAATTTGTTACGTTCTTCAATGGAGAATAAAAAGGTCAAAACATGACTATAAAGAACTCAACAAGGGAGAGGTGAATCTTTTATCAGATCAATTCACATATTTAGTAAATGGTTGGATACAAATACAGCAGTCTCCAAAACACATGGCTATGTAAACATAGTCATAGGTAAACACACCCCTAGGAATCAAGAGGAAAAAAAACAATCGCCCAACCACATATAGCCCATGTTTGAAAATGAATTGTGACGAAATGGGGCAAAACACCTTCCCAATTTTTTTTATATCAGTTTAACAATAATTTTGTCTTTCAAAAACAAATAATTGCACCTGATCCATTAATTCAGTTTTTTGGAATATGGCTCTAAAATTGGGTGGACGCACCCCTAGGAATCAAGAGGAAAAAACAATCACCCACCCACATATAGCCCATGTTTGAAAATTAATTGTGACAAAATGGGGCAAAACACCCTCCCAATTTTTTTATATAAGTTTAACAATAATTTGATCTTTCAAAAACAAAAAAATGGACCTGATCCATTAACTCAGTTTTTGGAATATGGCTCTGAATTTGGGCACAAATGTGTTTTTCCTCATATTTGAGGCATAATACTTGTGGATCCATTCATCTTCGAGTGACCATGTTTTGTAGAGTGTTTGAGCTGTTGCCAGATATACTTTCTGTAAAATATAAGTCTTCTATGTCCAAAACTGGGGCCTTGACAACTCTTCAAAGTTACCATCTCATTTTGCCAAGCCATACTTTGGTAGAAGTTTGAGCGCCTGTGTCCTAAGTTATGCTTGAGCTACAATCCTGATATTCCATGTCTGGAGGCTGTAACTACCATATATTGACAGTAGAAAATTTGAAGGCTATAGGTGAGATAGTTTTCCAGATATTGCTGTTTAAAAACAGCCTTTAGATTATGATGCCAAAAAATGCCCGAAATGCATTCCAAATGAAATATTTGTTATTAAAAAACTATTGAGGTTATGAACCTAATATTTTGGATTATTACTATTAAAAATGGTATCTTTTTAGTAGATTTTTTTCAGTAAATTCTGAGATGGTCAAGCGGGGAATTTTCCAGAATTTGGGTGAATTGACATGAAATGACCCAAATATCTTCCAAAGCAATAAGGTCAAGAATATAATTTAAATTCTAGTTTGTGTACTGGATTACTGATCTTATAGACATCACTCGATATAACTGTCATCTAGACTGAATCAGTTCTTAATCGCTCCAATACTGTCATCCAAATCTGTGCAGTTTTGAGTTGTACACAGGCTGGCAAAAAACATAATCTCCTTGGCGGTTGTGAACACTCTAGGCCTATTGCATCTGTTTGACTTACTCATTGATAAAATGCTTTCCATATAAAGCAAAGCAAGTGTGCTCACAAACTTTTAGATCTTCCGCATCTGTATCCCACTCATCATATGTTTATTGAGGAAATAAAATAAAATTAGTTAATGAAAATAACTAAAATTGCTTTAGAAATTAAAAATAAAAATAAAAAAAAAACAATAAATTAAAAATTTAAAATAAAAAGAAATTGCTTTAGACAACTAAATACACTGATTATTCCACTTTTCCCTGGGGTACTAGAAGAGGTTATTACTATTATCAGTATTATTATTATTATTATTATTATTATTATTATTATTATTATTATTATTATTATTATTATTATTATTATAAGTAGTAGTATATACAAAATAATGTTCTTGTTGTTAGAGTCGATAGTTGATGTCAGTACTGCTAAAATTGGGGGAGGAGACTCAGTTCTGTGAGAGGGAGGGACTGTGGCAAAGGTAACAAAAGCACATGGCTACATAAACAAAACAGAACATGGTTAGAAATGCAGAAAAAAATCTATCACCCCATGCCTTGATAGCTGTCTTTGACAGACTATTTTATGTACTTTTTTTTTGGGTACCACTTTGGAATTTGGTGTATTCAGAGTCTAAAAACTTTTCTTTAAGTTGATGTTTTTGTTTTTATGGTTGACTCTACCAGTAAAATTGTAAATGCTCTTAAAAGTTGGATCCAATATTATCTTTGTCAATTTTGAAGTGCCATAAATCAAAAAGTTTGAAGTCTTTCCGAAGTATTCCTCCAGTTCAATACAACATGATTACTGAAGTGATATATATTTAATTATCAAAGATTTCATATGCTTCAGTGTGGAAATATTGTCATCAAAAGTGGCCATCATTTTGTGTTTATACCATTTTCAGGAATCCATAACTTGGCAATTGTCTTACTCTAAGCTAAAATATTTCACAGTTCAGAACGTCTACATATATGCAACACCGCCTGAAATTTTCAATTTTCTAACATGAAGTATGTGTAAGTAATGGCCAACAGAACTTAACAAAGTTAAAAAACTGCATTTTTCCATGATCAAGACCCTGTTTTTTAAGGCCCAATATCTCAGAAAGTAAAGTAGATACAAGGTTAATATTTTGCACAGTTGCTGATGGGTACGATGGCATTAGGCACCTAAAGTTTGAAGGAAATCCAAGATGGTCAGGCAGAATGCATTTGTTGATTTCACACGGAATGGCCCCTATACAAAGTAGGGGTGGGACACGTTTTTCAAATATTCGAATATTCGACCTGTGTTGAGACTACTTGTCATCGATTTTCGAATAGTATTTTGTACAAAAAATTCCCATCCCGAAGCAGCCCACCCTCCTCAAACCCAAAATGCTGAAATAACACTATTCGCTTGTATTGAAAATGTGTTTCTAACTTACTCAAAAGCTTTAATAGCACAAACGGAAAAAATTACAGCACAAACCAGCACAAACAAACTGCAGTGTTTGTCAGCATTTTGGGTTTGAGGGGTGGCCAAATTGACACAGGTCCACTGGAGTTCTTGTGGAGGGACTCAAATACCATGACTGAAGCGGCATGCAATGATAGTTTATTTATTTATTTATGTATTTATTTATTCATTCATTCAAAAAGCATTTGACTGCATCAGGCCAAGTGGCACTGGTGTGCGTATTCTTCCAAAATAGTGGGAGTGGCAACTTAAAAATAAACATATGCATGCACAAGCCATCACACTCATGTCATCTAATTTTTATTACATGTAGGTGAATTGGATGCTGGAAACAGCAGATGGGAATCGAATCAAGATCGCCTCCTACCAGCCTAGGCTGGGGGTCGTGCCCGTAGACGACGGCCCTTTAAATGGCCGTGTTTACTTTGTCAACCCTGGTTTGTACTCTGCCACCATCCAGATCGTCCAGACCAGAGTGAGCGACGAGGGCCGCTATGTTTGCGAGTATCTAACTTACCCGGAAAGTGATAACACCATCATCAACCTTGTTGTTCTGGGTCAGTGACACTGTGTGTGTGTGTGTGTGTGTGTGTGTGTGTGTGTGTGTGTGTGTGTGTGTGTGTTTGTTTGTGTGTGCATGCCTGGGCTGCATGGGACCAAAAAGTGATCCAGGCATTTTTGACTTATTATTCAACAATAACTCGTTGGCAAGCTAAAAATAAAAACACTGCAAGTTGGAAACATGGCATAAGAAATTGTTATTGGATTAGCCTAATATCATTGCTCTGTAGCCTATGCCCTATGGTCAATCCATGCTTGTGCGTGTGTTGATGGATGTGTGTGTCTGTGTGTTGATGGATGTGTGTGCGTGTGTCTGTGTTGATGGATATGTGTTTGTGTGTGTGTGTGTGTGTGTGTGTGGTGGGGGGGGGGGGGGGTCTTGAGTGTATGCATTCACATGTTTTCTGAAATAGGAAGTGAGAGTGAAGCAATAGGAGAAAGAAAGCTAAAGTGCTTCTCGCAGCTCTGTTTAAAATAAACATTTTCAGTTGCTGTACTGTTTTCTTATCATTCAAATCAGCTTTAGTTATTGCTAGTAACAGCCAATTCCATTGTTGTTGGGAAGCTAAAAGCTAACAGGCCACTATCATGGAACAGTGATTAAAATTGTGTAATTCTTGTCAAAACAATCTTATTGACTCACAACATACTGTACACATGATAAAGAGGTCTCAAGTACCCCCAAAGTAACATTAAAGCAATTATCCGGAGTGAATCTAACTGTAGCCCTGTTGTTTCACATAGATAGATAGATAGATTAGCCTTTATTGTCTCAGAAGAGAAATTTGTCTTGGGCAGTCGAGAGGTAGGGGTTACACACACAGTAACATATATACATATAACACTTATGGGCCAATGCCCACACACAGTCACACAGTTGCCGTCAACCAGGCCCCCAAGTTGGCCAGTACAGAAATGCATTGCATATCTTCAACATACACTTATATTGCACGCTGACCCATGATATTGCACCAACATAGTATTGCACACAGTCCCTTAAAAGATTGCACATACTCTCTCATTCATTGCACACAGCCCTTAAAATTGCACTTATTCTCATATATTGCACACAACCCTTAATATTGCACATAACCCTCCTAATCATCCATACACATTCACTTCACATTTCACAAGACCATCCTCCTCGCCACACATACACACACACACCCACACACACAAACACATCTAATATTGCACATCCCTCCATCCACACACACACACCCACTCATACACACACACATCCTCACTCCTACCCAGCCTGATTGTTCCTCATAAAAGAATCTACCCAACTCACCCTTACCTACTGTTAAGCAGTTTAATAGATAAGGGAACAGTAGAACATTTATATCTGTTTGTTTTGCAGTTTAAGACCCTGTATCTTCTACCTGAGGGCATCAATGCATACTCCTCATGCAGGATGTGATTCACATCACCGACTATTTTGAGGCCTTGCTTTCTCACTGTGTCCTCAAATATGTCTTGGAGTGAGACAGGCGGTGTTGTCATTGCTAAGTGCTTTCGATAGCTATGAGAATGACTGAAATTTGTGCAACGCAGACCAAACTGGCGAAACAAAATTCAGCCATTTCCCTCCAGATAATTCCTTCGTACTCATATTTGACCAAAGGTTACTGCCTTGGAGCAGTGTTGTTATACAAAATAAACAGACCCCGTGTTATTGCTAGCAACATCCAATTCCATAATTGCTGGAAAGCTACAAGCTAACAGGCTATGGTTATGGAACAGTGATAAAAAATATGTTTGTAATTTCTTGTCAAAACAATCTTATTGACTCGATACTTATTCACATGATAAAAGAGGTCGCAAGTACCCCAGAATGACATTAACTCATAGGTTACTTACTGCCTTGTTAGGGCATGGTTTCTATACAAAATGAACAGATACTGTGTCGTCTAATCTTATCTCCTAACCCTCTTCCAGCCAGCCCTAGAAACAGAGTCGCCACAGTATGGGTTACCGCCGGCAACAAGCCAGAGTTAGTGGCATTCTGTGAAGCGGCTCACGGTCGCCCCGCAGCGCAGATCCAGTGGGAGATGACATCGCCCTTGGCGAAATCCGATTGTGTCTGCTCTTCAAAGGCATCGCAGGAGGAGGACGGAACAGTGACGGTGCTCAGTCGGTGCTTCGCCACGCCAACCGTCGCTGATAATGGGAAAACCATCACCTGTGTGATAACACACCCCACTCGGGCCGAGCCTGTCAGTTTACCCATGAAGTTCAACATACAGTGTAAGAGTGTGTGTGTGTGTGTGTGTGTGTGTGCGCGTCCTCCCCAACAGTGTGCGTGTGTGGCTGAGACCTGTTTTTGTTTATGCGCACATAAACACACACACACACACACACACACACACACACACACACTTTTATATGTGAGAAAGAGACATGATATTGAGCATCAAGTATAAAAGTGTGTATGCACGTGGAGAATGTGTGTGTGTTTGTTTGTGCATGTGTGAGTGCATGCTAGGGAGGGAGATGTGTATATATGTTCACTATGTATATCATCAAAATGGTTTGTGTACATGAGGCACACACACACAGACACACACACACACACACACATCCTGAGTGAAATGAAGCCTATGTACTCCCTCAGATCCCCCGGTGGTGTCCATCCAAGGCTATGACCATGACTGGTATGAGGGACGCACTGATGTGGAGCTCACCTGCCTCGCCCAAGGCAATCCCATGCCCTCCACTGTCACATGGACAATGTGAGTCACACACACACACTGATGTGGAGTTCACCTGCCTAACTCAAGGCAACCCCATGCCATCCACTGTCACTTGGAGAATGTGACAGTGGATGGCAACTTCTTACACATACACGCATACACACAGAGGCAAACATACACACAGGGGATGTCTGAAGGCTGTCCTGTTGTCTTTCTACAGGAAGTCAGGTGAGATGCCTGACACAGTTGAGATCACCCAGAACAAGCTGAAGGTCCTGCAGGTGGATGAGTCTGTCAACACCACCTTCTACTGTGAGGCCCACAACACACAGGGGACTGGCAACGCGGAGGTGAGGGTCTATGTGAGAGGTAAGATAACAAACACACACACACACTTTTTCACACATTTGTTGTAGTTGTCTTCTCCATTCTCCATGTATGTATGTATTTATTTACTTTGAGTAATCTGTCTATTTCATGAATTGTTACTTTATTCATTTGTCTTAAGATTTTTTTTATTTCTGTCAGGGGATTGATGTAAAAGAGCCTAGAGCTTAGTTAAGTTCCCCTGAATAAAGAATGGATGTTGATGATGACACACACACATACAGTACACACACACACACACACACACACACACACACACACACACACACACACACACACACACACACACACACACATAAACAAAACAGCAAGCTAAATGTTGTAGCCTCACAGGTCATTTGACTGTTTGCTTATTTGATGTTTTTCCCCTTTCTTTCTCCCATAGGAACAAACAAACCATCTGTAAACATAAACAACATAGTTCCCACTGTGTCTGTGGTGGCAGCACTTGCTGTTGCGGTCTTCTTCATTCTGGCTGCCCTGATGTACTGGTGGAGGTGAGAAGGCCCTCTCTAAGTCACATTATTTAAAGGGACCATATGCAGCGTTGTCTTTCTTTTTAAAATATATTTTAGGCCATTTTGCCTTTAATTTGATAGAACAGTTATAAGAGTGATGGCAAATGTGTGGGAAAGAGAGATGGGTAAGGATTGGGAAATGACCTCGGGGCAGACTCAAACGCGCCCCACGTTCAGTCTTTTCATGGTCATACAAACAAGTATTGAGGTCTTATCTTTCTTTAAGGAGCTTCCCTTATTCTATAGAAATAGTCTATTGCTGCGTAATGCACCAACAATGCAAAAAAAGGTGCCTGTAGTGCTTCTTTTAAACAAGCAAAAAAAATATTTACTCTGGCTTTATTTCCATTTCTCTGCACAGATGCCATGATAGAAACAAAGAGGAAGAAGATGCAGCTGCACAAGGCATGCAGGTAATCAGGGAAAAGGTGCTGAATTCATCAGACATTGATATTTGTAAAGAAAACAAAAAAAGTGTTTCAAATCTAAAAGTAAAATAGCTAACTATAAATCAATTAATCAACCGCTACAAACTTACACTGAAAAATCACGTTTTTGTGAATATGACATACAGCTTACCTTGTTATTGAGTGCATGATTGTTTTATTTATTTATTATTTTTTTTGTTTTGCTCTGTCTCTGGTTCAGAGTGAGGTGGTCTATGAGAACGACGACGAAAGACACCCTGCCCCTACTGAGTTGAGTTCAGGCCACCCAAGACGCAACAGCATCCAATCAGATCATGTCTACCAGAGCCTGGACCCAAACACCATGCTATCCGAAAAAAAACTACCACAGACTGAATCAAACTGATGCTGTGTAATAGTAATAAAAAGCTGTTCTCTTGTTCTAGCTTGTTCAAGTACATAGAGTTCACCAGAGACTGAACACAAATCACATACATGTAGCATTAAAAACCCTGTCTAGCATGCTATTGACTGGGAAAAGTTGATTGGTTTGAATCTCATCCGAGTAAACCTACATTTCTCTAGGAGAAACAGTTCCTGAAGTAGGCTGCTGTAATTGACAAGCTAGCATTAGCAAATACATTTTAAAAATTATTGTGCCAAGTATTCTTTGATTTTGTTATCTATCATATTCTATAACGCACCAATAAATCAGCAGAAGGTGTATGTGTTGAGGGCTTCTGTTCTGTGCTTAGACAATTATCATGTGGGACAAATTGTGTAGGACTTGGGCTACAACTCTTTAGTACAGACCTATAGCCACAAATATCACATGGAGTGAAACTGTCTACTTTGGCTTAAACTGGCCATTGGAAGGTGAAAAGTATGTGTTGGAAAAAGACAGACACCTGAAAAAAAATGGGTCTTTGTTAATGTCGTTACACTTCTGTCCAGCAGATGGTACTCTTCTTGTCTTGTGTCTCCAAGTGATGAATAAGCCCACAGTATTACTGCGTTTCACAAACTGTGGGGCCACTGGGGCACAGACACATCACAGAGATGTCTCTTTGTGATAGCCAATGACTGCACCATGCCCCTCAAATTCACCTATCACCTCTTTCAGATAACTTGTGGAGCATTTGTCAGTATGCGCACATGAGAGTAAATCAAGCTTTGCTATGGTCTGCTAATTGCTGAAGAGCAGTTTGAGAGGAATTTGGCTTTGAATTAGTAACATAAAAATTCGAACATTCTACATCTGTCTACAGGCCTACCCACTCTGTGAAATATTGCAGGGCAGGTGGGGTGTAAAAATCATCAGCCTTCCAAAGTGGGGAATGACAGAAAAAGTTTGAAAACCACTGCGGTATTGTAAGACTAGTTTATACTATGCGTTGATGTGCTTTTTACACATACACACACTACTATCTCTCCCTCAGTCTTTCTCTCTCTACACAGGAGGGTAGTGTTCATGATTGTGGAGAGGAGGGCTGTGGTGATCTTGGTGAGAAAAGTAGACATGGTGGCCGATGTTGACTAGACTAGCAATTTCCTGTTAACACGTATTTAACCACATGGTTGCAAGTACATGTATTCACTTCTGTAGCATGCTGTGTTGGAAAATAGTGGCTGAAATAAATCCGTCTTTGGTGAGACTTTTTAATAATCCCCCTTTCAGTTTTTCTCAGCATAACCTGATGGCAACTATCTTTGATGTAAACTGACAAAAATGTAATCTGATTTTAGTTGTTTTCTAATGTTTTGAAGCGGTTACTTTATTAAGTGTCACTTGCATACTAGGAACTACTAAACCTGTACATTATTAAAATCAGCTCAACTCAAATGAACTATGCTGCACTTGGACTGAGAGTTGTTTATAGCAGTGGTTCTCAAAGTGTGGTTCAGGGACCATTGGTGGGTCAGGAGCAAACTCAAGTAGTAAAATGCGAATTACGTAATATGTGAATCTGTGTTTCTCAGTAACATTATTTGAAGGCTGGTGAGTTGTTCACTGTATATGAGACAGGCCTGTAACTTATTAAAAAAAAAACATCTACCTAAAGGCTACCTACATTTCAAGTGCCTACAAATGCCTATTTAGAAATGCCGACTCAAGCCTGCTGTTTTGTTTAAATGGTAGCCCACAGGGTAGCAGCATATGGCTTGAAGAGTGGGTTTGAGGGCAGGTGTTTTTTTTTTTTTTTGACAAAGTGGTCCTCATTCTGAAAAGTTTGAGAAGCACTAATTTATAGCAATGGAAATATCATTAGCTACTGGAAGAGTGAACAGAATTTTAGCAGCAATGCATTATGACTTTAGTAGGTTTAGTGTTGATGCACAATTAGGATGCAATGTTTTCTTTTGTTAAATGGGCTCTGAAATATTCTGTGAGCTATCTTTCTGCTGAGGAACCTTCTTTACACCCCTTCAGCCATTTGGTCTTTTTACAGTTTAAGAGTCTCACACTCATATAGCAATTTGCTGCGGTGAAGAGAGCTTCCTGAGAGTAGGCTAAAAAGGAAATGGCATATGCTTAGTGTCACCATGGCAACAAACTATATGTATAATAGGGTAGCCTATATCTGGTATACATTTCACATTCTTCTCAGTTTTGAGTTTGTTTTTATTGAGATTTTCATTCAGTAATGTATTGATTTGACTGGCCAATATCCTGAACTTATTACAATTACCAGCTGACTGAAATAAAACAATGTTGCCTTACAGCACTCTGTTTTTCAGGTCTACAGTTGTGAGAATCATGCAGCATACATCCTTTGTCATTTTGGTTTTCTTTCGAAATATTCCTGCCTTTGAAGGAAATCCAGGTAAGACAAAACAGGGATCATTATCCTCAATATTACTACCTGAAAGTAATACTGTATGTATTTGGTATCAGTTGTGTTCAATATCTGTACCTATCACACAGATTGTGTTCTGATTGGCTGACAGAGTGTGTGTTAAGGCACTTATGAAGCAGATCTATAAACCACAGTCTAGAAAATGGTGGTTGAATTTGCAAGCATCAAATAAAATAACTTTAAAAATAAATAAATAAAAATGAATGGTGGCCATTATGCCTTTTTTGCACTCAAAAAGACTCCAAATGTATTTACTGACTCACCTTTTGTTATTAATTTTCAGGTAGTAATCCACAGCAATGGGGAGTGTATTTGACTCGTTCCAACATCTGTGCTGTGGTTGGATCATTAGTGGACATGCCCTGCACTTTTATTTATCCAACTGGTCTCACAGTCACCAGAGTCTATTGGATAATTCAAGTTGAAAATAACACAAAATCCACAGACATAAAATGGCTTCCTAACTACCAGGGACGTGTGCAGTACTCTCATAATAATAAGAAGGAC
This sequence comes from Sardinella longiceps, assembly GCA_027497455.2. Lineage (NCBI taxonomy): Eukaryota > Metazoa > Chordata > Actinopteri > Clupeiformes > Clupeidae > Sardinella > Sardinella longiceps. The sequence goes on from JAODXP020000185.1 coordinate 610,456, forward strand.
TGCACTCTAAAATTGAGCAAACTTACGATCTCAGACAGTGGAAAGTATTATGCAAGGATTGAAACCAGTGATAAAAAACAGCGATGGACAAGTACATCTAAGGTCACCTTGTCTGTCAAAGGTAGCAAAGATATCTTTCTCAGTTCCATAGCATACTAAATTGCTTTTGTAGCTCAAAAAATCAGGCGCTAAAATTGTCTGTGTTCGCCCAAATCACTCTATCGCTCATGACGTGCCTGTTGTCGTTCCATTAACAGCGCAGCGTTTAGATTTTACAGCTGAAACGTGTTGCATAAAGTTGACCGTTTTTTTTTTTTTTTTTTTTAGCTTGTTTTAGTCGCTCCAAACGCTCAAGTTTTACAGCTGGTAGCTTTTGTGGCTTTTGTCGCTCTTGCCCATAGAAAGTGAATGACTTCCGGGGATTTTACAGCTTTAGCTCTTGGTGTGAACGTAGAGTAAGACCATAGGTGACGTTGTGGTAAAAGCTCATGGCACAAGAAGTTATGATCATTAACCATTTCTACATTATTACAGAGCTTTCAGTTATGATTCCTGGGCCAGTGATGGAGGGCAACACAGTGAGACTGAGCTGCAAGAACACATGTACTTTAACAAACAACAACAGAGTGATTTGGAGAAAGAATGGAAGGTATTTATTTGACAAGCAAACGGACAAGAATGAACTCACCCTCCCTGATGTCAGTTCTGATGATGAGGGAAAATATTCCTGTGCAATGACACGCTATGAAGGACATCCTTCCAGATCAGCAAAGCTGAATGTCATGTGTAGGTGCATGTGCAAAAATGTAAATGTAGGCCTATGCTAGTTGATAAAACTGTTAATAAAGTGCTGCCCATTTTATATTATGTGTTTCTCTCCAAGTCCCTCCAAGGCCTCCATCTATCTCTGTCAGTCCCTCTGGTGAGACACTAGAGGGTGCCACAGTGACCCTGACCTGCAGCAGTGATGCCAACCCACCAGTGGAGAACTACGTCTGGTATAAAAACAATGGATCGTCAGTGTCCACATTAAACACTGGAAATCATTACAGCTTTGAAAAAGTTACCTCTGAACACACTGGATATTATTTCTGTGGGGCCGAGAACAAGTATGGGGTTTCTTATTCCATTGATGATTTTTACCTGAATGTTACCTGTAAGTATTACAGTATATTCAATGGAAATACATGTTTTATTTGGATTTAGTATTTATGACTGAAATTATTGTCATATTTGACTTTTTGCAGATGCTCCAAGAAACATATCCGTGTCATTTTTGTCCTCTACTCGAGAGAACAAGAGTACCTTAGTGACTCTGAGCTGCAGCAGTGAAGCCAACCCTCCAGTGGAGAACTACACCTGGTACAGAAGGACTGGAAATGAAACAGTACATGTGGGGACAGGAGAGATCATCACCTTCAGTCTGACCTCAGACAATGCTGGACTTTACCACTGTGAGGCTAAGAATAGTGTTGGTGCACTAAATTCTACTGCAGTTGAAGTCATTTGGTCAGGTAAGTTGATTCTTTAATTGCTTGCAAATGTATTTTATTTTGCCCACTTATTCTTTTTAGTAAGGTAATTTGGTTTGGTAAGACAATGCAATTAAATGATTTGTTTATTTTGCAAAAGACAAGGTAGACTTTTTCTTTTGCTATTTTGAGGTTTTTGTGGTGCTGATTTTTTTTCAGGCGTTAGCTGGCAGACCCCCCTGTTCCTGTCTTTAGGTTTCCTGGCTCTCCTCACACTGCTTATGGGCGTTGTTTACTGGAGGTAAAACAATATTATTGTCATTACCTCTTGTGTGTAGTATAGCCTGGCTTTGGCATTTCACCAGTGACAAATGATTGCAAGCTGTACAGTGTAAACTGTACAAGTTTGAAACGATTAAATCTGATTTCACCTGATCGCTAACGTTATGCACCAACTTGGTCATGAAGTAAGCTACAACCTGACATTATCTCGCACAACTCCCGATACTGCTTACTTTTTAGCGCGGTATGAAGTTGATCTCTGCAAACGATGCCAATGGCCGGAATGCCAGACGGAGTCGTGGAGGGAAATGATTATTGAGCGGAGCTATGTAGGATGGCAAAGCCAGGCTATTGTAGTACACTTTTTCAGTCAGTAAAGTTATAAAAGAGTTATTACTACTGAACTTTTTTCGTGGCCCTTGTTCATCTAGGAGGAAGAAGGCAAATCAGCATAACATCTGTTTGAGTACCGGGAGTACCATGAATGTAAGAACTCTGTTGAGAATCCTATTGTTTGATTTTGCTGAAAGCTTTTGGCAAGTATGAAATTGAGATAGCGAGAAATGTGGTGCAATTGAGTAGCCTGGCGAATGCCAAACTAAAATCACAAGTGATATTTAGTCTGGGGACCTACCTATTGCATTTCTCGTAGCGGAAGCATCGTTTACAATTGTCCATAGCCGTTTATTGGGCGCTATGAATGTCTATCATAGCGTCTATACATACCTCGGAGCCAATACCAGAGCCACCACGTGACGTAAAATGCAATCGAGGGCCGTACAAATCCCTTTTTGTTCTGCGATTGGATACCGAAAGCAGGCGAGAAAAACGGCCATGGTCACCATGCTGCTCTGCAGAGTGAAATAAAATAAGCGGGCAAAGGAGCATGGGAACTCCCAGGCTAGCAATTGAGACCATATTTTGGAAAATAGCATCTACTAATGCGGGCACAAGGAAAATTGTATCTGTTTTGTTTTCCTGCGCTCCTATAAGTTAGCAACAGCAGCTGGTTTGTTATTTAAATGTTCCAAATTACCTTAATCTGGTACATACAGACAGCACTTGACAACATCAAACAACCGCTGATTATTTCAAACCAAATGTCTCTTTTAATGTGCCTTCATAGTACAATATTTTGAAACTTGTTCTTGGTCTTTGGTCTTTTTTGCTAGGCAGGGTTAGGCTGAGGATTGAGGGTCCAGGAAGTTAGGGTTAGTTTTAGAGTATACGGTAAGGTAGGGCCTTGCAGGCAGAGCTACCTGGAAGGCGACATTTAGGGCAAAAAAATACCATTGATCGTCTTATCTTCATAGCTATAGTACTTTCCACTTTCCACTTTGACACTTTCCACTCTCACAGGGTGTTGATGTCACAATCTTGACCTCTGATCCTGCCCAGAGAGAGGATTCAGGAGACTCAAATGATGTCCAGTATACCAGTGTTCAGTTCAACTGTTCCAGAGGAGCTCAGAAGCACAGACCATCCAAACCCAAACAGCAACAAGAGGATGTAGTGGAGTATGCAGCTGTCAATATATCCAGAGTCACTGCTGCCACCAAGTGAGTAGAACTGATGACTTCAATAAAAGCACATTACATGTTGCAACAAACATATTGAATATCAATAAACATATTGAAAAGTGTATATTTGATCCAGTTCTGTGTATACTGAAGTACAGTAGTCATTGAAGGCTCGTCTTTTTCACACTGTTTATGGTGCCTGGTCCTGTTCACAGGTTCAAGAAGACAAAACCAAGTGACAATTCTACGAGCTGTAATGATAACACACAAGTAAGAACTAACTATGACTAAGACTTCAATGTGGTCTTTCTAACCAGGTTATAAACCTTCATAAACAGGAGGTATTGGCATGTTGAACTCATTCCCTTTCCCACAGGCAGTCCCTGGTGATGTCACCAACTTGACCTTCGACCCTGCCCATTGTGTGACCTCCGGTGACCCTGACGACGTCCATTATGGCAACGTTCGGATCAAGAGTTCCAGAAGAGAGGAGGAGGCCCTTTACTCCACTGTACAGAAGCTCAAACCAGAGAAATTTTAATAGGGGGAGACTTTTCACTCTCAGAGCACTTCTGTTGAGGTACTGCATGTGGGGGCACTCACAGGGAGTCCAGAATAGTTTGCTTTCAATGGAGCGGTACCACAAATTCCTACATTTTTTTTATATATTTTTTTTTTTGTCTCAAAATTGCAATAATGTTTACAATACAGGGAACAAAGATTCTATTAACGATTCAGGAACAAAATTTTTAAGTGCTTTTGTTCGCTGTTACATCGAGATGATATGCAGTCTCATATTCCTTTCTCATTCTCAGGCCAGTTAGCATAATACTAGCGAGGCACAGGCAAAACAGGCTAAAAAACACTGAGAGGGTATGAGTTGTTGTTTAATTCACTTCTATGCCCAACTTGCAAAAAAACAAATTAAAATCTGTCAGTTTCTGTTGTCTAATGGGTAGAAACAATATATTTAGCCATATATTGTAGCTCCTTAGGGCCCCAGGTATCTTGGACTCAGCCGTGATCACCCCCTAGGTGAACTGCAGCCAAAATCCGGTATATTGTGGGTGAATTAGAGTGGAAGGGCTATCTGTCTGTCTGTCTGTCAGCCTGCCTGTCTGTCTGGAGAACACATGTTGTGTACTACTTGTTTTTTTGCACATTTGCACTCTTTTATTTCGTGATCAATAAGTCAGTAGGCTATGTTACACTTTTTTGAGGGCAATGTGTGTATGTGCTGTACACAATACAGTGTTTTTGTCTACTAGTGACATTACTAGTAGTATTACAGTAGTAGTAGTGGTTGTTGTTGTTTTCTTTTCTGTTTAGAACCCTAAACCTACACACAACTTATAGGCCTAATGTTATGATGGGCCATTGTTTTCACCCTACTGATGACACCTGTACGTTGTTAGCAAAAGGCCAGCGGATTTGAGAAAATAACATCAACAAAAGAACACAGTAAATCTACATGTTGAAAAAGGTTTGAAGTTTACCCTGCAGGGGGCACTCCCATTCTGGCTGTTGGTTTCTCTTTTGTCTTCATTTATGCAGCTCTGGTTACAGTAATGTGTCCAGTGGTCAGAGCAGAGTCTCAGCAATCTGGAACTATTAGGTTTCATATATCTGCAAATAGACTTGTAAACTTATATGTAAACTTGTAAACTTATATAAACTGTGATATTTCCTCTTTTGTGTATGTTGGCTTACAAATAAAAAATGTCAAATGTCCTTTACAATGTTGTGAGACGTCTTTGGTAGCATATTACAGTAAGAGAGAACACTCTCTGGTTTATCTTTTGTCTATATGCAACTCTGCTTTATGTGTCCAATGGTCAGCACAGATATTCAGCAATCTAGAACTGTTATTATCTAGTAGTTTTCATATCTGAAAATAGGACACTTGTAAACTTGTACATAAACTGCAATATTTTCCTCTTTATTGTATGTAGACTTACAAATAAAACAATGTCAGATGTCCTTTGCAAGGTTATCAGATCTTGAGAGAGGACCATCTCACACCTTCTCTGACACATTGTGAGTGTGTGTGTGTGTGTGTGTGTGTGTGTGTGTGTGTATGTGTGAGATTGTGGTTGTGGTTGTATGCATGGAGAGAGAGAGAGAGAGAGAGAGAGAGAGAGAGAGAGAGAGAGAGAGAGAGACATCTAGACATCTGAGCATTTATTTTTAACCACACAAATGCACAAAGCAACCCAACATAGAGTAAACACCACACAGTTCAACAAATAACTCACCAAAAGTACAAAAAACACACCAGAACAATCACTAAAGAATAAATCACAAGAAACAACATAAGATGATGTCCGAAGAGCTTTCTGGCGATGGAATACTTCTTAAAACAAAAGACCTGTCTGATAAAAAGCTATCATAAAGTTGCTTTTGGTTAACAAGAATGTTTTAAATATATTCTTCAGTGGCATATTGATGTGTGTTCAGTGGCCTATTGATGTGTGTGGAGGGTCATTTGTTTTCTTGACAATGAGAAAAGTAATACTCACATACTCCACTCTGTCTGATGTTGATCATTTGTGGTCAACTGCAGTTTCCTGTAAAGACACAGTGTTGTAGAGTCTCACACAGTCTCACAATCTCTCGGATGCGTTTGAACAGGTTAATAAATAAATAAATAAAACAACAGAGCAAGGTGAGTGTCTGAGGAATTACCTATTTTAAACATGTTCTACAGGTAATGCAATATGCATTCAGACTTTAGTCGTTTTGTTTTTCATGAAACTTTTTATTATCTTGGTCCTAAGACAAACACAGTAACGGCTATCTGTTTTTCAACTTATCTGAGGACAGCATTGTTGTCTTCTAAAGGCCTTAGGATATAAAGGAAAGGGTATCATTTACTTTATGTATTAGCCTACTCTTTGAACTTTACTCTTGTCTTTTGAAGATGAGTTAAACAATTTAACTGATTTGAATTGTATGCCATTTCTCGTTGTGAAAACGTAATGTTTTGTGACCCCATTTCAATTAGCAATATGAAAAGAGGTAGACTTTTAGAGGTAGACTTTTTTACGTGAAAGATGTGTCTCTTTTCTAGTCATTCCATCTTCCACATGCCCACGTTAAGGGCCATGGAACCATTTGTGTTTCTTGTTCTCTGTCTTCTTTATGCTTCTAAAGGTAAGAATGAACTATATTCATGTTTCTATTATTACATTGGGACAGTGCTATATGCACACACATTATATCAGATTACTATTGTTGAAATGCCCTCTGATTGCACTTCTTCATAATGTATTGCCTTATACATTGGTCCTGAGAATGTCCAAATTATATGTAATTTTTACACATTCCTATTGATTCCATACTCTCCGATATAAATTTAGGATCCAGGTAAAACACAATGATTAATGATAGTTTCTGTCATGAATGCTATGTAAAATTTTAATGTTCTTGAGATTATTGGTGCAAAGACGAAGATGAATATCTCTGTATCTGGTTTGTCTGCTGTCGTTGATTCTCAGGTATCTCTTCTCCGTCATGGGAGATCAAATCTAACCATGTCTGTGGTAGGACTGGATTGTCAGTGGTCATACCCTGCTCATTCACTCATCAAAGTTATGTTCGTATCACTAACTTTCACTGGCGCTACCGGGTGAACAACCATTTTCAAGACATATCCACACTTCCTAAGTACAACGGACGTGTGCAGTACTTTTGGAACAGCAGAACCAAGAATTGTACACTACAACTGAATGGTCTAATGATGTCAGACAACGGAGAGTATCATGCAAGAGCTGAAACCAATTATCTTACCCAGAATTGGGATAGCACATCTGTTACTTTATCTGTCAAAGGTAGGCCTCGAGACAACCCTGTATCTTTATATCAAATTATGTAGTAGATTTTGCCCACAGTGTTCATCCAATAATATAATTGCATTCCAGTGTGTTATGACCTACCAAACTGTAAAAAAGTGACTTATACAACATAACTTTTACATGCTTACCTTCCCCACACATTTTTTTTTTGAGAATGAATAATACTCTATACTGGTTATTCTGCACTTGCATGTTATCAATGGATGGGTGGATGTAAGAAAATATAAGTAGAGCCGTGGGAAATTTGGTATGGGAAAATATATATTTTCTAACCCCTATTAGGTCACTATTATAATCATTGTTTGTGATATTGTTGCAGAACTTTCTGTCGGGATTCCTAAACCAGTGATTGAGGGGCATAAGGTGTTGCTAAGTTGCAACAACATCTGCTCAACTACAAACAACCCTGAGATCGTATGGAGAAAGAATGGGGAAATTCTATCTTCAAAACTCAATGAAAATGGCAAACTTGTCCTCAAGAATGTCAATGTAGATGATAATGGCCACTATTCCTGTGCATTACAAACTGGCCAGCCATCCAAACAAGTGAAGCTCACCGTCATGTGTAAGTACCACATGTGATATAATTATGACTATGCAAATATATACACATTTTTTACGTTTATCTCTTGTTGTTAGACCCTCCTAGGACCCCCTCAAACTCTATCAGTCCACCTGGTGAGATACTTGAGGGTTCTTCAGTGACTCTGACTTGCAGCAGTGATGCCAACCCACCAGTGGAGAACTACACCTGGTATAAGAGGAATGGAACAACTTTCTCAGTATTAGAGATTACCAAAATTAGTAAAGCCAACTCTGATCACACCGGCTATTACTACTGTGAGGCCAAGAACAAATATGGATCATCTAATTCTACTGAAGTATACATGGATATTCACTGTGAGTATTTTTGTTTTATTTTCAGCAAATTAGATTCACTTTCCAACTGCTCCCCTTCCAGTTTTGTATTTTACACCCCACAGTTGAAAATTCACATTGGTACATGTGCACCTTTTCTCAAAACATGCTTGGAAGTCTGTTTTTCTGAGTATTCCGCATCATTTTCATGGCATCAAAACCGGCCATACATACAGATGTGACAATATATACATTAGTTACTGTGCAAAAAGTTATTCAATTTGAAAAAGATATAATTTTTAACAGATGCTCCAAGAAACATGTTAGCATCAGTGAGTCCCTCTAGTGAAATAGTTGAGGGTTCTTCAGTGACTCTGTCCTGCAGCAGTGATGCCAACCCACCAGTTCAGAGCTACACCTGGTATAGAAGGGCTATCAGGTCATCCTCAGTATTACAGACAACACAGATTTCGACCATTACTCAAGTCAGCTCCAGCCACACTGGTTATTACTATTGTGAGGCAAAGAACAAATATGGGGGCTCTAATTCTACTGATGTTTACCTGAATATTCACTGTGAGTATTTTTGTATTTATCTATTTTTTTACGATTCACCTTCCAGTATTTAGAAATTGTTTCTTCACCCCCACCCCCCCCCCCCACACACACACACACACACACACACCCACCCACCCCTTTACTTTATACTTTAGCCCCTGCTTACTTTATATTTAAAAATATATTTACTGTAATAGGATTTGCGCTTTTCAACAGATGCTCCAAGAAATGTCTCAGCGTCCCTCAGTTCCTCGGGTGAAATAGTTCAGTGACTCTGACCTGCAGCAGTGATGCCAACCCACCAGTGGAGAACTACACCTGGTATAAGAGGAGTAAAAAGGCATCCTTAGTGTTAGAGACAAAGCAGATTTTCACCATTAGTGAAGTGAACTCTGAGAACACCGGCTATTACTACTGTGAGGCCAAGAACAAATATGGAGCCTCTCTTTCTACACATGTGTTTCTGGATGTCCACTGTGAGTTGGCCCTATTTGTGTTTTACGACTTTACGGTATTTTAATAGATCATTGAATGCAATTCTATGCTCCACTCATACTCCATCAAGCCCAGATTGAACGACTACATACAATAACATTAAGTAATAAGTATACAAACAATAACTTTCTGTTTTTTGTAACAGATTCTCCAAGAAACATCTCGGCTTCCCACAATCAGTCTGGTGGGACACTAGATGGCGCTACAGTGACTCTGAGCTGCAGCAGTGATGCCAACCCACCAGTGGAGAACTACACCTGGTACAGAAGGACTGGAGATGAAACAGTACGTGTAGGGACAGGAGAGACCATCACCTTCAGTCTGACCTCAGACAATGAGGGACTTTACTACTGTGAGGCCCAGAATAGTGTTGGTGCATTAAATTCTACTACAGTTGAAGTCATTTGGCAGGGTAAGTTAATGTCTGCAGTTTTCATTTTCCCTTAGAACAATAATTTTCAGCAGCAGAGACGTATGACATCCTAGCCTTTTTAGATTTGTAAGCTATTTTGTTTTTTCTATTATGATTGTCTTAGGATTTGGCCGGAAGAGGACTACTCGATTTTTGTCATTAATTTTCCTGATGATCCTCATACTGCTGCTAGGCCTTGTGTTCTGGAGAAGGTCAGCATTGTTGTCATTATATTTCTGTGGAGATCAATGCACTTAACATTATGATTTTAAGAGTGAATATTCTTGTGAAGATTTGTTCTTTTTATGGTCAGGGGGAAGAGGGCAAAGCTATGTAATGACTCCAGGAACTCTGACACTAACACAAGTAAGAAATACAAAATAATTAAACTGTAAGCCCTTGTTGCTAGAGATACGACCTTGTATTCATAACTACATATAACAAGATTGGAACTGTAACACCTGCCTCTTCCGCTCTCATAGGGTATCCATGGTAACGTCCATGACAATGCCATCCCCTTGACCTCAGACCTTGCCCAGAGAGTGGACTCAGGAGACCCATGTGATGTCCAGTATGCCAGTGTTCAGGTCAAGAGCTCCAGAGGACAGCAGGTGTCCTCCTCACACTCCACTGCTCAGAAGCACAGATCCTCCAAACCACAAGAGGAGGCGGTGGAGTACGCAGCAGTCAACTTCCTCAAACACACTGCTGCCACCTAGTGAGTGAAATGAGACATTACTTGGCAGTGAACATTACTGTACACTACCATGCATCATTTGATATTTGTCAACCTTCATACATACTGTAGGGGGCGCTAATGTTTAATCTATTTCACAAGTAAGCAGCCTGGAAGGCAAAAGTCCTTTTGTCTACAAGTCACCTGATGCTTCAGGCTCATTTAGTGGGTGTAATGACACATGACATCACCCACAAATTGTACAAACTTCGAAATAATTTTTTCACTCTTCTTAGCTTATTGACCAAACATGGATATAATTGTGTTCACTGCATAGAATACAGCTGTCATACATCTCAATGCAGTATCCGATAAACTTTGCATTGCTCAAACTCTCTGTTAGTCTTGCCTAATCTGCAAACATGTAAAACATGATCTCTTTTCAATGATTTTTTAGACTTTATTTTTTTTTATTGACACACATGATTATTTTATTATGAAAATGGCTGTGATTTTGCAGACAAATTTGAAATTCAAAAATAAATTAAAAAAAAAAAAATTCTAAAGACTGTTGTTCTTCCTTCAGCCTTTGTGTCTTGTGCTGCCTTAGAGTGAATTAAAACTTCGCATTTGGCCATCTCTGTTTCACCTCAGCTAGGTGAAGAACTTTGTTTAAATTTTACATCAGTGTTTTTTTCACTAAGCCATCTAGAAGATAAACAGTAGAAGAAGTCTTTTTTTCTATTATTTTTGCAAGACTTTGAGAATGCTTTTCAGGATGTCACAAAGAAGATCATTTTATCATTTTAAAAAGGAAGATACTATGGGCCTTTATCTTCTCTGACCTTATGAGTACATTTCAAGACCACGAGGAACTCACGAGGAACACTGACACGTCTTCACCACTCACCATGTGAGCATCAGTAAAAATCTGTACAAAGAGTACACAACATGTAACCGTCCATGATGAGACCAAACAACAAAAAAGAAACGTACACTGGATTACAATGAATGAATTGACAAATTGGATGACAAATAGGATGCAATTTTGAGTTCGTTCTCTCTCTCTCTCTCTCTCTCTCTCTCTCTCTCTCTCTCACACACACACACACACACACATACATGCAAACACACATTCACTCACACACACACACACACACACACACACACACACACACACACACACACACACACACACACACAAATACAAACACAGTGTGCATAAATGTACTGTAAAAATGAAAAATAAGTTTCTCTTTGTGGAGCATTCTGCATGGCGATCAATGTTATGACCTCAATGACCTCTGCTGCTTCCTGTTGATGACATGATTCTTACCGCATGCCTGCTTGATATAAATGGGTCTCGTCGGTCTGCTAGAGTGAAACAGGCGGCCACAGAAACAACAGAACATGGTAAAATGTTATGATAAATGTCTCTGGAATGATCTGTAACTGAACTGCACAGTAAACACATCTTGATGTGGGGTGGCATATTATTGAATGTGTATGAATTGGATTTCTGTGAAATTTGTACCACTTCTGAATTAGTAATAGTACTACAGTGCTGTACAGTGTTACATAAATGTCTTCTTACTTATTCATATATCAATAGCTGATTGGTGAATTTAGAGTAGATATATTTTTATTCCATGTTAGGGATTATAATCTGAATGTATAAGAGTATCACTCAGCACAGTCTGTCCTCTAACTGTTAATTACTCAAAAATGAATTTAATCATATTTTTCGGTCTTTCTAACATTCTGCTTTTTTATAAGGTGAGAGGTTGATGGGTGATTGAGCAAGGCACAGAATGCATTTAAAAAGCAGGTCATAGGTCATTGTGAGTCTTCATGAAGTGAATAAATAAATATGGTGGTCAATATTAACCATTGCACTTCTGTTCCTTCCTGTTAATGACATGATTCTCACACCACATGTCTGCTTGATATAGCACTGCACAACTGTGTGACCCTGCTGTCCGCACCCTGCTAAAGTGGAACAAACAGCCACAGAAAGAACAGAACAAGGTAAGAATCGTGGAAATTTGTACCACTGCCTTTCTGAGTTGCCAAGAGTGCTACAGCGTACTACTGTCTTACACAAATGTCTTGCAATTACAAAACCTACAGAATTGTCAGAGTAGTGACACACAGGTCATTGATCTGTGTAACATGCTGGGTTGGTATAGAACCACAAAAGTCATAAAACTACATAATGTAGAGTAAAGTTGAGATAACCAGCGCTAAAGACTATTGTGAAACAATGGGTGATAACGGTAGCATCGCTGTTACTACAGCATACCCAGTCAGAGTACAGATGTTAATATATAATTCATATAAATCCTCTCTCTTTTTGTCTTTGACAGAAATTGGTTGGCTGAAGACATGGTTTTAGTTCCGTTTTTTTTTTTTTTTGTATTTGTGTAGGTGTCTGACGCTGAAATTACCCATCACACTGCAGTAACGCTTTAATTTACAGCCTGTGAAGTACTGGGTAAGTATTAGGTAAGAATGGTGTAACAAAAAAAAGTATCAAGGGATACATTACTGAGTACTTACAACATAAGTTTGCTGGAATAACACAAGTTCATGCTTCATTTTACAGCCCGTGAAGTACTGGGTAAGTAGAAGTAAGAAAAACTTAACAAAACAGAACTTAGTGTGTAATATTGGCATAATTACAAAATAAGTGTGGGGTAGCCTGGATGCAGAAGCGTATCAGAAAGCCAGGGTTGGATCAGCTTGGACGCACTTCATCTCACGGCCTGCACATCCAATATTACAAGTAGTTTTGGAGTATTTAGGTAATTCCACTGTATTTATTCTTTAATTTTCAGTAGGGTAGCCTACCCAAGTGGTGTGACGTGTAGAGGCAAATTTGACTAAGATTCAATTTATTTACAAATTAAACTAATGACTAATGAAAATGACTAAACTAATGAAAAAACAAAAGGATTTTCACACTGCCTTCAACAGACTCAACTTTTAATAAATATGCAACGTTTCGATCTCTTGATCTTTGTCAAGCATCAAACAAGTGAAAGAGCACTGCCAGTATAAAAGTACAAAATGGCCTACACAGGTGACTAAGGAGTAGCCTAGAGGCCACCGATAGAAACCCATTGTATTCTTCCTCTGGCGGCGGATAACCAATCACAGCGCGGTATGTGTACAGGAAATCGTAAGGCGGGCTTTGTACGATGACGACAGCCCTGCTCAAACCAGAGCAGAATCGTCTTTGGTTTTAGTTTTGGACGAATTGCACTTGTCATTTTCTTTGAAAGTGAAACAAGAAAGTGCACTGAAGTTTTTCGTTCTGAAAAAGATGTCTTTGCCGTGTTACCGACGGTCTACGGGAAAAGTTTGATATACCAGCTGGTACCACTGGCCGGAACGCTAGCCTATTACGTGGAGAGGCAGTTTGAAAGACAACGCAATCACCCGCCCCTCCATTGAGGTACAGTCTATCAGTGGTCTTCAGACTATACATTCTTATGATATACTCTGACGTGTCAGGCTAACTAAGGAGTGTAATTGGCAATCAAACCCTATTAGGCAATGAGGTTAGCCTGTTGAGGGCAGGGCAACAGTGACATTGCTTCCGCTGCGAGAAAAGCAGTAGGTGGGTCTCCAGACTAAATATCACTTGTGATTTTAGTTTGGCGTTGGCCAGGCTAGTTGAATATACATTTTTTTTTTTGTAGTTGATGTCTCCAGTCTCAAGATTCAACATTAAGGATGACACAACACACAATCTTTGTGTTTCTGTTTCTCTTTCCAAGTGTTTTCACATACCATGGTAAGAGGAAAAATCATCATACTACATCATACTACATTAATACTACTTTTACTAATACTAATATTAAAACATGTCTCTACATAAGACTTTTACAGGAAACACAACAAAGCATTGATGCCAGAAAAATGATCCAGGACCCTGATCATGACACTAACCTACTGTATTTTGTTTCTAAACTGGTAAACTACATATAGAGGTGTACCTTTCACTTAGTCTGACATTGCCCACCCATAATACTGCTGTTCATCCGTATTCATGGTCTGGAGGTTATTTAACCTGACGCGATTATAGGGCCGGGGGGAGGGCATTCAATTCTGAGTATTCAGTATTATGGGCGGGCTATGTCAGGCTACCTTTCACTATAAATTTTACCTGTCTTGACCCAAGTGTTTTATTATTGATCAGCAGGAGGCAGTTCACGTCAATGGGAGGTGAGCCTCCCCCATAAACACATATGTGCATTGGTTGGGTCATCGGTGCTCATACCCTGCTCTATCACCCAGTTTTCCAGTGACAAAATCAAGAAAGTGTACTGGCTGATTCGACAAAAGGATAAAGACATTAAAGAGCTTCCTAATTACCAAGATCGTGTGCAGTACTTTTGGGAGAGGAGCAAGTACAACGGAAGGAATTGTTCCGTGCAATTTGAGATGCTACAGTTGACTGACAAAGGAGAATATTATGTAGGAATTGAAGCTAAAGGAACATATAGATGGAGGAGGGATTCTAAGGTCACTTTGTCTGTCCAAGAACTTGGTAAATTCTGTTTGTCCTATTTTTATTTCTGAGTTATTTTTTTCGTACATTCATGACAGTCAACATTCATTGTCTTATTTTGATGATTTCCGTAATTTCTGATAATTTCCATATAGAGCTTAGGATTCCTGAACCAGTGCTGGAGGGCAGTGAAGTGACTCTGAGCTGCAACAATATTTGCTCAGAAAACCCCCCAACAGTGATATGGAGGAAGAATGGGAAAAATATTCCCATCCCACAAACACACGATAACAAACTCATCCTCCAGAATGTCAGTACTCTGCAAGAGGGTGACTATTCATGCGCACTAAAACAATATGAAAAGCATCCCTCCAAATCAGTGAAGCTTACGGTCATGTGTAAGCACATTTGATATTATATATAACCTTATGTGCAATGATGGGAAGGTATTCATGTCATTTGAGAAAATTGATTGATTATTTTTCAATTACGTGCATTTTCTTTAACTCTTTTCTCCCCAAGTCCCTCCAAGGCCACCATCTATCTCTGTCAGTCGTGCTGGTGAGACACTAGAGGGCGCCACAGTGACCCTGACCTGCAGCAGTGATGCCAACCCAACAGTGGAGAATTACACCTGGTACAGAAGGACTGGAGATGAAACAGCACATGTGGGGACAGGAGAGATCATCACCTTCAATCTGACCTCAGTCAATGCTGGACTTTACCACTGCGAGGCCCACAATAGAGTTGGTGCTCTGAATTCTACTGCAGTTAATGTTTTTTGGTCTGGTAGGTTGACTCCACAACTAAACACGACAATAAGAAAAACCAAAACATTTAATTCCCTTTTGATGTCACACAATAAAATGCCATGCTTTGCCAATGTAGAAGTATTCATGACATTAGAAATGTGCTATTTTGGTATATTTTTTCATATACCCTTACTTTTCCTGTTTCAATTCCAGACTTTGACTGGCAGACAGCTGGACTGTTGTTGTCTCTAGGTTTCCTGCTCCTTATCACACTGCTGATAGGCCTTGTAATCTGGAGGTGAATAAGTTTGTTTTATGATTAGCTGTAGCGGCTTCAGCTCAAAAACTGAAAACACTGTCTGACAATTTAATTTACTTGAGCCTTTTCTTTTGATAATGAATCTTGGTCTGTTTATTTAGTGTGAAGAAGAAAAAGTTGAGGAACAACTCCAGGGACACTGATATCAACCAACTAGTAAGTACTAGCCTACTTGTTAGGCCACCCATTACTATGGGGACTATGGAACTTGATCAAGTACCTCATTACTGTAGAGATTATGGACTATCAGCTTTATTTTAGATTTCTCTTTTGAAATTGAGTATTTAATTATTTGGAATAAATAACATATCTGACTGTACAAGGGAGGGGTGTCTGTCAAATTTGTACATGTGAATATCATATATCTTTTTACTTTTTATTTTAGGATGTGGTAGACCCCAACACCACCAAACCTGATGCAGTTTACCAGAGCCTGAACCCCAATACCACCCGACCTGATGCAGTTTACCAGAGCCTGAACCCCAACACCATCCAGCCTGATGCAGTGTACCAGAGTCTGAACCCCAACACCACCCAACCTGAAGCAGTTTATCAAAGCCTGATCCCCAACACCATTCAACCTGAAGCAGTTTATCAAAGCCTGAACCCCAAGACCATTCAACCTGAAGCAGTTTATCAAAGCCTGAACCCCAACACCATCCAACCTTGCAGTTGAACAGCTTCTTAATCCTAACACAGCCCAGTGAGATGCTGAAGACAAGAGTCTGTAAATCCAGTTAGCCAGAGCCAAACCCTGAAAACTAAGAGCAATCTCCTTCATGTATTTTTATTACATCATCATGTTTTAGGGCCTTAAAAGATATATGTAATATAAGGCTTTTAAAAAGTGTTGTTTCAATAGTAACACCTTCTAAAAAGGCCCTTGGACCAATTGGCCTTCATTTTTTTCAGGTTTTGCCTCTAAATTGTTCCTCTTCCCGCCTCTGTCTATGTAGTTCAATAAGCATATGGAATGTAATTATTACGTTTGTTTACTAGTCAGGAGGGAATTCGTCCAAAGTCAGGAAGATCGTGCACTTCTGGACAAGTTTTTGATTTTTGGCAGGGTGTTAGATACAGGTATAAGGTTTTCAAAAATCAATGGATACAAGTTGGGGTGACCCCCTAGTGGCTGGTATTCATACAATCCAAAATGGCCCCCAACGGAAAAAGAAAAGACTATAGATCTAGGTTTCCTTTAGTCTTAAATTGTTGTATAATGTCATATTTCTACTTTGTTTGACACAAGGAATTCAATTTGGATATGTTCCTCTCATTTTAGATAAAATTTTACATTAAATCTATTATCATAGTCATCTTTAGCTAAAATAAACTGTCAATGTCTGTAAAAAGGTCAAACAAAAGGTAGCAGGAGGTAACAGATCATTATAACACCTTCCAATTGCATGCCAAGTTTTGTGATATTCCGCTCATTGATTTACGACATTTTATACCAACTGGCCAGCAGGTGGCCGTACATTTTTCTGCAATATCTAAAGAACCATAGGGCCTAGGGGGACCACATTTTTATATGCTTGTCTTCAGGGGCCATGTAAACCTATCCCATGATCACCCATTCCATGTATAGCGCCAGCTGGTTAAAAATGAAAAAAAATGTTAACAGCTATCTCTGGCTGACATGGTCAAAACTACACAAAATAAGGCGTGTCAAAATGCATGCCAAGTTTCGTGTTGGCATGTTGGCAGGAGCTGGTCACTAGATAGTGACTCGATCCCACCCAATATGGCTACAAAAAGTTTGAAAGGAAAAAAAACCCTGGAGTGATGGAGGAAGATGAATCATAGGCGGCCCACATGGTAACGGACCTTGCAACGTAAACAACAGCTCTGGTAGGACACAAGCTACAAAGCTGCATATGTTTCTGGAAAAAGATAACATCAGAGAAGGGTCTCAAGATCCATCAAGTTAGGAAAAAAAGGGTTGAATCTTGTGGCCAAAATCTTGTCAGAAAAATGAGTGGGGAACCATCAATATAGACATAGTCCTTCTCCTGGAGTGGCTGAAAGGTGGTGTAGAGAAGAAGCTGGACAAGATTGGAGAAGTCATCTACAGCTATGGGGCAAAGAGATTTGGGGTGAAAAGCGAGCGCCGTAAGGTACTGAAGGAACCAGCTCATTCCAAGTCCAGAAGGCAAAGAGAGATTGAAAGGCTGGTGAAGAAAAGAAGGTGCCTGAGGAAACAGTGGAAGAATGCAGCAGAAGTGGAGAGGAAAGGACATGAGGCACTGTAAGGTGAAATTAAGCAGCGTCCCTCAACGCTTAGAAGAGCTACAGAGATCCCTACAAGTTTGTGAAAGCCCTCTTCGTCAAGGAGAAATCTGGGACCCTCAAAGCTACCTTCAAAGACCTTCTCCGATAACCAGAGGCACATGCCAGCCAGCATTCCGGGTGACATGCCACCAATCCAACCAGCTGAACACCAGATGGAAACAAGGGCCCCTACATAGAGCAAAGATAACATCAGAGCACAGTAAAGCGGGCAAGAGCATCATCAGCCCCTGGGCCCAATGGCGTTTCATATAGAATCCATATAAGAATACGCCGGGAGTATTGAGGTACCTCTGGAAGCTGATGAGAGTGGGAAAAATGAGTTATACCAAGGCATGGTGAAAGGCGGGAGGGATCCTGATTCCAAAAGAGAAGAATTCCTCAACCATTGACCAATTCCATCAGATCAGTCTCCTGAATGTGGAAGGAAAGATATTCTTCAGTAGTGTGGCTCAGAGGCTCTCAGCTTTCCTACAGAAGAACAACTTTGTTGACAGCTCAAAGCACAAAGCAGGGATAAGTGGATTCTCAGGCTGTCTGGAACACACAAATGTTATCTGGCACCAGATACAGACGACGAGGATGGAGAAGAAAGACCTGCATGTGGTCTTCCTAGATCTCGCCAATGCCTTCGGATCTGTGCCGCATGAGATGTTGTGGACAGTGTTCAACTTCTTCCAAGTCCCAAGAGGGCATCACAAGGCTGGTCAAAGCCTACTTCCAGGACCTTCAGTTTTGTGTCACAGCACAGGCTAGCACAACTGCCTGACAGCACCTCGAGGTTGGCATTATGGTGGGCTGCACCATTTCCCCACTTGGGGAATCCGGGCATCACGATGGGTGGTTGGAGGAAAGCAGTTGAAGAATGCGCTGCGTCTTCCTCCAATACGAACTTACATGGATGGCATGACAACAATAACAACAACACCTGCATGCACCAAATGCCTACTGGATAAACTCCAGAATAACATTCAAGGGGCACGGATGGTGATCAAACTCAGCAAATCCCGACGCATCTCTATTGTCAAAGGCCAGCTTGCTAATGAAAGGTTCCACATCAACAACGAGCCAATACCAACAGTTAAGCCTGTCTAAAGTCTTGGCCACTGGTACAGCGCAAAGCTCAAAGATGGACCTTAAAGAGGTGGACTATTCCTTTAAAGCAAGGACATCACTAATTTGGAAGGATAGAGGGACTTAACCCCTTGGGTCTATGGAGTGTGAATAAATTCATAGACCTGTGGTTTGATCGCCTGGGAGTACCCATTCTCCTTTACGTGCTCCATTTAATTTCACTCTGCAAAGCAGCATGGTGACCATGGTTGATTTTCTTGCCTGCTTTTAGGTAGCCTGGCCCGCCCTCCCAGTGACGTAACACCTTCAGGCAGCGTTGCTTCTCACTGGTCTAGCCAGCTACAATCTATACAGGGTTTCTGAGCTCCTGAAAGATCGGGACATCTACTTTGTCGAGAATCAATCAACTGTGCAGCTCCAATGGCCCTCGTTAGAGACGTGTTCTAGGCAGTGACATTACTCAGTCCTGTTACTCAAGCAGTTCCCTTCGTGTCACATACGTCAGAGGAAAGAGTGGTTTAAGCTTCAGCACAGCTTTTTCTGACATCGACCAGTAGCAAACTGAGGCATTTGAGGGAGGCCTCCAGTTTTGACCATGTCAGACAAGAATACCCATTAACACCGATTACAATACCTTACTTTGGGTTTTCATTTTAAACTTAGTGGCGCTATACATGGACTGGGTGATCATGGGATAGGTTTACACGGCCCCTGAAGACAAGCATATAAAAAATGTGGTCCTCCTCAGCCCTACGGTTCTTAAGATATTTGCAGAAAAATGTCCAGCCACCTGCTGGCCAGCTGGTGTAAAATGTCATAAATCAATTTACTGTATGGCACCTCCATGGGCAGAATATCACAAAACTTGGCATGCATTTGGAAGGTGTCAGAATGATCCGACACCTCCAATTCTGTGTCTTTTTCACAGATATTGACACTTTATTTTAGCTAAAGATGACAATAGATGACAAAAGATGATAATAGATTTAATTTTTTTTTTCTAAAATGAGAAGAACATATCAGAAGTGGATTCCTTGTGTCAAACAAATTTGAAAATGATATAATACACCAATTTAAACCTATATACAGCCTTTTCTTGTATGCATACCAGCCATTTTGGATTGTATGCATACCAGCCACTAGGGGGTCATCCCAACTTGTATCCATTGATTTTTGAAATCCTTAGGCCTATACCTAACACCCTGCCAAAAATCAAAAACTTGTCCAGAAGTGCACAATCTTCGCAAATTCCCTCCTGACTATACTGTAATTTAGAGTTTTCTTGAACAGTTTCATGTGAGAGGTATTATAAAGGCAAAGGTTTGCTTTAAATAATTGCATATGGACAAAGTGTTTTGTTTTCATTTTCTTTACAATATTGTACTGGTATTTATTACGGACACCCTGACAGCCAATCAGAAAACAGTATTCCATTCCACCGGGTGATAAAAGTCTTTTGATGTCCTTGTCCTTGTTCTTAACTTTATTTAACCAGACAGAAAAGGCAGTAAACCCTTCACAATTGAATATACACATGATATTGACATCCAGGCCCTTAAACTGAATTATTAAATTATTAACAAAAATTTGTGTCCACACAAAGTCTACAAATACTGTCAAACACACACAACACACACACACACACACTTGGTTATGCTTATGTGCAGAAGAGGGCGCTCTTTGTTCAGCCTCCAGGGCTTGTGCTGCCTCCTGGTGAGTGAGCTCACAGCTCATGAGTGTGTGTGTGTGTGTGTGTGTGTGTGCTATATGTGTTTGTGTGTCTATGTGTGTGTGTACAGACACTCATACCATGCAAGGTGAAAATGTTTCTGTCCCACAAGAACCCAAGTACACACAATATTACTTGTTGGAAAATGTTCACAGTAACATGGCATTAACACTATCACTATCTGGCCATCTATTTTTCACCTCAGCAAGGTAACTTTTCTTTTAATACATTTTACATCAGTGTCCCCCCCCCACACTAAACCCCCTAATTGAAGATACACAGAAGGAGAAATCTTTTAGGCGCACATTGCAAAAGCTTTTCAGGATGTCACAAAGATTTTATCATTTTAAAAAAGCAAGTTACTATGGGCCTTAGACCTTATGAGTGTATTTTTTCAAAACCAGGAGGAACTCACACCTACTGTATACTGACACTTCAACACTCCTTCACACCATGTGAGCATCAGTAAAAATCTGTACAAAGAGCACATCATATTTAGCTGTACATATAATAAATAAATAAATAAATAAATAAACACAGGCGATGTGTCTGATCTCAAATCCAGATTGACAGATAAATGCAAATTTGTATAAATTAATCTCTCTCTCTCTCTCTCTCTCTCTCTCTCTCTCTCTCTCCCTCTCCCTCACACACACACGCACACACACACACACACACACACACACACACACACACACACACACACACACACACACACACACACACACACACAGTGTGCATAGACATAAGAAGTCATTGAAGGGTTACTCTTTGTGGAGCATACTGCACATGTTGAATAAGTAGACATGGCGGTCAATGTTAACCAGTGGACCTCTGCTGCTTCCTGTTGATGACATGATTCTTACCACATGCCTGCTTGATATAAATGGGTCTCGTTGGTCTGCTAGCCGGACACAGACACAACAGACCATTTAAAAAATTTGGTAAGAATCAAATGCCATCATTGCTACCTTTAACACAATACAACATTACACAATCTGAATGTACATTTAAAAGTTCCACTCAGCCTGTGTTGTCCTTTGAGTTACTCAAAAAATTGTTTAATCATCATTATCTTCAGTCTTTCTAACATTCAGCTTTTATTACAACCACCACTACCACCACGTATTTTAATCATGATTATCTTCAGTCTTTCTAACATTCAGCTTTTTATAAGGTGAGAGGTAGATGGGTGCACTTCTGTTCCTTCCTGTTAATGACATGATTCTGACCACATGCCTAATATAGATATACTGTCACACTGCGCAAGAGTAGCCTATCACTCCTGTGGACATGGCAGTGGTGTTAACCAGTGGACCTCTGCTGCTTCCTGTTGAAGACATGATTCTTACCGCATGTCTGCTTGATATAGATGTGTCTCGTCTGCTAGAGGTAAAACAGACAGCCACAGAAACAACAGACCATGTTAAAATTCAAATGTCTTCATTGCTACCTTTAAAGGAACGTAATGCTAAATGTCTCTGGCATGATCTCAAGGCTGTAACTGCACATAGTAAGCAGATCTTGATGTGAGGTGGCATATCGTTGAACGTGCCTGATATGGATTTCAGTGAATTTGTACCACTACTTTTCTGAATTAGGCCTACCAATAGTAGGCTACTAGTGCTGTACAGTGTTGCCAAAATATCTCACTCACTCTGTGACTTCCTCAAAAAAGAATTTGATCATTATTACTTTCAGTCTTTCCAACATTCTGCTTTTTATAAGGTGAGAGGTTGATGGGTGATTGAGAAAGGCCTCTTCCTCCTCTCTCTCTCTCTCTCTCTCCTCTCTCTCTCTCTCTCTCTCTCTCTCTCTCTCTCTGATACTGAGAACGCAAGGTGGGCTTTTAGGTGTCTAAACCAGGATAGCCTAGTCTAGGACTCGGACCTACAATAGGACCAGTTTCTTGAAGTAACACACACACACAGTATGCATTTAAAAGCAGGTCATAAGTCATTGTGGGGCTTCATGAAGTGAATAAAGAAACATGGCGGTCAGTATTAACCATTACACTTCTGTTACTTCCTGTTAATGACATGATTTGCGCACCACATGTCTGCTTGATATAACGCTGCGCAACAGTGTGACCCTCCTGTCCGCACCCTGCTAAAGTGGAATAAGCAGCCACAGAAACAACAGAACAAGGTAAGAATTCCAAATTCCATCACTGCTACCTTTAATATAACTAGTACTATAACTTAAAATGTCTGTAGAATGTCCCAAAGCTTAATGCAACTGCACATATAGAGATGTGGGTGGGTTGGCATATGTGTGCATTGGGTTTCTGTGAAATATGTACCAGTGCCTTTCTGACTTGCCAAGAGTGTTACAGGCAGCACACTATTGCGTTATGCTTGCAATAACAGAAAACCAGTAGAATTGTAGAGTAGTGTCGCACAGTCATTCATGCTGGGTTGGTATAGAACCATAAAAGACATAAAACTACATAAGAGTAAAGTTGAGATAACCAGAGCTAAAGACTATTGTGAAACAATGGGTGATAACGGTAGTGTAACTGTTACTACTGCAGCATACCCAATCAGGGTACAGATGTTAATGTATAATTCAGATAAATCATCTCTTTTCCTCTTTGACAGAAATCATTTATTTTTTAATCAATTTCAACCACATTTTTTTTAGGTGACTGAAGTCACAGTTTTAGTTCCTTGTTTTATTTATTTATTTATTTTTTTGGGATGTGTGTGTGTGTGTGTGTTGTGTCTCAGTAGGGCATTTCCTGTGTTAACATTATTTTCTTATTCTTATTTCATTCTCATTTTATATTATGCAGGTACATGATGTTTGGGTAGAAAAAAGATGGTTGGTAGCCAGTTTTTAATCTGCATGTGCATCATCCTACAGTACCTCTCCATCCAAGCACCTGAAGTGCACTGATCTTCCTCAGCCTAACCATCAATTTGTGAACATCTAATTTACTCTTGTTGGGGTGTATGCATAATCAACTTTTTGTTTTGTTGATGTCTCCAGTCTCAAGTTTCAACATTAAGGATGACACAGCACACAATCTTTGTGTTTCTGTTTCTCTTTCCATGCGTTCTCAGAAGCCACAGTAAGACGGAAAATGCATAATTTCTAATAATTATATTAATAAATAAATAAGACTTGTTCTATAATAGGAAACACAACAAAGCATTGATGTCAGTAGAATGTTCCAAATATAGGGTCGAACAACATGATTATCATTTTTTTGGGACAGGACACTGATCATGACACTAACCTATTTTTTTTTTAAACTGGTAAACTACATATACTGTAGAAGTGTACCTTTCACTCTGAATGATCCCTGACTTGACTCATGTGTTGTTTTATTGTTGATCTGCAGGAGGCAGTTCACAGCAATGGAAGGTGAACCTCCCCCAAAGTCAAATATGTGCATTGGTTGGGTCATCGGTGCTCATACCCTGCTCTATCATTCGTCCCTCTTATGACAAAATCAAGGAAGTGTACTGGGGAAGTCAGCAAAATGATGCAGACATTAAAAAGTTTCCCAATTACCAAGGTCGTGTGCAGTACTTTTGGAGGACGAACAATAGGAATTGTTCAGTGCAATTTAGAATGCTACAGTTGACAGACAAAGGAGAATATTATGTAGGAATTAAAGCTAAAAATAAAGATAAATGGAGGAGTGATTCTAAGGTCACTTTGTCTGTCCAAGAGCTTGGTAAATACACTTGTTTATACACTTTTTGTTTTTGAATTATTTTTTGTACATTTGTACATCCATGATAGTCTACTTTTACTGTCTTATTTTGATGATTTCCATAATTTCAGATAATTTCCATCTTATAGATCTAATGATTTCTGAACCAGTGCTGGAGGGCAGTAAGGTGATTCTGAGCTGCAACAATACTTGCTCAGAAGAAAAACCCACAGTGATATGGAAGAAGAATGGAAAAAACGTCCCCACCCAACAAACACACGATAACAAACTCATCCTCCAGAATGTCAGTACTCTGCAAGAGGGTGACTATTCATGCGCACTAAAACAATATGAAAAGCATCCCTCCAAATCAGTGAAGCTTAAAATCATGTGTAAGTACATCTGACATGATATATATAACCCTATGAGTAATGATGGCAATGTATTCATGTCATTTGAGAAAATTATTATTATATTTTTTTCAATTGTGTGAATTTTGCTTTATTTCCTCTCCAAGTTCCTCCAAGGACACCATCTATTTCTGTCAGTCCTGCTGGTGAGACACTAGAGGGCGCCACAGTGACTCTGAGTTGCAGCAGTGATGCCAACCCACCAGTGGAGAAATACACCTGGTACAGAAGGACTGGAGATGAAACAATACATGTGGGCATGGAAAACATCATCACCTTCAATCTGACCTCCACCACTGCTGGACTTTACCACTGTGTGGCTAAGAATAGTGTTGGCTTTAAATACTCTACTGCAGTTGAAGTGAGATGGTGGAGAGAGGGTAAGTTCATTTAATAAATGTCTAACATTTTATTTCATTTTGCCCATTTATTCTTTTTAGTAATTTGGTCTGAGAGCTGCTCTCTCAACTGTACTCAATTTCATCAATTTCCAATCCAAATTTAATTGATTCAATTTCCACTCCAAATTTGATTGATTCTGGAATGTTCTTTCCTCATCATCTCAGGCTCTGGATGGCAGACTGCCCCTCTGGTTTCATCTTTGGTTTTCCTGACTATACTTTTTCTGCTGGCAGGCTTTGTGTTCTGGAGGTAAAGAAGGCTATTTGTGATTTAGTCACACACCAATTTCATTAATGAGCTTCCTACTGTACTAAACTGATTTCATTTCATGGTCTGTCTTCATCCAGGAAGAGGAGGGCCAACCTGTGTAATGATTCAAGAAGATCTGATCACGTCACACAAGTAAACCTATTTGTATTGCAGTGTAGTAGTCGACTGATGCTTCAAAACAGTCCTGCATCTTTGCAGAGAGATTGTTGGGGAAGAATTTAGCTATCCTTGTACAATTCAGTACTCAAAGCGACGTTACTACATTTACATTTATGCATTTAGCAGATGCTATTACCTAAAGTGACTTATTTTTGTCAATTACCAACTACATACAGGTGCAGTCTCTATTAGAGCAACTTAGGGTTAAGTGGATTAAGTTAGGGTACTTAACTTCGGTTTAAGTACACAGCACTGGCAAAACCACAATTTCCAGGCCACTAGCGCACTAGCGCACTAGCCACTATGCCACCACCGCCCATTATAGAAACTATATGTTTGACCTTTGACCCTTTAGTTGTCCTGTCCACAGGATGCCTCAAGTAATGTTTATGACAACATCCCAGCCCTGCCCTTGACCTCTGACCCCGTCCATAATGTGGGATCAGGAAACCAAGATGTCGTCCAGTACTCCCGTGTTCAGCACAGGACCACCAGAGGACAACGGCTGAAGCAGCACCAGCAGCAACCACAGGGGGAGCTGGAGTACACTGCCGTCAATTTCTCCAGGCCCTCTGCTGCCACCCAGTGAGTAGATAGTGACACTGCAAAATCAACATTGTGCACACTTCATCTACTCATACTCTCTATTTTAGCCGACCGACCGTTATGTAGAGGACATTCAATCCTCTTTAAAAAAACACAGATACTTAGTAGGCCTATAAAGAATCTACTCATTACCAATTAGTTGCCTTTGCATTAGCCAAAAATATGAATTTGTTGTGGTTGTGTAATTAATTATCGGTATACTATAAATCTAGATCATGCATGTCAAACATGCACCATGTCTTCTAAATAAAATATTATTAATAATAATAATAATAATAATAATAATAATAATAATAATAATAATAAAGAAATGTTAGAATATCTGACTGATGTTTGCTATTGTCTGCAGACCTGACCAAGACCCGGTGATCTACAGCATGGTCAACAAACCCAGGCACCAGGCCCACTGAACACACACACGTCCGGATGTGATTGATAAGAGATACAGAATTTGACATTGGTCTTTCAGTGTACTGTCATGTCTCAGGATTTAGTGGCTAGAGTGGATTCTTATTATTGTTGAATTGTGAAGTTTTTTCATACTTGTATTACACATATAGCCTGTTTGTAGTGTGTATGTATCTGTTTATTTTTTGGATGCAGATAAAGTCTCTCTCTCTCTCTCTCTCTGTCTCTCTTTCTTTTCTAAGTTGGTCTCACAAACTTGCTTCACACACACACACACACACACACACACACACACACACACACACACACACACACACACACACACACACACACATGCACACACACACACAAACCAATTATCCATCCATTTGATGTGTTTTCTTTATCAGCTCTGTATGTTAAGCTATGGTTTATAATGCAATGTTATAAGTAATGCTTCTATTGCCCCACTTTCATTTCATTTTGATGGTAATCTTTAAAAATATAGGCCCTTTTTTCCTTGCTTGAACAAGCATAATAAAATGTGACACATTGTCTGTCTTTTATTTGACAATAAATGTATCTCTGTACTGTTGAGTTATCTGTTACTGATGTTCATAAAGGAAGTAAATAAATAGTAGCAGCCTGTGCTTAACAGCTAAACATTTGACTTCCTGTTAATGGCATGACTTTTTACCACATACCAGCTTATTTATAGAGTGTCAGTGTTTCACTCAACTCTGTACAGTGCTGGTACAGGTAACAACAGGAAACGGCACAATACATGGTACACAAGACTGGTAAGCATCTAAACTATCTAAATTAAATTATCTAAATTATCCATTTTGACTTGTACTGTCCAAACAGCACAGAAAAATGTTCTGGTCAGCACATCTTGCTGCTTGTAGTTGTACTTCTGTTGTCTCTTTGTGTAACGGCAAATTTTATATGTACCTTACATTTCAACTTAAGCATAAATGTTGCTATCATACAACACAGTCAGAGCCTTGCTAGTGAATTTATGTAACCATGTTAAAATTGCATTTTACTTTGTGAATGAAATCTCACCAAAACTCTTTAACAGAGTATAATTATGTAGTGTTATCATGCATTTTCATTTTGGACTTTTATTGTGACAGCCGTCCGATAAGTTTTCTTTGTTGATTTTTGACCTCTCGTCAGTTGCTGTTCTATCTGACTGAGAGAGGACTTTGAGGGTGATCGTGTGTCATCGTGTGTGTGCTCTCCTGTTTTCAATATTCATCAGGTCGATTGGAGAGAATAAACCAGTCTGATTCCTGAGTTCAGCGTAGAGTCTTCATTGCATACACACAGCGCAGAGTGGGTGCATAGGGCTGAGCTAACGCCCGTTACATTTAGATACAATCTTTCAGTTGTGAACTCAACATGAAAGTAACGGGCGATTACTTTTCTTCTTTGTGTAGCCATGTCAGCCTCTCTCATTGAGGCCAGTGTTAGTGGGTGAAAAGTCTTGTACTAAACTGCTATTACTTTTTAATCAGCAATCCGTTCACTTATTATGCTGACATTTCAGTTTTCAGATGCTACCAATTTTTCAGTTCCTCTCTCTGTCTGTCTGTCTGCCTCCCTCTCTCTCCCTCCCTCCCTCTACACACACTGAAAATAGCAATAATCTATTACTCAAAACTATTTAAGTGCAACTTAATTAATTCACCAGGCAAAAAAAAAACTTTATGAATTATTAATCACTTTATAATTTTTAATAGCCTGTCAAGCCATCTTGTAACATTAAAATGTATAGACTGGCAATCGTTACACCGAGCCGAACTTTGTGGGCGGAACAAGGCAGTTATCTTTCAAATGACTTCTGCACACAAATCTATTAGAGTATGTCTAGATTTCTAGGCTAATTGTTTTATATATTTTCTTTTCTGGGTCATTTATATTTCTTCCAAAGCGAATAGGAAAAGATGATCCCTCCCGGCACATTGCCTAACTTAGGACTGGTCCTCTTCTGTTGATATCTTACGGCTGTTCTTGTTCAGGATCATGCAAATCACTTGTATTGGGTTTTTGGTTCTGTTCCTGTTCCCAAGTCTTTACATTGGCAAAGGTGAGAAAATAATGTGGATCTACAATACTATAAGACCAAACTAAGTGACAGTAACTCAATCTCCTACTGCAGAATTATAAGCCACCTCTATTTGCACTTTATTTATTTAGACTTTATTTAGACAATATGTTCTGCATGTAGATGTTCTGTAAATTATTATTTGTGTACTGTAGCAGTAATAGAAGTACTGTACTAATATAGTATCCAGGGGCGGACTGGGACAAAAAAACGGCCCTGGGATTTCGAACAAGACCAGCCCACCATACTGGTCAGACCATTAGAAAATAAGCCTATGATTACAGTTACAGTGAGAATGTCAGGGCCGTCGGCCCAAATAGTGTGTCGGCCCACCAGGCATTTGCCCTGTGTGCCATATTGCCAGTCCACCCCTGATAGTATCAGTATAAACAAGAGATACAGAAATTAAATGTTGCCTATGGCTTCAATGAAATTATCCATATCGGTTGACTAAATCAACTGTCACCTTCAATCCCCAGGCACCAATCAGCCACAATGGGATGTACAAATCTCCCCTACTTCCATCTTTGCTGTGATTGGCTCATCAGTGGTCATGCCCTGCTCTTTCACTCATCCACATGGTCTCACAGTCACTAAAGTCTACTGGCGCTACCGTCCTAAAGACAATGGAGGGCTTACAGACATAGACAAGATCCATACACGTGCATCGTGTATTTGGAATAAGAACAAGATCTGCACTTTAAAACTGAATGAACTGACAACCTCAGACAGTGGACAGTATTTTGCACGGATTGAAACCAGTGAACCCAGACAGACATGGTCAAGCAAATCCAAACTCATTTTATCTGTGAAAGGTAATATGCGCTAGTAGATGACATTTTAGTTAATATTATAATGTACAACAGCTCTGATCATTTGTAAGTTTTGACATATTTTTCAATTTCAGGATATGATGAGCTTGAGACATTGAAAACACCTATCCATATAAAGAAAACATATTCATCATTGTTTATTTATTTGCAGAGCTTTCTGTTGGTATTCCTGAGCCAGTGATGGAGGGCACTACAGTTAAACTGAGCTGCATGAACACTTGTTTATCAACAGACAAAATCATTTGGAGAAAGAATGGAAAAGGTTCATCTGACAAGCAAATAGACAAGAATCAACTCACCCTCCGTAATGTCACACGTAATGATGAGGGCTGGTATTCCTGTTTAATGAAACCCTATGAGGGACATCCTTCCAGATCAATGAAGCTGAATGTCATGTGTAAGTACCTGTGATGTAAATTTATATTTAAAGAAGGGGTATGTGATGCTTTCCTGGAGCACTTTTTACTATATTGCTTAATATGACATTCAAACATTGATTTCCAACAATTAATTAAATACTTCAACATAAAAATAAAATGTGTTGATCACCTGTGGAACGAGCAGGACATGAAAAACAACATCCAATCATTTTAAGGAAGCGACAAAAATGATTGGATGGTGATAAGTCTGTGAAACCCAACTGCCATTTGTCCCTACCCTCCTCATTCGTTCCTATACTCAGGAGGTGTGGCTTCAGGGGAAATCTGAACAGGGGATTGGACCTCTGAATTGTTTCTTTTCAAATGCCTAGTCTTCTCAACCAGTTTTTCCTGATCACATACCCCACCTTTAATGTAAAAAAACACACTTTGACACACTGACACTATAACTTTTAAAGGTTGTGGTAGTGGTTAGGGACTCTGGTGGGGTATTAGTCTGGAAGTTCTGAGTTTGAATCCCGGGTGCCACCGTTGTGCCCTTGAACAAGGCACTTAACCCTAAGTTGCTCTAGCCTATATACAAAATCTTTGGATAAAAGCGTCTGCAAAATGCAAATGTATAACTGCTGCACATTGAACATGCATTATTTTTCTACTGTATGTGCACGCGGTGTCATACATCATCCCTTATGTATGCCATTAAAGAAAACAGTATTACATGGCATATATTTCATTTCTC
>JAODXP020000186.1:0-25597 GCA_027497455.2 Sardinella longiceps
ACCAACATAATCTTCCGAGCAAGATGTCACCATTGCTGACCACGAGTTAGAGCGGTGTGCGCCATAGCTTTCAGAAATGGATTTGAGAATGACATCATACCCAGTGTCCCTTGCGAAATTCTTCACGATTGGCCAATCTGCAAATTCTTGGAACGCCCATGGGCGTTCTGGCATTAAGGCGGAACCGTCAATACTGCAGCTGGACCCTTCTCATTCCATGGGCGCTTCTAACACGCTGAGTTAGAAGCTCGGGCTTTTCGCTCAGTTGGTTAGAGCGTTCCACTCCCACGCCAGGAGTTTGTAGCTTGCGAGGTGGCGGGTTCGAGACCCGTGTGCGGTGCGGACCGCCACCGGCTACATTGGTGCCGTGACCCGGATGGGAGTGAGGATTTGGAGGGTGAGTGTAACGGAGGCCAGCTAGCGCGGCTAGCTCGGTGGTAGTGTGTAAATCCTCATCACCCAATTCCATGGGCGCTTCTAACACGCCGAGTTAGAAGCTCGGGCTTTTCGCTCAGTTGGTTAGAGCGTTCCACTCCCACGCCGGGAGTTTGTAGCTTGCGAGGTGGCGGGTTCAAGACCCGTGTGCGGTGCGGACCGCCACCGGCTACATTGGTGCCGTGACCCGGATGGGAGTGAGGATTTGGAGGGTGAGTGTAACGGAGGCCAGCTAGCGCGGCTAGCTCGGTGGTAGTGTGTAAATCCTCATCACCCAATTCCATGGGCGCTTCTAACACGCTGAGTTAGAAGCTCGGGCTTTTAGCTCAGTTGGTTAGAGCGTTCCACTCCCACGCCGGGAGTTTGTAGCTTGCGAGGTGGCGGGTTCGAGACCCGTGTGCGGTGCGGGACCGCCACCGGCTACATTGGTGCCGTGACCCGGATGGGAGTGAGGATTTGGAGGGTGAGTGTAACGGAGGCCAGCTAGCGCGGCTAGCTCGGTGGTAGTGTGTAAATCCTCATCACCCAATTCCATGGGCGCTTCTAACACGCTGAGTTAGAAGCTCGGGCTTTTCGCTCAGTTGGTTAGAGCGTTCAACTCCCACGCCGGGAGTTTGTAGCTTGCGAGGTGGCGGGTTCAAGACCCGTGTGCGGTGCGGACCGCCACCGGCTACATTGGTGCCGTGACCCGGATGGGAGTGAGGATTTGGAGGGTGAGTGTAACGGAGGCCAGCTAGCGCGGCTAGCTCGGTGGTAGTGTGTAAATCCTCATCACCCAATTCCATGGGCGCTTCTAACACGCTGAGTTAGAAGCTCGGGCTTTTAGCTCAGTTGGTTAGAGCGTTCCACTCCCACGCCGGGAGTTTGTAGCTTGCGAGGTGGCGGGTTCGAGACCCGTGTGCGGTGCGGACCGCCACCGGCTACATTGGTGCCGTGACCCGGATGGGAGTGAGGATTTGGAGGGTGAGTGTAACGGAGGCCAGCTAGCGCGGCTAGCTCGGTGGTAGTGTGTAAATCCTCATCACCCAATTCCATGGGCGCTTCTAACACGCTGAGTTAGAAGCTCGGGCTTTTCGCTCAGTTGGTTAGAGCGTTCCACTCCCACGCCGGGAGTTTGTAGCTTGCGGGGTGGCGGGTTCGAGACCCGTGTGCGGTGCGGACCGCCACCGGCTACACTGGTGCCGTGACCCGGATGGGAGTGAGGATTTGGAGGGTGAGTGTAACGGAGGCCAGCTAGCGCGGCTAGCTCGGTGGTAGTGTGTAAATCCTCATCACCCAATTCCATGGGCGCTTCTAACACGCTGAGTTAGAAGCTCGGGCTTTTAGCTCAGTTGGTTAGAGCGTTCCACTCCCACGCCGGGAGTTTGTAGCTTGCGAGGTGGCGGGTTCGAGACCCGTGTGCGGTGCGGACCGCCACCGGCTACACATACAGTAGATATGACCATATGACAAACTGTACAGGTAAAGAGACCAGTCTAACTAAATGCCACTAACTGGGCTGTGCAGTTCTGTGGTGAAAAGTCTTTAGAGTGTTTAGAGTGTGATGTTGGACAAATGTTTTATGCCCAAATAATATCGGAGATGACCCAGAACTGAAGCATGGTTATGATTATGCTGGGAGGAAATCTGCAGGCTCCACACACGGCGGCTCCCTTGGGTTTCTCCTCGAAATGACACAACTCAGACCTTTTTATGCATGACAATTACAATCTTGTGACCACTCTTATCTTGACACATGAGCAACAATAGCTTGTGAAGAATCCATGGACCTGCTAGTTTTTAAATTACAAACGGAAGGAACAACAAATATGGAACTCAAAGTGTGATTAGGTCAACAGGTCATGACGTTCTCTAGAACAGAGTTTGGTGTATTGATTTTCTAATCAGTTAGGTGACATTGAAGTTCTTATGTAGTCCTATACAGTCAAAAGATAAATCAACCATCCTAAAATTTTCCTACAGTAACATGGATCTCTCCTTTAACCTAGACCAGCACTCCCCAAACTTTTAACTGCTGAGCTGGGCACATTATTATGCACGCTTCATGCTGTTGCAATAATTGACAGAAATAGTTTTTGCCATCAAGTCTTGCAAATTACCACATTATTATTGCACTAAACTTACACTGATAGCGTATAATGTGTATGTGTAGCTGTCTTACTTTGACCAGCTACATAGAAAGTTCAAAAAGTCTTTAATCAGGAGAGGACGAGTAGCTGGGGTCTCAAGGGGCATTTATTTCTGTAAAATACACAAAGAGTGCGGTGTAGATGACTGGATGGATTTGGATAGGTCTGGTCACTGTCCAGTCTCCATCTGGAATTGCTCTGTATGTCTGTGTGTGTGTGTGTGCTAACTTGTGATAAAAAGGTACAAATAAACAAAATCAAATTGAAAAGACTTATGTGTGTGATTAAGTACTGTACATTTGTACAATATACTTAAAGCAAAGACAATACTGTCTAATATACAGTAGCCTATATGGCAGAGGTCTTATAACTCAAAAACCTGACCTCACATAACCCCAGTGGGATGAGTTGTGAACGAGTGGACTAGCTAATATGTGAAACAGTTAACACCAAAAACGTCTGGTAGAACCTTATTATATACGGTAGCAATAAACTCATTAACTGGTAACATTATAAACACAATATCATAGTAATATTACCTGTAAAATACACAAAGAGTGCGGTGTAGATGACTGGATGGATTTGGATAGGTCTGGTCACTGTCTAGATAACGTAAATACAGTAGACAGGCGATTAGCATGCTAGTCAAAACTGTAAATGAACCTAAAACACTGATGTACACTTCGTAAAATCAGCTCAAAATACTGGTCTTAACCCATAAACAAATCAGCATGACAAATCATAGCTTATATTGACTTAATATGCAGTTAAACATCGTTTCAGCCAGACCTGCTAAAAACGTGACCTACCCAGTCTCCATCTGGAATTGCTCTGACCGATTAAATGCAATTCCCTGCTACACCGCACAGACTACCACAAGGGGGCGCTATAATACCATTTAACATAAATTGACTAAGTAACTAACCTGCACACTGCAGATTTGGTGAAGTTCATTCACTAAGGAAAAGGTTCTTATTTATGACTACTACATACTCCCCTCTGAACTTCACCAAAATTACACTACAAGTCAAACACAAGAAGGCCAAAGCCTACACTACTGGATAAAGTATACTCCACAGCATACTGCAACATGTATGTCACCCAACTCAAGGGAAAGTAACTAAAGAGGGCTGCGCAGACCCCCTATAGTGTACTTGCTACAGGAGTGCCGTATACACTACCTATGTCATACCAGACTGACTTTTATCATTTGACTTGACATGTAAAAAAAATAATGTAAAACAAAAAGGCTTCACTCAGTAAACACCTAGTTACGTGTGTGTAATGTGTGCGTGTCAATGTGTGCGTGTGTGTGTTTGTATGTGAGTGTGTGACTTCATGACAGTAATGCTCTAGCTAAACTACCAACTGAACTAGTTGTGTGTTGAGCATATTGCTGAATCAGCCGATTCACTGGTTTCACTAGCCTTCCCACCCGTGTTTTCACTACACCCACTCTACTGCTAGGGGAACTTGCAACACTGGAAAGCTGTGCAGAAATCTCAGATCTCTGGTCTGCATTTTGACTGCATACACGGGAATCTGATGGAGCATGGTTTGACTCGCTAGCCCCCACTGTGGTCAACGGCAGGGCCAAGTCTACGCCCTCTGAAGCCTCAGGTAGTTGGCTGGTGGTAGAGGCCTCTGCCACCCAACTGGCTGTCCAGGCCGCCTTGTCAACCTCCGATCCAGCAGCAAGCGAATCCTCCAGATGCAAGCCATTCTCAGATTCACATGTCTCACTCAGGGTTGGCTCATGGGCATCACTGTCCATCTCAATTGGCAAAAAATTGGCCAAGAGGAGTAAGTTGCGGTGAACGATCTTCTCCTGACCATTACTTGTGTTCCTGACACGGTAGGTATGGCACCTGGGGTCGGTGGAGACGACGACGTATGGAGTGGACCCCCACCTGTCTGCTAACTTCCTGCGTCCCCGCTCGCCCTTGTTTGCCAACAAGACCTGGTCACCTTCGGCAATGGCATGTCCCTTCATCTTTCTGTTGTACAAGTCTGCTTGGCGTTCCTGGCTGGTGACAGCATTGGCCTGGGCAGCTGACAGAGCCTCCTTCAGGTCTTGCACCATCCTAGCAACGTATTGGTCATAATCCACAACATCACAGTCCCTTTCCGCATTCTGAAACATCACATCCACAGGAAGACGTGGCACTCTGCCGTACATTAAATAGAAGGGCGCATACCCCGTCGATTCATGTGCAGTGCAATTGTACGCAAACGCAAGGGTCTGTAACATCTGTGGCCATCGTTGCTTCGCCCTCGGAGGAAGGCTTCTTATCATGCTGCCCAAAGTCCTATTGAACCGTTCGACGTTCCCATTCCCCATGGGATGGTACGCGGTGGTTCTGGACTTCCTAATTCCAGCAACTTGCAACAACTCCCGGATCAGTTCACTTTCAAAATTGGCACCCTGGTCCGAGTGAATTCTTTCAGGAAACCCGTAAACACAAAAATACTTATCCCAGAGCTGGCGTGCAACCTGGCGTGCAGACTGGTCGCGGCAGGGGTAGGCATGGGCCATTTTAGTAAAATGGTCTGTGACCACTAACACGTCCACACTTTTCCCATTCAAGTCCTCTGCGGACCAAAAATCAATGCACACCAGTTCCAGTGGGCTTGTGGTCCTAATACTTTCGAGAGGAGCTCTTGCTTCTGGTTCAGGAGTCTTACTAACCACACATCTCTTGCAGGTTTTCACATAATCCCGGACATCCCGTTCCATATCAGCCCAGAAGAACCTCTGCCTTGCCAGATACAGGGTCCTGTGCTGCCCCTGATGGCCTGCGTCGTCATGGATGCCTTGCAGCGCTTGCCTGGCCAAAGAAGCAGCCACCACGTACTGGTACCTTTTCTTTCCAGTCAATGGGTCTTTGCTTACTCTGTAAAGTAGCCCATCAAGGATCTTGAGCTTGTCCCACTGCTTCAGCATTTTCAAGACATTGCCCGCTTCATGAGCCCTCTCCCTTCTTGATGGCCGCCTGCCACGCATGACATAAAAGAGAACTCTGGAAAGGGAACTGTCTTGCTGCTGTTTGGCTTGCAGTTCCTGGATGGAAAACACAGGTAAGGGGCTCTGGCCAGTAGGAGCAAGCTGCTGCACATCATGGACAAGCCAAGACACGGCCCTTCCTTCTGGTCCCATCTCCCACTCAACATGACCCTCAAGCACGGCTTTCACTTCATCGTTGCCGTGGGAAAGACGTTCCAGCTTGGTGTCGGTGCGACAACAGACTTCTTGCTGATTGGCACTCAGTCTAAAGACCTCCTGTATAACATTGTCTTTAATCTGTTGTGCCTCCTCAAGGAGTGCTCCGTATGGCTCAGACACTAGCCTCTTACTGACACAACCCTGGACAAAAGGCTGTCTGCTGAGGGCATCCGCCACAACGTTCTTCCTGCCAGGAATGTACTTGACACTGAAGTTGTACGGGGCTAATTTAGCGACCCACCTCTGTTCGCATGCGTCCAACTTAGGCTTGGTAAGTATGTATGTTAATGGATTATTATCCGTCCAGACAACGAACTTGTGACCTTTTAGCCAATGGCTAAATTTATCACACACTGCCCACTTAAGGGCTAAAAACTCCAGCCGGTGTGCCGGGTACTTTGTCTGGGCATGCGTCAGAAACTTGCTTGCGAAAGCGATTGGACGGGCCTTGCTCTCACCCTCTGGAACCTGGGAGATGACCGCACCCAGCCCATCTAGTGACGCATCCGTTGACAGGACAAAGGGGCGGCTGAAATCTGGATGAGCTAAGACCACTGACTCGAGCAAGGCAGACTTAAGTTGCTCAAAAGATTTCCGCTGGTCACTTGTCCAGTCACTAGGCTTGAGCTTTCTGAAGGCAGTCTGACCCCTGTTCTTTTTCGGTGTCGCTGTCAGTGCAAAGAGAGGCTTAGCGATGCTTGAACAGTTCTGAATGAAACGCTGATAATACATCACCATGCCTAGGAATGACTTTATTTTCCTCGGGGAAGGAGTGACACCATCATCCAGCATCAGTGCTTCTTCAGTCATGGCAGCAATTGCTTGTACCTTCTCTGGATCGGTCGACACGCCACTTTCATCAACAATATGACCAAGAAACTTCACACTTTGTCGAAGAAAGTGGCACTTTTGGGCGCAAGCTTCAACCCATGTGCACTCAGTCTGCTAAACACTGCATCCAGACGCCTCAGCGCCTCACCTTCATCAGGTGCAAACACCAGGAGGTCATCTAAATAGCAAAGCAGTGTCAGGAAATTCTGGTCGCCGAATATGTTGGTCATGAGGCGCATGAAACTAGCTGGAGCGTTACATAGCCCCTGGGGCATGCGATTGAACTCATGCAGCCCCATAGGCGTAGTAAAGGCAGTCAGCTTCTTGTCTTCTTCACACATGGGGATGTTATAATATCCTGATGTTAAGTCCATGGTGCTGAAGAAGGCGCTACCTCCAAGGGCGGCCAGGCAATCCGCCTGATGTGGCAATGGATGAGCGTCTTTGACAGTTCAGGAATTCAACCACCGATAATCCACACAGACTCTCAAATCTCCGTTCTTCTTCCATACGAGTACCAGGGGTGACGCCCACTCACTGGAAGATTTTCGGATAATTTCTTTCTCCTCCATTTCAGACAGCACCTGTCTCAGCTTTTGGTAATGGCCAGGTGGAACACGGCGATACGGCAGTCTGAATGGGCGAGAATCAGTCAAGTGGATTCGATGAACAAAGCCAGTGGCTTCGCCACAGTCTAACTTGTTTCTGGAAAACAGGCCTTCATACTTCTTAATCAAGTTGCATAATTGACTTTTCCAATAATAGGAAACATCACATGAATCAATGTCAACGTCACTCAATCCAAGTTGCTTCAAAGCATCGCTAAAGTTGGTGGTGGAGGGTGGTGAGTAGGGCTGGGCGATATGGCAAAAAAAGTTATCACGATTTATTTTCCCATATTGAACGATCTCGATTTTTAATCACGATCATGAATGATATGATGT
This sequence comes from Sardinella longiceps, assembly GCA_027497455.2. Lineage (NCBI taxonomy): Eukaryota > Metazoa > Chordata > Actinopteri > Clupeiformes > Clupeidae > Sardinella > Sardinella longiceps. The sequence continues at coordinate 7,563 of JAODXP020000186.1, forward strand.
AACCCCCCCCCCCCGAAAAAAAAGTAAAAATCAAATGAAATGAAATTCAATTTTATTCAATTTAATAATTGATTAATTAATTAAACACTGATATAGGCTTTTCTACTGATCTCTGGCTCATAGGCCTATGTAATTGCAAAGGGCCTACAGATACTGCAATTTATCTAATCTAATTTGATCTAATTTATTGCAATTGTGGTATCCCAAAATGCATAAACTTTCATAAACTGTCTTTCAAATAAGTATAGCAGAAACATGATAAACAAATTCCTATCAGGCAAGGTGAAATATGGTGTGATGCATGCCTACAATTCATGATGAGCATACTTAAATTCAGGGTGAAATGCATTTACTGTTTCCATTCGCTCTGCAGGAGGCTCTCATTTTAATGACGAATTGATTTCATGTTAGACAAAAATAGTCTTTGCGTCTGCATATAGAGGACGGATGTCCAACACTCCTGAAGCTGAAGATGACAAACGTCGAAAAAAACTTTTATGTCTCGTATAAGGGGTGAATGGGAACCGTAGATAAACCTTGCAACAGCTAAATGTGCCCCACTATTTCTCCCTTCCTCGCCTGTTATACCGTCAAAAACACTACTTGCTCACTCGCAATTTAATGATTTTTTTAACGATCGCGCAAGACTTTCATTCGTGGTTGTCCGTGTGCCAACATCTAACTATGGAATGCTCCCAGAATTTCCTGAAGACGATAGAAATGCGTGCGTCTTCCTAAATACCCGAAACGACGGCTAAGTTCTCTCTGGTAAAGTTAGGCTTGCTCACAGCGGTGAACCTTTACCGTGGGCTACAGCGAGGGTTGTGCTCAACATTGAGCCGCGCCCACATTGAGGCTGCAAGTCCGCAGCTGGGGGTAGAAGTCGGATTGTTAGCAGCAGTAGGCGCGCACCTTTCCAACTGCATGTAGCCTAACACACGTGATCGAGAAAATATGCCCTCAGCTGATCACCGTGATCGAACTTAATTTGATCGCGATCCCTAATCGAGATCGCATAATCGCCCAGCCCTAGTGGTGAGAGGAGACCACCAGCATCATGCACACTCTGACTGTGAACTTGGAGATCTTTTCGGGGAGGTTGGGGAACATTCACATCCAAATCTTCCAACGCAACACAAGGAAAAACATCGGCTAATTTAGCGTTTCGCCTCAATGTTATCGGCTTGTCACTTGGATTGATGATTTTGACTGGCACCCATCCGTCACCTGACATTGTAGCCACGGCTCTCCCCACCATGATATCCCTGTGTGTGTAGGAACTCAGAGCTTCTACAAGAACTGCACTCCCCGCCGAAACAGGCGAGCTCACTGGAAGTCTTCCCCACACAAGATGTTCATGATGTGGCAGCAATGTTACTGCTTGTGTCAGCTTAGCTGTGCCTATGACGTCAGGAATCACATTCCCCTTCCATCTGCTAATTCCAGACAACATATTCAAAAAATGTTCAATTCCAGGGTCATTCGAAGATTCAGGCCTGGCCATTACACGCCAGTAACAGGAGTTTTGTTTCAGCTGGTGAATCAGATGCTTTATGACATTTGAGCCCAGAATCAATTCGTCACATTGTCCTGGCACGACCAGCGTAGGAACACTGACTTCTTGTCCATATACAGTCATTTCCAACAGGTAGATGCATTTAGGCTTAACTTGCACTCCACCACATCCGACTAGGACAATGTCAGTGCTCAGAATGCTGCTTTCAGGACATAACCCGACACTCTTTAATTTCTGTTCGGCCTCTTCGTTCATTGTACAGGCCATGGACCCACTGTCAATAAGCGCATGCAATGTAACTTGATTCTTCACAGCAACATCGGTATAAAAGAGACTTTCAGATTTAGCTAACTTGTGGACATTCTGGTAAACAATCTAGACTAGGCAGAAGTCTCAGGAAACCCTTCAGAAAAAGGGTCTAGCGGCAAATTTGAGGAAAAGTCGGTAAACATGCTATTTCCCATAATTTGAGGGTGCTGAATCCAAATATTTTGTTTACCAAGCTGAATTTTGAGTTTTAAGCCTGCTAATGAGCATAATAGCATAGCAGTCATACTAGGCGAATGGAGATTTTTTGTCTCTGCTATATCTTTTGAAAGGGATGATAAATTGTCACCAAATCTTGTATGCTGATGCTCCAGCATGTGTACATGTATTGTCTATATTTTGGAAGCCACTGGTTTCAAGATGACTGACTTTCAAGATGGCCGACTCGTAAAATGTTAACAAAAAGTCCCATACTAATGCAAATTACAAGGATGGCACAAAACATCCAGCTTGGTAAACATAATATTTCTAATCAGCACCCCCAAAATATGTGAAAATAGACTATTTACCGACTTTTCTTCAAATATGCCACTAGCATTCTTTTTTCTTACAATTGTACTAGTAGCCTACACAACTGTGCAAAAATCGCCAAAATAAATTCAGAAAAAGGGATCTAACAGCTAATTAAATTGATATTACCTATAAGTTGAGGGTGGTGATTCTAAATATTATGTTTGCCAAGACAGATTTTGAGGTTTAAGTGTGTTAATTAGCATAATAGCATAGCAGTCATATAGGCGAATGAAGTTCTCTTTAATTAAACATATTTCATAAAAAGTCCACTAAACAAATATCAACATAATGTATCAATATGACAAATATTATAATAAAATATGTAAATCACCATATGATGCTTGATTAGCATTAGCGCCCACTGTACTGCAACTACTATATTGTAACTTTTTAAAACTTGTGTTTTTCATTTCATTCATTTGATGAACAGAACAAACAAATTCCTGACACAGATCTAAAGTAGAGTTGGATTCTACAACCGAAATCCAAAAAAGTTGGGACACTTCATAAATTGTTAATAAAAATGGAATCCAATAATTTACAAATCTCATAAACCTATATATTGTTCACAATAGAATATGGATAACATGGCAAATGTTGAAAGTGAGACTTTTTGAAATGTTATGCCGAATATTGGCTCATTTTGGATTTTATGAGAGCTACACATCCCAAAATAGTTGGGACGGGTAGCAATAAGAGGCCAGAAAAGTCAAATTTTCAGATAAGGGACAGCTTGAGGACCCATTTGCAGCTTATTTGGTCAATTGGCGACATGATTTGGTATGAAAAGAGCCTCCGAGAGTGGCATTGACTCTCAGAAGTCAAGATGGGCAGAGGATCACCAGTTCCCCAAATGCTGCGGCAAAAAGTAGTGGTCCGAGATCACAAAGGAGTTTCTCAGACAAAAATTGCAAAGAGTTTGAAGGTATAATCATCTACAGTGCATATCATCATCCAAAGATTCAGAAAATCTGGAACAATCTCTGCATAAGGGTCAGAAAACCATACTGGATGCCCATGATCATTGGGTCCTTAGATGGCAGTGCATCACATACAGGAATGCTAATGTAATGGATATCACAAACGGGCCTTAGGACTACTTCCAGAAAACATTTTCAGTGAACGCAATCCACTGTGTCATTAGCCATAGCCAGCTAAAACTGTATAGGTCAAAAAAGAAGCCATTCCTAAACATGATCCAGAAGCAAAGGCGTTTTCTCTAGGCTAAGGCTCATTTAAAATGGACTGTGACAAAGTGGAAAACTGTTCGGTGGTCAGACAAATCAAAATCAAAGTTCTTTTCAGAAAACTGGGATGTCATACCATCTGGACAAGGGCAACCTAAGTTGTTGTTGCTTATTGTTAGCGCTCATTTCAGAAGGCTGCATCTCTGATGGTATGGAGATGCATGAGTGTGTGTGGCATGGCCAGCTTACGCATCTGGAAAGGCACCATCAAGTCTGTAGTCCAGATCTTTCACCCATAGAAAACTTTTGGTGCATCGTACATAGGAATACATGACAAAGAAGACCTAAGAGAGTTGAGCAACTAGAAGCCTGTATTAGACAAGACTGGGACAACATTCTCTCCACAACTTCTCTCCACAGTCCGCAGACGTTTGCAGACTGTTTTAAAAGGAAGAGTGGATGCCACACAGTGGTAAATATGGCCTTGTCCCAACTATTTTGGGATGTGTAGATGCCATGAAATTGAAAATCAACTTATTTTCCCCTTAAAGTGATACATTTCTTCAAATTCAACATTTGATATGTCATCGATGTTGAATTCTGAGTAAAATATTGAAATTTTAACCTTCCACATCACTGCATTCTGTTTTTATTCACTATTTGTAAAGTGTCCCAACTATTTTGGAATTCGGTTGTAGATGACAGACCATTCTTGTTTTTATTTTAACAAGTCTTTGGTCCCTGTTTGCTATCATCAGCTTTTACCCTTTATTGAGAATAGTTTACTGCTTCACTGAAATATTGGGATATATAACATGACGTGGAGATGCTCTCTAGTCATTCTCTCCATGGTGTCATGTTATAGTCATTCTCTCTAGTCATTCTCTCTACGGAGTCATGCTCTGTACGGTGGGGGACAAAAATGGAAGAGCAAGCTTGTTTGAGTCCTTTCATGTCTGGCTCTTCTGGAGATTGTATAATTTGCCAGAAATCGAAAAAGGATACGATTTACAAAGGAACAGCTCAAGGCCTACAATCGCTTAAGGCATCAGCCGAAGAAAGACAAAAATTTCAAGATGCAGCTAATATTGATCAGATCCACAGGATTTTGACCATCGGGACTGGGAATGGAGATGAAGTACAATGGCATAAGAGCTGTTTCGCAACTTTTACAGATAAAGGTAAAATACAACGACTTAATAAACCATCTCATTCAACTGGCCATGGAGCTTGAGAGGCACTCTCTGCTGTAAATAAATTTGATTTGTATTTATTTTGGCCTGTTCTTAGTTTGATTTCAGGTTTGAGAGCAGTTAAAATGGTTCGTTTTATGAATGCCATTTGCTTTATTACCTTTATCCCATCTGTTATTAATAAACGTTGTTATTAATAAACTACCTTGTTTTATTGCCTTAATTCCATCCAACATGTTTAATAAATATTTGGTTATGACTCCTGCACTATTTTAGCACTTAAATATGACATTTAACCTTAATGCTATGATGTTTAACTGATTGGTTTAGAAATAATAATAAAAAAAGAAAAAAAAACGTTTTGCTCATTTTAATATGCAAATTAGAAGGTTTAAAACTCAGAATTCAGCTTGGTAAACACAATATTCAGAATCAGCACCCTCAAATTATGTAAAAAACATGGTTTACCGACTTTTCCTCAAATTTGCCGCTAGAACTCCTCTTTTGTGAAAATTGTACTAGACTAATCATACATCCACTAGGAGCACACTTGCAACTTTCTTGATAAACAGACAGCATATCATCTTCTAAGCTGAGGGACTGACTAAATGCACCCACATTGTCCCCTCCCACATGTGGGTGGTTTAGTTTCCCTGAGGGGGCGCAACGGGGGTGGGCTTCGCGCGGCGTGCTGGGCATTCTTTTCTCTGGTGCCCGATTTCAAAGCAGGCCAGGCACCTCTTCTCTCTCATGCAGTGAGATCTCGTGGAGTGAGCAGCGTCCCCACAGACGCGACAGGGAGCAACACGAACCCACTGTCCTGGCTGTGCAGCACCAGGGGAGGAGCCTGGTTTGTCTTCTCCAGCACCAGAGGTGTTGTGGGGATTTTTAAGTGGGGGTACGCCATATCATGTAAAAAATGGAATGCACTATATAAAATTGTTACAAATAGCCTACATAAATGATCTGCTTAGAGAAGTGGGGGTACTCCGTACCCCGCGTGCACGCCCACTACGCCCCTGTCCAGCACCCTCTCTAGCATACACAGAACACGTTCAAATGCACCTCCCTCTGCACCTGAAGGCTCGCTGGGCCTGGGTGGGCTAGGCAAAGGCACGCAAACACTCACTTCCTCCCTAACATCTGGCACGGAGTAAGCAGCAGCCGCTGCTACTTTGAGTGGTTTGACGCTCACTGACTTCTTCTTGGACAGGCACTCTCTTTGATATTCATCGATAGCTTCCTGTACCTCAGTTGAAGTCCACTTGCCCATTGGCTTGCTCTTAAAAACACTGGACAACTCAGGATCATTGCAGTTCCTAATGAACATCATTGAAATGTCAGCACTCATGTTTTCCAATTTCCTGCCCTGCTTTTTCAGATGACGATCCGCCTGCTCAGCCGCTGTGTTCAACCGCACCCAATAATCCACTGGATTCTCGCCCGCACTGGGTTGGGTGGCATAGAAATCCGCCAACGGTAAGCATGATGCAGGACTCTCACTGAAATATCGCCTCAGGATATCATAAATCATGTCTGGCTGAACTGCGTTGTCTGGTGTCGAGCTACTCTTTAACCCCACCTTCACTATTTTCTTAGCTCTCCCCATTAAATGACTCAGGATCTCATCGGGCTTATCAGAGGCTGAACAGTTCTTTTTCCGCAAATACACTTCCATCAGCTCTATCCATTCTTGCACTGTGCACTTATCAGACTCCTCACCTCTGAACACGGCAGGCTCACGAACATCTGGCTTGACTACCACATTAACTTTGGTGAGATCAAGAGTGTTATTAATGCTGCTGGGGTGATCATGTCTGTCTGCTACTACTGGAGAGACTGTGTCACATGTTGGCGAGATGGGCTGAGGAGTGGTGAGCAGCCGGCTGGCTATTGAATCTCCAATGCGATTCCCTAATTCAGCAATTAAATCACGAAGCTCAGTGGAGGGATCATTGCTACTGGAAGCTAAAATGGGCGTGGAGGATGTGGGCCCTCCCGTGTGTGTAACTGCTTCCTCTACCCTCACTGACAATTCCCCCTCCCCATCACTAGCATTTGGATACGGTGTATGTGGGAAAACTGCAGCACCTACAGGGTGTGTAGCCATAGCACCACCCACTCCTAATGTGTCAGTGAAAGTTAACTTCTTAACTTCATCCCCTTTTAAAAGATAAAACCCTCTGCCCCTACCTCTCCCAGCTACAGGAGTTTCAAAACTGTCCTTTTCAATACCACTAGCCATACTGGTAGTCGTGATAAACTTGATAACTAAATATATTCACTTCAGATATGAAAGAAAAAAGAAAGGAAAAAAAAAAATTGTAATAATAATTACACTATTCACCTCTTTAGCATAATAGATGAAAATAGAATAGGAGACTAAGCAGTTATGCTATAACATTAATTAACCAAAATCTTCCTCTGCGTTGTTGACGAGGATCCACTGGTCTCAGCACACGATACCTCCACACTGCAGGCAGCTGGACCCCGGTGATCGGCTGTAGCTGATCGGATGAATCCTTGAAAGGTCACGGCACCAGTTTATGTAGCGGTCTTACTTTGACCAGCTACATAGAAAGTTCAAAAAGTCTTTAATCAGGAGAGGACGAGTAGCTGGGGTCTCAAGGGGCATTTATTTCTGTAAAATACACAAAGAGTGCGGTGTAGATGACTGGATGGATTTGGATAGGTCTGGTCACTGTCCAGTCTCCATCTGGAATTGCTCTGTATGTCTGTGTGTGTGTGTGTGTGCTAACTTGTGATAAAAAGGTACAAATAAACAAAATCAAATTGAAAAGACTTATGTGTATGATTAAGTACTGTACATTTGTACAATATACTTAAAGCAAAGACAATACTGTCTAATATACAGTAGCCTATATGGCAAGAGGTCTTATATTTCAAAAACCTGACCTCACATAACCCCAGTGGGATGAGTTGTGAACGAGTGGACTAGCTAATATGTGAAACAGTTAACACCAAAAACGTCTGGTAGAACCTTATTATATACGGTAGCAATAAACTCATTAACTGGTAACATTATAAACACAATATCATAGTAATATTACCTGTAAAATACACAAAGAGTGCGGTGTAGATGACTGGATGGATTTGGATAGGTCTGGTCACTGTCTAGATAACGTAAATACAGTAGACAGGCGATTAGCATGCTAGTCAAAACTGTAAATGAACCTAAAACACTGATGTACACTTCGTAAAATCAGCTCAAAATACTGGTCTTAACCCATAAACAAATCAGCATGACAAATCATAGCTTATATTGACTTAATATGCAGTTAAACATCGTTTCAGCCAGACCTGCTAAAAACGTGACCTACCCAGTCTCCATCTGGAATTGCTCTGACCGATTAAATGCAATTCCCTGCTACACCGCACAGACTACCACAAGGAGGCGCTATAAAACCATTTAACATAAATTGACTAAGTAACTAACCTGCACACTGCAGATTTGGTGAAGTTCATTCACTAAGGAAAAGGTTCTTATTTATGACTACTACATATGTATTATTATCAATAGTGATTGTGGTGATTTGTGTTATTATACCTCAGGCCACTAGGTGTCAGTAGCGCTATATACAAGATATGAGATTCACTACTAGATAGAGTAGATTTAGAACTAGGAACATGTGAGTTACATGTACGTTACTTGGTCTTAATAAATGGAACATAAAAGATAACAAAACAGTTCTTTTTATTTGAAGACAACAAAACATGGTACCAGGAGTGAAACTACTGAAACTGCTGTGAGTGAAACTTTTGTGAGAAGTTGCCTATTGTGAAATTCGACGTGATGGATACTCTGAAGCCACCGGAGCACTTGAAGCTAACGGGGAATGTCGATAGCAATTGGCGCACGTTTAAGCAACAGTTTCGTCTGTATCTAGAGGCCATGGGACTGGATTCAAAGCCGGATGCCAGAAAGGTAGCTTTACTGCTTACAATAGCAGGCCCACAAGCCATTGAAGTTTACAACACTTTCGTTTTTGATAGTGAGGATGATCGATTGAAATTGGATGCAGTGCTAGGCAAGTTCGAGGCTCATTGCTCTCCGAAGAAGAACGAGACATATGAGAGATATATATTCCGTTCGAGGTTGCAGCAGCAAGATGAAAGTTTTGACAGTTTTCTGACTGATTTGAGGATAAAGGCACAGTCGTGCAACTTTAACACTCTCAAAGACTCAATGATCAGGGACCAGATTGTGTTCGGCATAGAGGACAAAAAGGTCAGAGAACGCCTGCTCAGAGAAGTGGAATTGACGCTAGAGGGAGCAATCAAGATTTGCCATGCGAGTGAGTTATGCCAAAAACATGTGAAGACGTTTAGCGAACTCTCAACTGTTAGCACAATGAAAGAAGCCGCTGATGTTGGTGCCGTCTCAAAGCCGGATAAGCGACAGAAGAAAGGTCCATTCCAGTGCAAAAGATGTGGCACACAGCACAAACCAAGGGAGTGTCCAGCCTTTGGTAAGCAATGCAACAAATGTCAGGGCAAGAACCATTTTGCTAACCAGTGTTTTACAAAAACAAAAGAGACACAGAAAGGAAAATTAGTCCATGTTGTGGAAGAAACAGACTTAAATGACACATTCTTTGTTGGAATGGTGAACTGTGATGAACCAAATCAGATAAATGCCATTAAGGAAGATAAATGGATAGCACCACTGCAAATAAATGGGACTATTGTCACGCTGAAATTAGATACCGGTGCAAAAGCAAACTTGATTAGCATGTCTGATGTGAAAGCAATGAAAGAAAAACCAAAAATCCAAAGAAAAACACTTGCACTGAAGGACTATAACGGACAAAGCATTGAGTGTTTAGGCACATGCAAACTGAAAGTAACAGTGAAAGAAAAAGTGCACCACCTACTCTTTTCAGTTGTCCCTGAAGGTCTTGATTCCCTTCTTGGTGATAAAGCCTGTGAAGATTTACAGCTTGTGAAGAGAGTATACAGAATTAACACTGAAATGAGTGCATGTGACTCTGCTGACTCGATAGTACAGAACTTTTCAGATGTCTTCAGAGGTTTTGGTGTGCTGCCGTTTACTTACAAGATTCAGCTCAAAGAAAATGCGCAACCAGTTGTACATGCCGCAAGAAGAGTTCCACTGGCATTAAAAGATAAACTGAAAAAGGAACTGGAGCGGATGACGGCGCTTGGTGTGATCAAAAAAATCGAGGAACCAACAGACTGGGTCAACTCGATGGTTTGTGTGAAAAAGAAAAATGGAGAATTAAGAATATGCATGGATCCAAAGGATTTGAATGAGAACATCAAGCGTGAACATTATCAAATACCAAAGCGAGAGGAGATCACCAGTGAGATGGCGGGCGCCAGATATTTCTCGAAGCTGGATGCGTCACAAGGGTTCTGGCAACTCAGGTTAGATGAAAGTAGCACCAAATACTGCACTTTTAATACTCCGTTTGGCCGATATTGCTTTCAGAGGCTACCCTTCGGAATTATATCAGCTTCAGAAATATTCCACAGAGCAATGGAACACATAATTGAGGGTCTAGATGGCGTGCGTGCCTATGTCGATGACATCATCGTATGGGGATCCACCCTCCAACAGCACAATCAGAGACTGACAAGTGTCCTGGAGCGAATACAAAAGAATGGACTAAAGCTCAACAAAAACAAATGTCAGTTTGCAGCACCAGAAATTGTCTTCCTGGGAGACAAACTCTCAGCACAAGGCATACAGCCTGATGAAGAAAAGATCAGTGCAATAGTGAACATGCCCAAACCCACAGACAAGGCAGGTGTGCTACGCATCATGGGAATGGTCAATTTCATAGGGAAATTTATACCCAACCTGTCAGCAAAGACGACTTGCATTCGTGAGCTCCTGCACAAGGATGAAAACTTCAAATGGACCTCCAACCATGACCGTGAGTGGCAAAGGCTCAAAAGTTCACTGACCGCTGCACCTGTACTGACATTCTTCGATCCAACGAAAAGAATCAAAGTGTCAACTGATGCTTCAAAAGATGGAATTGGTGGCGTTCTTCTTCAAGCTGAAGGTGAGCATTGGAAACCTGTAGCATACATATCACGATCCATGACAGAGACTGAGTGTCGATACGCGCAAATAGAAAAAGAATGTCTCGGATTAGTGTTTGGCCTAGAAAAGTTCCATAGCTACATATATGGCTTACCCACCTTCACTGTAGAGACTGACCATCGTCCACTAGTTGCCATCATGAAAAAGAATCTAAATGAAATGTCACCGAGGATACAACGCATGATGATGAAGTTGCAGAGGTATGACTTCGACCTCATCTACACACCTGGCAAACACCTGATACTAGCAGATGCACTGTCAAGAGCACCTACAAGAAATAGTGCCAGTTCAACTGAAGAGGATGTTCAAGCACACGTCAACATGGTGTCTGCTACACTCCCTGTGTCAGACACAAAGACTCAGCAGATCATCGAGGAAACAGCTAAAGATCCTGAACTTCAGCGCATCATGGAGAACATGCAGAGTGGATGGCCTGCAGGATGCTGCCCACAGTTCTACCATGTAAGAGGTGAGCTTAGTGTAGTAGAAGGACTGTTGTTAAAACAAAATAGAATAGTCATCCCAAGACAATTAAGACAAGACATTTTGCAGAGAATTCATGAAGGACACTTAGGTGTTGAAAAATGCAAAAGACGGGCAAGAGAGACAGTGTTCTGGCCTGGATTGAATAAAGACATTGAGAATCTGATAAGCAGATGTGAGACTTGTCAGAAACACAGAAACAGACAAGTGAAAGAGCCAATGACTGTAACTGAAGTGCCAACTGCATTGGCATAAAGTAGGCATGGACTTATTCCACCTTAAAGGTAAAGAGTACCTAGTTGTCATTGACTATTACTCAAATTACCCAGAAATGGCATTACTCTCAAGCACATCTTCCAGCTGTGTTATTACACATGCAAAATCAATCTTCGCCAGACATGGCATTCCGCATACAGTGATGAGTGACAATGGACCATGCTTTAACAGCAAAGAATGGCAAGACTTCGCAAAAGCTTATGACTTCAAGCATGTAACATCCAGCCCACTGTATAGCCAGTCCAATGGTAAAGCGGAGAAAGGAGTACACATTCTGAAGCAACTTCTAAAGAAAGCTGCTGATAGTGATGCAGATCCTTACCTCGCTCTACTCAGTTACAGAGCATCACCTTTGGAGTGCGGGTTATCACCTGGTGAGTTACTGATGAAGAGAAAGCTTCGCACAACACTTCCAAGCTGCTATAAGCAAAAGAACAACCCTGTGCTACAGCAAAAGCTGAATAGGCAGAAGATGATGCAGAAGGTTTTCTATGACCGAACAGCCAAACAGCTTCCGCCACTGTCACGTAATGATCCAGTTAGGATTGAAAGCCCTGAAGGATGGTCTACCAGAGCCACTGTTCTTCGAGAAGTCGCTCCACAGTCCTACGTGGTGAAAACCAAAGAGGGTCAAATCATCAGACGGAATCGGCGCAGTTTACTGAAGACACCAGGGACTGTTGCAGACCAAGAGTTCAGTGACACACACACTGAGTCTAAGGCCAACAGCACACTTTCTGAAAACTGCAACACAAACATGTATACTGAAAGTCAACCCAGTGCACTCACACCTCCTGAAATTGCAACAAGGAGATCTGAAAGGACAATTAAGAAACCTGATAGACTGGACCTCTAAAAAAAAAAAAAAAAAAATTGAAAGGTCTGAAGTTAATGAGCATGTAATTGTGATGTTTTAATGTTTGCTAATGCTCAGGTTTAATGTTTTGAAATATGATAAAAGTCAGGTTATCCAAGAATATAGCATTGTGAAATGAGTTATGTTACTAGAATGAGTTATGGCAGGTAACTGTTAAAAGTAAAGCTGACACCTGTGATGTATTTAAGTTGTTTAGTATTTACCTCAAAGAAAGGGGGATGTGGTGATTTGTGTTATTATACCTCAGGCCACTAGGTGTCAGTAGCGCTATATACAAGATATGAGATTCACTACTAGATAGAGTAGATTTAGAACTAGGAACATGTGAGTTACATGTACGTTACTTGGTCTTAATAAATGGAACATAAAAGATAACAAAACAGTTCTTTTTATTTGAAGACAACAAAACAGTGATTATGTATTATTTTACCTGTTAAATGAGACGCGCTGCTCACTGTGTGCAATAGTATAAATGTGATGATGTCTCTTTAAGGCCGCGCACTGGGTGGCGGTCCGTGGGTGGGGACTGGCAACATTGGCGGATGTGATTTGAGTGTGTGTGGCGCCAGTTGTCTTTGCTGTAGCTACAGTAACTTGAAGTTTAAGTTTTAAGTTTTAAGTTTAGTCTTTAGTCTTTTTGGAACCGATTTAGCAGTTAATGTGGAGTTACATAGGTAACGTTACTGCTTTGAGAAGGAAGGCAGTAGTTCCTTTATAACCCGCACAGATAGAATACTTCGCACACGGCTCTCCAGGAAGAAGAGGACAAACTTCCCAAACTCGCTTGGGAATCTAACGTTAACATACCGTTTGGATCCGGTGAGACCTATCTAATTTTTGGACATGCGTGGTATACCACTTGATAAGCGCTCTCCCTTTTGCCTTTTTGATGTGGATTCTACTTTTTTGTTGCATTCCGATTCAAAAGACTTTAGAACGTCCGATTCGCTCGGCCGGTCGGCCGGCCGACATGCCCACACGTGCCCTGGTTGTATTTCAAAGACTATTGCCCGATCTTGGACTGGATTTCCTTAACTTGAAATCAATCAATGCAATTAAAAGTAAACCCAGCGTCATTTAGGCCTAACGTTAATTGATCTGGTGGACGTGTCATTTCTCATGTGTTCAGCGCCTTCTGAACATGTTGGATGTGTGTAACTTTACGCTATTGTTTGCATTGTAAAGTAACGTTATTTATTTATTATACATGTTTACTTGAGAAAGCATGGTGCGGTGCTAAACCCTTATTGAATGGTTCTTGGACCTTGAATTAAGTTGAAAGAGAAATCAAGTGTGAATCAGTCAATAGCCCTGTTGTTCCAGGTAAATGAATGCTGTATTAGATAATACATACCAAATAATAAACTGATTACTAATGTTGACTGAATGGGGCATCATAATGAAGTGAAACTCAAAGCAATGTTATGCCCAATTCACTTATTGTTAGTTGCTGGTTAACTGCTTGGTGTATATTGTATCGAATTTTCTTGGTGAGTTGGAACAGGGCCATGGATTGCTATACATTGGGTTTCTCCTTTAAAGGGCTGATTGTGTCACTATAGTGTGCAGACCTTCTGATCTGAAGAAAACAAGCATATCTCGCATGAGTTGAACATACTGTTGTGCTAATGTTATTTTTCCACCCTGATTGCTTTCTTTAGTGTTAAGAAAGGGGCATTGTTTTTTGTGTGTTAATCTAATGTTTGTGTGCTTTTACCATCTTTCAAACCTTGTGTGTCTTTCATTTGCATCAGGGAACAAACTGAGCTCTGTTGCCTCATTCTAAATCTAAAGCATCATGTCTTCCAACAATACCTCTGCCATTCCACGGAGGAAGTGGAACCCAATGTAGCCAAAGATGGCAGAAGCAAATGGAAGAGCTTGCTCACATGGAGGATGATCAGGTGACTACAGTAGACGGCCTGACGTTTGTCCCTGATGATAAGAGATTCATGATCCTCAGCAACCAAAAGACTGAAGTGCTCTTGGGCCTCTGGAAAGATGGCACGGAAATCGCCATAAAGAAAGTGCGCAAAGCCATCTTTAATGAGCCCGAGTTCCAAAAGGAATTGGATATCCTGCTGAAACTCAGGTTTAACAGTCGTCACATTGTTCAGTATGTGGACTCTACTCAGGACAAATACTTTGGCTACATCGCCATGCAGCTTTGTGAATGCACCCTTGGACAATACATACAAGAGACACCAGCATATCCAGAGAGGAAAAAAAGAACACAGGAGTTTCTTAAGGGTCTGAAAGATCTTCATGAGGATGCCAAGGTCATTCATCGAGACATCAAGCCTCAAAACATTTTAATTGGTAAGAAATGCTGATTTCTTTCCCCCAGGGTATAATTAATTCAAACAATGATGCCCAAATAATTTATTGCTGCTTTGTAATCAGCTTGTATTGCACTTTAGAAATTCAACTCAGTCTTGAAACAGTCAGTTTTCCTCTGTATTTACTCTAGGGTAGTATTTCATCATATATTTCTATTTGATTAGTTCCACTATACTTACCATATTAAAATGGACCTTTTTGCAGATACACATGGGCGGGCGAGGTTAGCTGATTTCGGTATAAGTCGCATCTTAGACCTGGAGCAGTCAACAATGGAGACCGGCAACGCTGGGACAGCATGCTGGGTGGCCACAGAAGTACTGGAGAACATTAATGCAAAGAAGAGGACTCGGTTTAAGCGAAGCACAGATATACAGGTCTGTCATCACCTTTGCACTGGTACACATACATAAACATACACTGAGAGAGTGAGAAAGAGATCTGTCATTCGGGTTAGAATTTGTGTACTCCTTAACATTATCCACAGTAAAAAACATTCAGTTTATAACAGATTTCTGTTGTATCCAGGCTTGTTCTTAAACTCATCTACCCCACAGGTGGCAGGCATGGTGGTTTATTATACTCTCTCTGGTGGGAAACATCCCTTTGGAGATCCTGCCCTTTGTCACAGCAACATTATTAATGGGAAATACACCCTTGATGACCTTGATGATGAGCTAGCCAAAGATCTGGTTAGGAAAATGCTCAACATTAATCCAGAAGACAGACCACGTATTACCGAAGTTCTCCAGCATCCATTCTGGGAGAAGGACAGGTAGGCCTATGGCAAGGGTTGGGGAATGCTTCAAGATATGAAATCTTTGGCATGTTGCTAGGAACGGTTTTATTTAAAACAACTGGTTAAGGCAACTGGGTAATATGGGTTAATTTATTTACTGTAAATTACTGGTCAATTACGGGTGTTTGTCTGTGTACAATGAAATGGTGCGGTTAACCTGTCATTCTCTCAATCCAACACTTGCTCACTCTCTCTAACATCCCCCATAAATACTCACTCTCTTTCTCCTTCCCTCTAATATAGCCATCACTAAATACTCACTCTCTCCCTCCCTCTAACAGTTCCCTGCCTCTAACTTCTTCAAGAAAGAGACGGGCTGCCTCCCCCATCCCAGACCAGGTAGGGGGGCAGAACAAGAAGATGTCTGGAGGCCAGACCCAAGAGATGAGAACAGTGACCGAGTCTAGCCTGAGAGATGAGCAGGTCCCTGGAAGTCAAACCCAAGAGATGAGAACAGTGACTGAGTCTAGCCTCGGAACAACCAACTCATCCGATGCAGCCCAGCTAGATGGACAGGTACCTGGAAGCCAAACCCAAGAGATGAGAACAGTGACTGACTCTAGCCTGAGGGATGTGGACAGGCCTTCCCAACTTGGTAATGTCTGACTGTTGTTATTTATTAGAAGTTATATTATTATCAAGAGACCTGATAACATGTGATAACATTGTATCACATATCACAAATCGATTGTAGTTTAATTGAATCTGCCAAAGGAGGCTGCCATTTAGCCCGAATGGGTTCAATACCCAGCCTAAATGGTTGTCATATAAATCGCATTTGAATATATTGTAAATTAACATTAAAGCAACTCTATGGTATGCAGTTTGTGTTGTTAAACTAGTAGACTAGCTACCTAAAAGGCATACAAAACCTTTGTCTTATTGGCTGTCTTTAAACTACTTGATGCTACTTGTTTGATGGCAATAGGGAACCAAAGCCACGCTCACTTATGGTTTCGCGATGGAAACTTTTGGCTATAGAAAGTGAATGGACAGATAAGTGTAATGTTCTGGTCCACTTTTAATTATACCCTGAGTCACACATATGTTGTATTTGAACTTGTGGTAACCATTAATTTAAATCAAGGCTATGTTTGTTGTATAATTTAAAGTAACTTTTGAAACTTGTCTAAAATCAATTCAATTTTGACGTTTTAGAAGCTCAAAATGTAGGTTTAAACATTAGACATTATATGTGAAACCCACAGCTCATACCAAAGCGGACCAGAAAATTACATTTATCTGTTCATTCACTCCACTGGCCTCAAAAGGTCCCATCGTGAAACCGGAAGTAGGTGTGACTTTGCCTCTCTATACTGTGGTACAGTTTAATGTAGCTATTTCATGCTGTGACTGGGTTTTCTTTTATTTTGTGGTGGTTTCCTAAGCTCCGCCCAGAATTACTGTACATAGTGTATCCTGGATGGCTGGTGAGAATAAAATGAGTGTTTATCCACCCTTGTATGACTATCTGTCATATATGCTCCGCTAACTGTTTGTATAGCGCTGTGAGGAAAATGTTTGGTATTTGGCGCTCTACAAATTAAATTAAATTAAATGGAATGGAACTGAATTGGAATTGAATTGAATTGAATTTGCATGTGGTTTTATTTGGTCCATATGGTTTAACTTTTTCTTATATTATGTTTCTTCTTTTCCTCTCAGATGCTGCAGTGTTTGTGGACAAGCACAGAGTAGAGCTTATTCAGAGGGTGACTAGTGTGATGGCCATCTCAGATGTGCTGCTCTCAAAAGAATTCTCAACCAGGAGAAGTACTCAGAGATCAGTGCAGCTTCCACCACACAGGGGAAGATGAGGAAGATGTACTCATATCTGGACTCAGCTGGAGCTAAGGGGAAAAAAGTTTTCTATGAAGCTCTACTGCAGGAGGAGTCCTATCTGGTTGAAGACCTGAAAGCTGAATAGGCCTGCGGCAAAGACTTGACTCATCCAGTCTTTTTGAGGAAAGACCGGAACACTACAAAAAGGCACACATATCCAGTCAAGGAACATATTGTACTACTGGTGCTAGCATATACAGTACATTATGCAATTATGTCCTCCTTAAAAGTGCCTTGTCTTTTGAAATGGCATACACATTATGCAATTATGTCCTTCTTAAAACTGCCTGGCTTTTCAAATGGCATATACATTGCAATTATGTCCTTCTTAAAACTGTCTTTTTAAATGGTCAGATTTGGGTTTTTTAAAAAGCATTTATTTAAATTAAGAACGTTTGTTTTTGCACTCGTCAATTCAATTCAGATTTCTGCTACTCATGGATAAACAAAACTCTGCATCTAGAAAAAGAAATGTATATTTTTAAAAGTATTTATTGTAAAACATAGGTATATTTTTAGCATGCTAAATTTTAAAATACACCCCTAAAGCCATAGATATGTCACCATTTTAATCATGTTGATGGGAAG
>JAODXP020000186.1:25697-76620 GCA_027497455.2 Sardinella longiceps
AGTAAGGGATAACGGCCGACGAGGTGGCGGAATAACTCCGGAGTTCTAGATTCCACCTCGCCAATTATAAATGAATAACTGGACACCTCGGAGGTCGTTATCCCGCTTATCTCCCGTATCTATCTATCTCTCTTATATTTGAAGAAGCGTATAAAACGTAAAAGAAATATGCAACTCAAATTTAAAAGAAGCTAACCTGTTCGGTTTGGGTACTACTTTCAGTTGAAAGTAGATCTACAAGGTTGCTTATTGTTGTTACAGTTACCATTCTGAAAGGCATTCATATGGAACGGTAATCAGTTATTAGAGGAGTTATTTTTGGAACTACTTCCAAAGTAGCCGGTTATCTGGAATTAATGGCCACCTAGCAGCCAATCAGAGAAGAGAATGGTGTTCTGAAGGGAGATAACAGTTTTTATTACCATTAGTGTAAACATTAAACAGAAATAGAGCCTAACTGCATGTAGTCTATATTCAGACCTTAGACATGAATTTCACACAAAACTGTCAACCATATGCCCAGACATGTCAAAAGGAAGATTAAAGAGGCAGCACTGCTACAATCCACTGAAGTCACCCCCCATTTTAAGAAAAAAAGAGAGATATTGGCATACTTATATATTTATTATATCATACATTTGACCCTTTTGTTCATGTTGGTTTTTTTCTTCATAAATATCTCTCTCTTATAATTCATTACATGTCTGTTTTATTACTTTTAAGCTACTCTGTTTATGCTTGGCAATATTGTAAATATCCTCAGTAAATGCATACCAATAAATCACATTTGAATCTGAATGTAAAGAGTGTTAGAACAAAATCAGGCCTTTCTGGTAGAAGATGTTCTTTATACACACAGGTCCAATTACGCACAGGTCCTTTACGCAGCGTCTGTCATATTTTTTTCGGCCAGAGCGCTGGGCCATTAGGCTTGTAACTAGGGTTGGCAACTTTCAGAAATCAAAATAAGGAACGCCCGCCAGTAAAATGAGGACAGCCCCGCCCCCTAGGTTTTCTTTTATTTTGAGGTTGTTAATTGTTTCTACCGGGGTGTAACTTCACATAGCCTACATGTGCATTTCCACCAGGCATGCGTGACTTTTATTTGATTAGATTTAACTTGATAGTCAACATAGCTCTTTGAAACCTCTGGATAAACAAATGAGCTGGTATGTACAGAATGTGCTAGGGCTCAGCCATCCCTGTAACGTTGAGTCCACACATGTTGGGTACAAGGCTACTATACTAGGCCTACTATTACTACAATCTCTACTATATTCCATTAAATTTTACTCCACAATATTTTTACAGCCCATAAGCAAAACATATTTCTATTAGCTTTATCATTTGTCCATATCCAATTGGAATTACGCTGTAGCACAAGACTTGTTTATTTTAGATAATTTGTATTACGTCCGTGAACCACTATAGAAATACGGTAAACACGCGGACGTTCCAGGAGACTTGGGGTGTCTGTGCTATGTGTCATTTTGACAATTTCCACTGTCTTGATGCCGCCACTGTTGGTTTAGGTTCAGACAAGTTTCACTTCCCGCGACTGTCACGTTAAACCGCAGAGAGAGGGGTGCACACACTGGGAAAACTACTAAACATGCGCGAATGTGGCTTACTGGGGCGATATTGGTAGATTATTAATATATGTGTGTGTGTATATACACACAGAGAGTGGGGGAGAGAGTGGGGGCCCCCCAGGAGCTGATTTTGTAGGCCTACAAATCACTGTAGCTCTTTGAAACCTATTACCAGGCATGTAGGCTACAGGATGTGGTAGCACCACTGCTAGGTACATACATTGCAACAAAAAGTGTTACTGATAGCTGGTTAGCTGTGCCCACATCACCTTCACACCCATCCCTGCCATTAAAACCTTGTTCCAGATTATTATGCCAATGATGTCTTTGTCCATTTTTTTTTTCCTCCGAATAATCTATGCAATAACGTCGAATGCCACTTTTTAATCATCAAAAAAATATTTTAGGCTACATAAATAACCTGTGTTTTAATTGTCAAAAAAGCATATTTGGCAATATAAATAACTTGGATTTCATTGAAAAAATATTGCTAGGAGGAAAACATTATAATAGATTGTAAAGAACTGAAAATATACAGCTGTTCTATACAGATCATATTTCTAAAGGGAAAAACAAGAACAAAAACACTTTTACATGGTTAAGTTACATATTATCAGTTGTCCAGTATGACTCAGCAATACCTCATGATATCACAGTGGAGGCTTTGTTCTGGCTTTGCATTTCTTGCAAACAGACCAAATTGTAAAATGACAGCCGATGCTACCTGATAGGGGCATGAATGTTTCATTTTCATATGCTCCTATCTGTGAGGGTCACGGTTTTGCATATCAAGTGGACCCAAAAGCAGGATAGGCAGAGTCAGGAATCCAAGAACTTAGGTTTACTTCTTTTAAACATCAAACGGCCTATAAATGAATAACTGGACACCTCGGAGGTCGTTATCCCGCTTATCTCCCGTATCTATCTATCTCTCGTATATTTGAAGAAGCGTATAAAACGTAAAAGAAATATGCAACTCAAATTTAAAAGAAGCTAACCTGTTCGGTTTGGGTACTACTTTCAGTTGAAAGTAGATCTACAAGGTTGCTTATTGTTGTTACAGTTACCATTCTGAAAGGCATTCATATGGAACGGTAATCAGTTATTAGATGAGTTATTTTTTGGAACTACTTCCAAAGTAGCCGGTTATCTGGAATTAATGGCTACCTAGCAGCCAATCAGAGAAGAGAATGGTGTTCTGAAGGGAGATAACAGTTTTTATTACCATTAGTGTAAACATTAAACAGAAATAGAGCCTAACCCCTTGGTCACACGGGCGATAATATTACTGGTGTTGGGAGACTAGTTCCCATTCATTTTCAATGACAGTAGGCAACAGCGATTAACGGCGAGCAACTGAGCAACAGATCGCCTGGTGGGCGGAGAAAAAATATAAATGCAGGCTATTTTCTGCAAAAGTTGGGCGATTTAACCAGGCGATTTGTCATAAACGCCAATCAGAGTGAAGCCATGCGTGACGGCATACTTTCAAAAAGAATTATGATCTGACACCTGTCATGGCGGAGCTAACTCAAAAATCGCATTTATCTGTTGACAACCTAAGAAGTTAAGGACTTATGACTTGATATTTTGTAAAACGAGGCGGCAAATGAGGTAAGATAAAACTGAAAACATGGGTTTTGTAACACAAAAATACATCTGTGGCGATATACGTTGTCGCTACCAGACGCATATTTTAGCAACGAACGGTAGCAACTAACTTCATACGAGTCACGCCTCCTTGGCAACCGAGTTGCTTGTTCAAATTGCCCAGTTGCCTTCCCGTGTGACCACAGGGTAACTGCATGTAGTCTATATTCAGACCTTAGACATGAATTTCACACAAAACTGTCAACCATATGCCCAGACATGTCAAAAGGAAGGTTAAAGAGGCAGCACTGCTACAATCCACTGAAGTCACCCCCCATTTTAAGAAAAAAAGAGAGATATTGGCATACTTATATATTTATTATATCATACATTTGACCCTTTTGTTCATGTTGGTTTTTTTCTTCATAAATATCTCTCTCTTATATTACGGACCAAGGCTCGTTTTGGCCCGTAACATTGAGGAGAGTCCACACGTGGATATAAATTTTAAATAAAAGATATTTATTAAAGTAAATGAAGTTGAAAATAGGAAAGTAAATAATGTGGTGCAATGAAATGAAGGCTAAAGTCAGTATAAATGCGCTGGAACAAAGTAAAAATGTAGTGTAGATCAGGTAGGTGGAAAACGGCAAACAAAATCCACAATGCACGCGCTGCTGGCGGAGAGGAGGAAACCCGGAACCTCCTCACGGCAATCCTTATATCCTGTGGCCAATTACACCAGTTAGTCACATGACCTTGGCCAGGACAGCCACACCCACGCCAGCCTATATTAAAGAAAAAGAAAACAGGGCCACCAGGGGGTGGCATACGGACTTGTCCGTAACACCTCCCCCCATAAAGACAGAGGACCCACAAAGGACCTCTGTCCACATGAGAATTACAAAACACAAATGCCCAAAATAAACTATAAATTTTCAATGTATCCATCAGTCAGGCATGCTCACACACACCCACGTGCACACGCACAACACTGAATAGTAGTCACTTAATTTGGTTCAGACCACCACCAACACCAAGTGTACCGTAACCGTTCACTACAGCCAGAAGACAGTTGCCTCCTCACATCTCTCCAACAGCGATTCCCTGCCACTGAAAAGTTCTCGAAGAGATGGAAGAGACACAGAAAACATTACAAACATTTACAGTTGTTACACAGGGAGTGCCAGTCAAAGTGTATGCTACCACATTGACAGACACCCCCAAAATGTTTAATCACCTAGCTTATATGGTTGAAGGAACAAAGCCCAACAACCATGATGGTGTAAGAATATAACCCAAACGAGTTATAAACGAAAAGATCTCTTGCAGATGACAAGACCAGTGAACTTAATGATACCCCTTTAAGAGGTCGAGCTAGCTGGACAGACAAGCAGCACCAACACGGTCGCAATCCACCAACGTCCAACTCAGGACACTTTCCCCTCTCAGGAGGGACGTGATAAAACTGTTGGTATATTGGTGCTGCATCCCCCACCGTCATACCTTGCTCAACCCCATGAGTAGGCAAGGGAACGTCACCACACAATGCAGGAAACTCAGGCGTTAACTGTTTCAACTGCTCACTTTCACCTTCAGACAAAGGACCTAAAACAGATAACAAATTATGAAGTTGAGGCTGAAACATATCAGGAGCACACACATCCTCAACAGAGCACGCTGCCACCATGCTTGGAGACTCAGATTGGAGCGGCTCACTGACCAACACACCTCCAGACTTAACTCCAACATTATCTTCACCACCTGTCAAAGAAAACTGACAAAAACATGGTTTTAAGTTCATGTGGCAGAGTGGAGTCGAAACCAAATAACCTTGCCCAGACACCTGTTCAGCAACTGAACACGGCCCAGAGAACTCCTCCAGAAAAGGCGAGCCTGAAATGGGCAACAAAGCAGGTGTAGCGGTCTTACTTTGACCAGCTACATAGAAAGTTCAAAAAGTCTTTAATCAGAAGAGGACGAGTAGCTGGGGTCTCAAGGGGCATTTATTTCTGTAAAATACACAAAATGTGCGATGTAGATGACTGGATGGATTTGGATAGGTCTGGTCACTGTCCAGTCTCCATCTGGAATTGCTCTGTATGTCTGTGTGTGTGTGCTAACTTGTGATAAAAAGGTACAAATAAACAAAATCAAATTGAAAAGACTTATGTGTGTGATTAGATACTGGACATTTGTACAATATACCTTTAAGCAAATACAATACTGTCTGTTATACAGTAGCCTATATGGCAAGAGGTCTTATATTTCAAAAACCTGACCCCACATAACCCCGGTGGGCTGAGTTGTGAACGAGTGGACTAGCTAATATGTGAAACAGTTAACACCAAAAACGTCTGGTAGAACCTTATTATATACGGTAGCAATAAACTCATTAACTGGTAACATTATAAACACAATATCATAGTAATATTACCTGTAAAATACACAAAATGTGCGATGTAGATGACTGGATGGATTTGGATAGGTCTGGTCACTGTCTAGATAACGTAAATACAGTAGACAGGCGATTAGCATGCTAGTCAAAACTGTAAATGAACCTAAAACACTGATGTACACTTCGTAAAATCAGCTCAAAATACTGGTCTTAACCCATAAACAAATCAGCATGACAAATCATAGCTTGTATTGACTTAATATGCTCTTAAACATCGTTTCAGCCAGACCTGCTAAAAACGTGACCTACCCAGTCTCCATCTGGAATTGCTCTGACCGATTAAATGCAATTCCCTGCTACACCGCACAGACTACCACAAGGGGGCGCTATAATACCATTTAAAATAAATTGACTAAGTAACTAACCTGCACACTGCAGATTTGGTGAAGTTCATTCACTAAGGAAAAGGTTCTTATTTATGACTACTACATACTCCCCTCTGAACTTCACCAAAATAACACTACAAGTCAAACACAAGAAGGCCAAAGCCTACACTACTGGATAAAGTATACTCCACAGCATACTGCAACATGTATGTCACCCAACTCAAGGGAAAGTAACTAAAGAGGGCTGCGCAGACCCCCTATAGTGTACTTGCTACAGGAGTGCCGTATACACTACCTATGTCATACCAGACTGATTTTTATCATTTGACTTGACATGTAAAAAAAAAATAATGTAAAACAAAAGGCTTCACTCAGTAAACACCTAGTTACGTGTGTGTAATGTGTGCGTGTCAATGTGTGCGTGTGTGTGTTTGTATGTGAGTGTGTGACTTCATGACAGTAATGCTCTAGCTAAACTACCAACTGAACTAGTTGTGTGTTGAGCATATTGCTGAATCAGCCGATTCACTGGTTTCACTAGCCTTCCCACCCGTGTTTTCACTACACCCACTCTACTGCTAGGGGAACTTGCAACACTGGAAAGCTGTGCAGAAATCTCAGATCTCTGGTCTGCATTTTGACTGCATACACGGGAATCTGATGGAGCATGGTTTGACTCGCTAGCCCCCACTGTGGTCAACGGCAGGGCCAAGTCTACGCCCTCTGAAGCCTCAGGTAATTGGCTGGTGGTAGAGGCCTCTGCCACCCAACTGGCTGTCCAGGCCGCCTTGTCAACCTCCGATCCAGCAGCAAGCGAATCCTCCAGATGCAAGCCATTCTCAGATTCACATGTCTCACTCAGGGTTGGCTCATGGGCATCACCGTCCATCTCAATTGGCAAAAAATTGGCCAAGAGGAGTAAGTTGCGGTGAACGATCTTCTCCTGACCATTACTTGTGTTCCTGACACGGTAGGTATGGCACCTGGGGTCGGTGGAGACGACGACGTATGGAGTGGACCCCCACCTGTCTGCTAACTTCCTGCGTCCCCGCTCGCCCTTGTTTGCCAACAAGACCTGGTCACCTTCGGCAATGGCATGTCCCTTCATCTTTCTGTTGTACAAGTCTGCTTGGCGTTCCTGGCTGGTGACAGCATTGGCCTGGGCAGCTGACAGAGCCTCCTTCAGGTCTTGCACCATCCTAGCAACGTATTGGTCATAATCCACAACATCACAGTCCCTTTCCGCATTCTGAAACATCACATCCACAGGAAGACGTGGCACTCTGCCGTACATTAAATAGAAGGGCGCATACCCCGTCGATTCATGTGCAGTGCAATTGTACGCAAACGCAAGGGTCTGTAACATCTGTGGCCATCGTTGCTTCGCCCTCGGAGGAAGGCTTCTTATCATGCTGCCCAAAGTCCTATTGAACCGTTCGACGTTCCCATTCCCCATGGGATGGTACGCGGTGGTTCTGGACTTCCTAATTCCAGCAACTTGCAACAACTCCCGGATCAGTTCACTTTCAAAATTGGCACCCTGGTCCGAGTGAATTCTTTCAGGAAACCCGTAAACACAAAAATACTTATCCCAGAGCTGGCGTGCAACCTGGCGTGCAGACTGGTCGCGGCAGGGGTAGGCATGGGCCATTTTAGTAAAATGGTCTGTGACCACTAACACGTCCACACTTTTCCCATTCAAGTCCTCTGCGGACCAAAAATCAATGCACACCAGTTCCAGTGGGCTTGTGGTCCTAATACTTTCGAGAGGAGCTCTTGCTTCTGGTTCAGGAGTCTTACTAACCACACATCTCTTGCAGGTTTTCACATAATCCCGGACATCCCGTTCCATATCAGCCCAGAAGAACCTCTGCCTTGCCAGATACAGGGTCCTGTGCTGCCCCTGATGGCCTGCGTCGTCATGGATGCCTTGCAGCGCTTGCCTGGCCAAAGAAGCAGCCACCACGTACTGGTACCTTTTCTTTCCAGTCAATGGGTCTTTGCTTACTCTGTAAAGTAGCCCATCAAGGATCTTGAGCTTATCCCACTGCTTCAGCATCTTCAAGACGTCGCCTGTTTCATGAGCCCTCTCCCTTCTTGATGGCCGCCTGCCACGCATAACATAAAAGAGGACTCTGGAAAGGGAACTGTCTTGCTGCTGTCTGGCTTGCAGCTCCTGGATGGAAAACACAGGTAAGGGGCTCTGGCCAGCAGGAGCAAGCTGCTGCACATCATGGACAAGCCAAGACACGGCCCTTCCTTCTGGTCCCATCTCCCACTCAACATGACCCTCAAGCACGGCTTTCACTTCATCGTTGCCGTGGGAAAGACGTTCCAGCTTGGTGTCGGTGCGACAACAGACTTCTTGCTGATTGGCACTCAGTCTAAAGACCTCCTGTATAACATTGTCTTTAATCTGTTGTGCCTCCTCAAGGAGTGCTCCGTATGGCTCAGACACTAGCCTCTTACTGACACAACCCTGGACAAAAGGCTGTCTGCTGAGGGCATCCGCCACAACGTTCTTCCTGCCAGGAATGTACTTGACACTGAAGTTGTACGGGGCTAATTTAGCGACCCACCTCTGTTCGCATGCGTCCAACTTAGGCTTGGTAAGTATGTATGTTAATGGATTATTATCCGTCCAGACAACAAACTCGTGACCTTTTAGCCAATGGCTAAATTTATCGCATAAATTTATCTGCCCACTTAAGGGCTAAAAACTCCAGCCGGTGTGCCGGGTACTTTGTCTGGGCATGCGTCAGAGACTTGCTTGCGAAAGTGATTGGACGGGCCTTGCTCTCACCCTCTGGAACCTGGGAGATGACTGCACCCAGCCCATCTAGTGACGCATCCGTTGACAGGACAAAGGGGCGGCTGAAATCTGGATGAGCTAAGACCACTGACTCGAGCAAGGCAGACTTAAGTTGCTCAAAAGATTTCCGCTGGTCACTTGTCCAGTCACTAGGCTTGAGCTTTCTGAAGGCAGTCTGACCCCTGTTCTTTTCGGTGTCGCTGTCAGTGCAAAGAGAGGCTTAGCGATGCTTGAACAGTTCTGAATGAAACGCTGATAATACATCACCATGCCTAGGAATGACTTTATTTTCCTCGGGGAAGGGGTGACACCATCATCCAGCATCAGTGCTTCTTCAGTCATGGCAGCAATTGCTTGTACCTTCTCTGGATCGGTCGACACGCCACTTTCATCAACAATATGACCAAGAAACTTCACACTTCGTCGAAGAAAGTGGCACTTTTTGGGCGCGAGCTTCAACCCATGTGCACTCAGTCTGCTAAACACTGCATCCAGACGCCTCAGCGCCTCACCTTCATCAGGTGCAAACACCAGGAGGTCATCTAAATAGCAAAGCAGTGTCAGGAAATTCTGGTCGCCGAATATGTTGGTCATGAGGCGCATGAAACTAGCTGGAGCGTTACATAGCCCCTGGGGCATGCGATTGAACTCATGCAGCCCCATAGGCGTAGTAAAGGCAGTCAGCTTCTTGTCTTCTTCACACATGGGGATGTTATAATATCCTGATGTTAAGTCCATGGTGCTGAAGAAGGCGCTACCTCCAAGGGCGGCCAGGCAATCCGCCTGATGTGGCAATGGATGAGCGTCTTTGACAGTTCTGGAATTCAACCACCGATAATCCACACAGACTCTCAAATCACCGTTCTTCTTCCATACGAGTACCAGGGGTGACGCCCACTCACTGGAAGATTTTCGGATAATTTCTTTCTCCTCCATTTCAGACAGCACCTGTCTCAGCTTTTGGTAATGGCCAGGTGGAACACGGCGATACGGCAATCTGAATGGGCGAGAATCAGTCAAGTGGATTCGATGAACAAAGCCAGTGGCTTCGCCACAGTCTAACTTGTTTCTGGAAAACAGGCCTTCATACTTCTTAATCAAGTTGCATAATTGACTTTTCCAATAATAGGAAACATCACATGAATCAATGTCAACGTCACTCAATCCAAGTTGCTTCAAAGCATCACTAAAGTTGGTGGTGGAAGGTGGTGAGAGGAGACCACCAGCATCATGCACACTCTGACTGTGAACTTGGAGATCTTTTCGGGGGGGTTGGGGAACATTCACATCCAAATCTTCCAACGCAACACAAGGAAAAACTATAGGTTACGGATGTAACCCCGGTTCTCTGAGGGAGATGAGTGAGACATCTCACTATGGGACACGCCCCTTGCGTGGTAATTCGCTGAAGCCCAATCTAATCACGCCTTTAGGCCTAATTGGTCAGTGCAGCCAGGAGCCCCGCCCCTCCTGTCATATTCTCCTGCACAGAACCCAATCTCTCATTCAAGGAAAACCAGCTCTTCCTCGCGGGGCAAGAGGGGCAATCTGGTGAGATGTCTCACTCATCTCCCTCAGAGAACCGGGGTTACATCCGTAACCTATAGTTCTCTTTTCGGTCGATTCGTTCGACATCTCACTATGGGACATAGAAAGCGCCCCGATTGCCAGACTAGCTTCCTGAACGGGCCCTAAGACAATTATTAGCCGCTCGCCCCCAGAACCGCATGTTCCAGAGGGGGTGCGGTCACATCCAGACGGTAAAATCTGACAAAAGTGTCCGGAGTCGCCCAACTAGCGGCGCGACACACATCAGACACAGACACACCCCTGAAAAGTGCCCAAGACGCCGCCATTGCACGAGTGGAATGCGCTTTGACACAAACGGGAGGCTGTAGCCCCTTACTCTCATATGCCATAGCAATAGCCTCTACAAGCCAATGAGAGAGTCTTTGTTTGGAGAGAGCTTTCCCACGAACTGGGTTAGCAAAACACACAAACAACTGATCACTCCTCCTGAGCACCCTAGTCCTGTCCATATATACGCGTAGCGCACGGACGGGGCACAGAGAATTAAGCCGGCAATGCTCGGAAGAGGAGAACGGCGGGGGGTGAAAAGCATGAAGCTGAACTGGCATGCAGCTAAAATCATTTGACACCTTAGGGACAAATGCTGGGT
This sequence comes from Sardinella longiceps, assembly GCA_027497455.2. Lineage (NCBI taxonomy): Eukaryota > Metazoa > Chordata > Actinopteri > Clupeiformes > Clupeidae > Sardinella > Sardinella longiceps. Next base: position 36,655 of record JAODXP020000186.1, read on the forward strand.
TTGAGCGCAGGGTAACCATAGCGTCCCCGTCTGCAAACTGAGTGCACGCAGGGTGCACAGACAAAGCGTGCAGCTCCCCTACCCGCTTGGTAGTAGCCAAAGCGAGCAGCAGCGCTGTCTTAAAAGACAGCAGCTTTAAATCTACCTCATGCAGAGGCTCAAAGGGGGCCGCACACATTGCGTCCAGCACCAGAGACAAATTCCACGGCGGCATAACGGGTTTAGCCACTGGCCGAAGCCGTCTAGCACCCTTCATGAAACGACACACCAATGGGTGGGATCCAATCGCCATCGTGCCAATGCCTATATGACATGCAGAAATAGCTGCCAGATAGACTTTAACAGTAGAAAAGGCTTTTCCTTTGTCTAAGAGCTCTTGCAGAAAAGTGAGCAAAACAGGAACAGCGCACTGGAAAGGCAGCTCCCGGCGCTCCTCACACCATTGCTCAAACACCCTCCATTTCATGTCATACAATGACCTAGTGGAGGGCGCTCTAGCACTCTGAATAGTAGCAATCACATTCAAAGGCAGACCAGACCCACTCAGATTAAGCCTCTCACGGGCCAGGCCCAAAGAGCCCACCTGTCCGGGTGCGGATGGAAAATTTCTCCCCTCGCCTGGGTCAGCAGGTCCCTGCGCAGGGGGAGACGCCATGGCGCGGCAAAAAGCAGCTGAGCTATCTCGGCCAACCACGGACGTCCCGGCCAGCGAGGCGCTATCAGAATTAGCGATAGGCCTTCCATCCTCACTCTGTGTAGTGTGGGTAGAATGAGGCTCACTGGGGGAAAGGCATACAGCAGGACGTTTGGCCAAGGGTGGGCCAGAGCGTCCACGCCGAGCGGCGCTTCGCGTGCCGTCAGAGCAAAATAAAGAGGGCAATGCGCGCTTTCTGGCGATGCGAAGAGATCGACGGCAGCCCTGCCGTAACGCAACCAGACCGTCTCTACCACCTCTGGGTGAAGCCTCCATTCCCCTGGGAGTGGATGGCCCCTCGACAACATGTCCGCCCCCGAGTTCAACAGACCCGGTACATGCGTCGCGTGTAAGGAGAGAAAGAGAGCACTGCCCCACAGCAACAGCCTGCGGGCAAGGCGATGCAACTGGAGTGAGCGCATGCCGCCCTGGCGGTTCACATAGGCGATTACTGTGGTGTTGTCCGTTCTCACTAGCACGTGATGGCCCTGGAGGAACGGGAGAAAATGCCTGAGTGCAAGGAGCACTGCTAGGAGTTCCAGGTAATTGATGTGGGCTCCCTGAAGATGAGGAGGCCAAAGACCTCTCACTCCTCTGCCCTCCATCAGAGCCCCCAGCCTGACAGGGAGGCATCCGTAGTCACCACCCTGCGTGTAGCGATCCCGCCCAAAAACACGCCCTGCGTGAAGGCCCGCGGGTCTCGCCATCGCCTGAGTGCATGAACGCATTCCACCGTTACCACTACCCGACGGCTCAGGTGTCGTGATGGGTTTAGGCAGAGGGTGTTTACCCACCGTTGAAAATCTCTCATAAATAGCAGGCCCAACGGCACTACACTTATGGCCGACGCCATCAGACCCAGCATTCGCAAGCAAAGGCGATATGGCACCCTCTGATTCAGTCGGAAGAGAGCCAGACACTGCCGGAATGAAAGTACGCGTTGGGGGGACAACGTCGCACGGCGTGCTACTGAGTCGAGACTCACACCCAAAAACACAATCTGCTGTGATGGGACGAGAGAGCTCTTTTCGTTGTTTATTCTGAAACCCAGGCTGCGGAGGTGGGACAGAAGCAGGTCCGTGTGGAACAATGCCTGTTGCCTCGACGTAGCACAGGCTAGCAGGTCGTCCAAATAGGCTAACACCCGTATTCCTTTCTCCCGCAACGAGAAAGCGCCGCCTCTACGCATTTTGAGAAAATTCGTGGACTGAGCGCTAACCCAAACGGAAGCACAAGAAATTCGTAGGCCACGCCCTCGAAGGCGAACCTCAGAAATTTCCTGTGGGGTGGAAAGACCTGGATTTGAAAGTAAGCGTCCTTCAGATCCACTGAGGTAAACCAGTCGTTCTGATGAACAGAATGCAACAGGATTTTTTGTGTCATCATTCTGAACGTGTACAGTCTGAGATAAGAATTCAGCGCCCTCAAGTCCAATATAGGGCGAATGCCGCCCCCTTTCTTTGGAACTAGGAAGTAACGGCTGTAAAACCCTGTTTGACACTCGTGGCTCTGAACCACACGAATTGCTCCTTTGTTTAGTAAGGACGCAATTTCCTCCCTCAGAACCAGGGCTAGATCTCCCTGGGCTGACGACTGGAGAATACCCGCAAAACATGGTGGTCTGCGAGCAAACTGCAGCCGATAGCCCTCTCTGACAGTCCTCAGAACCCACTGAGATGTTGTGCATGTCTGCCACTGAGAAAAGTGGTCTGCTAGTGTAGCTAGAGGCGCTTTGGCGCCCCCTGGTGGGGACTGAAAAACCTGGTGCGGTGAATTCACTATCTGAGATATAGGGAGATGAGAATGCATGCCTGTGAACTGGGGCTCTAATAGGGTTTGCTGTATTAGAAGCCTTGGGAAAGCATGACTGGGGGTGGAGGCCACAGGGTGTGTGTGTGTGAGCACTCCATTGAACTTTATTTTGTTTAACACAGGGGAAACGTGTGTGATTAAACACTTTATTTTGTTTGACACAGGGGAAATGTGTGTATGCAAACATTTTATTCTGTTTAACAGCGTGCTTTTTACTCGTGCTCTCCGGGGGTGTTGCGGAGGCAAGTGTAAAGTGCTTTGGTGTGACTGGAGTGGATAAACGGGGAACCCATGGTGCCGATAACCATCCAGCTGCGCCACACCCGGCGCTCGCGCTAGGCCTGTCTCTTCTTTCTCCTGCCCTGCGTGACTGTAGCTGCGGTAGCAGCGGCAGCAGGCACAGAGCTGGGAGCGAAAGGCTTCCTAGCCCAAGGATTAACCCTCTGATTCACAGGCCTCTGGCTAGGGGCCTGGGGAGAGGGGGCAGGCGGCTGTCTCCTGCCTGTGGAAGCTGTCCACCTTGGACCGTCGGACCTAGCCGCAGTAGCCTGAGCAAACCCGGCTTTACTCTGCTGCTGCGCCGAAAACGAAGAATTTTTCCTCGGGAGAAAAGACTTGAAAGCCTCCTGTTCTTTTTTCTTCGTCTCAAATCTCTCTTGCATGGTGGCGACCGCTGAGCCGAAAAGCCCGGCAGGAGAGAGAGGCTGATCCAGGAAAAGTGTCTTGTCTTTGTCAGACATTGTGGACATATTTAGCCAAAGGCTCCTCTGCCCGACGACCGCGAGACCGAGGGTTCTGCCCGTGGACTGCGCTGTACAACGCGAAACACGGAGGATAAGATCCGTAATCGTACGAATCTCCGTCCATATTTCCCCCACGTTGTTGCTATTTTCAATAGCCGCGGCCATGTCTTCTTCCAATTCAGCCAGATAAGCGAGGAGAAGAGTCGAAGCATTAGTCGCGCGCCCCGTCTGCGCCGAAGATTTGTAAATCTTTTCGAAGATCGAGGCAGTAAAGCGGTCCGCTTTGTACGGAAGCTTCGGTGCGGAGGCAGAGATGCCGACGCCACTTCTGGGATCAAGATGGTTAGCCAGGGAGGACTCCACTAGCGGCATGTGTGACCAACCGTTGTCGGACATTCCGCTCAAATCCACTGAAGTGAAACCATAAACAGGGGTGCGTGCTGAATACGGTTTATCCCAGAATTTGGTTAGATCCTCCATGCAATCGGGGAAAGCCGGTAAGGTCTGCCGAACCGACTGAGCAGTTGGTGGCAAAAACTTCCCGTCAAGTCTGGAACGCTTAGCCGCCGGGGGAGCGGCTGGCCAAGCCACGCCAAGCCTGTCAGCAGCGCGTTTACACGCTTCGTGCAGGCTAACGGTGCTAGTTGAAGGCGAAGCATCACCATCGCTGGCTAGTTCGGGTCGAACCCGCACTGCGGGAATGGGAGCCTCTTCTTCGTCATCATCCGACATGTCTCCCGAAGCTGCAAGTGACACCGAGTCCTCGTCCTGGACAGGCAAAGGGTCCTCTGACTGAAGAGAACAGTCACCAATGTCAGTGACAAGCTCAGACGAAGGAGTTAGCTGGTCAGCCCACGCTCCGCTAGTTAGCTCGTCGCCCTCTTCGTGGTCAGAAAGAGCCTGCAGCATCGGATCTTTGCCGAAATATTGATCCAAGAAGGTCGCTCTTCGTCGGAGACAGCCTGGAGAAAGCTTCCGACAATGCTCGCACGAGCCTGGTGAGGTAAGTGCTTCTTTAGCATGCGAAAATCCGAGGCACACAGGACACACGGGGTGTGTATCCTTAGCCGCGATATTGAACCCGCAGCCGCTGGGACACGGACGTGCTGGGTCTTTAGCCTTCTTGTAGTTCCTCTGGCGAGCTAACATGCTGATAAGCTAGGTCAGACGCCAAAGTAAAAGCTGGTAAGCTAAGCAAGCTGGTAAGCTAAGCAAGCTGGTAAGCTAGCAAGCTAGGTGAACAACCAAGGTTGTACACAAGAAAAAGGAGAGCTAGCTAGCTGGGGAGCCAACTTAGCCCAAGCGCTGGTAAGCACTGGAGAAGCGTGGGAACGCAAGAAGAATGTTGCAGGTCAAGCACACCTGTCGACGTCCGGCGAACGAGTGATAGCTCGCTCTAAAGACAGTTAAATCGACGCTATGCAGAGACCTAGCAAGCAAACTTAGCAAATTAGCAAAGTCAGGGCTTAGTATGAACACCGCGAGTGAAGAGGTGAAGAATGAGAGATTGGGTTCTGTGCAGGAGAATATGACAGGAGGGGCGGGGCTCCTGGCTGCACTGACCAATTAGGCCTAAAGGCGTGATTAGATTGGGCTTCAGCGAATTACCACGCAAGGGGCGTGTCCCATAGTGAGATGTCGAACGAATCGACCGAAAAGAGAACATCGGCTAATTTAGCGTTTCGCCTCAATGTTATCGGCTTGTCACTTGGATTGATGATTTTGACTGGCACCCATCCGTCACCTGACATTGTAGCCACGGCTCTCCCCACCATGATATCCTTATGTGTGTAGGAACTCAGAGCTTCTACTAGAACAGCACTCCCCGCCGAAACAGGCGAGCTCACTGGAAGTCTTCCCCACACAAGATGTTCATGATGTGGCAGCAATGTTACTGCTTGTGTCAGCTTAGCTGTGCCTAAGACGTCAGGAATCACATTCCCCTTCCATCTGCTAATTCCAGACAACATATTCAAAAAATGTTCAATTCCAGGGTCATTCGATGACTCAGGCCTGGCCATTACACGCCAGTAACAGGAGTTTTGTTTCAGCTGGTGAATCAGATGCTTTATGACATTTGAGCCCAGAATCAATTCATCACATTGTCCTGGCACGACCAGCGTAGGAACACTGACTTCTTGTCCATACACAGTCATTTCCAACAGGTAGATGCATTTAGGCTTAACTTGCACCCCACCACATCCGACTAGAACAATGTCAGTGCTCAGATCGCTGCTTTCAGGACATAAGCCAACACTCTTTAATTTCTGTTCGGCCTCTTCGTTCATTGTACAGGCCATGGACCCACTGTCAATAAGCGCATGCAATCTAACTTGATTCCGCACAGCAACATCAGTATAAAAGAGACTTTCAGACTTAGCTAACTTGTGGACATTCTGGTAAACAATCGTACATCCACTGGGAGCACACTTGCAACTTTCTTGATAAACAGACAGCATATCATCTTCTAAACTGAGGGACTGACTAAATGCACCCACATTGTCCCCTCCCACATGTGGGTGGTTTAGTTTCCCTGAGGGGCGCAACGGGGGTGGGCTTTGCACGGCGTGCTGGGCATTCTTTTCTCTGGTGACCGATTTCAAAGCACGCCAGGCACCTTTTCTCTCTCATGCAGTGAGATCTCGTGGAGTGAGCAGCGTCCCCACAGACGCGACAGGGAGCAACACGAACCCACTGTCCTGGCTGTGCAGCACCAGGTGGAGGAGCCTGGTTTGTCTTCTCCAGCACCCTCTCTAGCATACACAGAACACGCTCAAATGCACCTCCCTCTGCACCTGAAGGCTCGCTGGGCCTGGGTGGGCTAGGCAAAGGCACGCAAACACTCACTTCCTCCCTAACATCTGGCACGGAGTAAGCAGCAGCCGCTGCTACTTTGAGTGGTTTGACGCTCACTGACTTCTTCTTGGACAGGCACTCTCTTTGATATTCATCGATAGCTTCCTGTACCTCAGTTGAAGTCCACTTGCCCATTGGCTTGCTCTTAAAAACACTGGACAACTCAGGATCATTGCAGTTCCTAATGAACATCATTGAAATTTCAGCACTCATGTTTTCCAATTTCCTGCCCTGCTTTTTCAGATGACGATCCGCCTGCTCAGCCGCTGTGTTCAACCGCACCCAATAATCCACTGGATTCTCGCCCGCACTGGGTTGGGTGGCATAGAAATCCGCCAACGGTAAGCATGATGCAGGACTCTCACTGAAATATCGCCTCAGGATATCATAAATCATGTCTGGCTGAACTGCGTTGTCTGGTGTCGAGCTACTCTTTAACCCCACCTTCACTATTTTCTTAGCTCTCCCCATTAAATGACTCAGGATCTCATCGGGCTTATCAGAGGCTGAACAGTTCTTTTTCCGCAAATACACTTCCATCAGCTCTATCCATTCTTGCACTGTGCACTTATCAGACTCCTCACCTCTGAACACGGCAGGCTCACGAACATCTGGCTTGACTACCACATTAACTTTGGTGAGATCAAGAGTGTTATTAATGCTGCTGGGGTGATCATGTCTGTCTGCTACTACTGGAGAGACTATGTCACATGTTGGCGAGATGGGCTGAGGAGTGGTGAGCAGCCGGCTGGCTATTGAATCTCCAATGCGATTCCCTAATTCAGCAATTAAATCACGAAGCTCAGTGGAGGGATCATTGCTACTGGAAGCTAAAATGGGCGTGGAGGATGTGGGCCCTCCCGTGTGTGTAACTGCTTCCTCTACCCTCACTGACAATTCCCCCTCCCCATCATTAGCATTTGGATACGGTGTATGTGGGAAAACTGCAGCACCTACAGGGTGTGTAGCCATAGCACCACCCACTCCTAATGTGTCAGTGAAAGTTAACTTCTTAACTTCATCCCCTTTTAAAAGATAAAACCCTCTGCCCCTACCTCTCCCAGCTACAGGAGTTTCAAAACTGTCCTTTTCAATACCACTAGCCATACTGGTAGTCGTGATAAACTTGATAACTAAATATATTCACTTCAGATATGAAAGAAAAAAGAAAGGAAAAAAAAATGTAATAATAATTACACTATTCACCTCTTTAGCATAATAGATGAAAATAGAATAGGAGACTAAGCAGTTATGCTATAACATTAATTAACCAAAATCTTCCTCTGCGTTGTTGACGAGGATCCACTGGTCTCAGCACACGATACCTCCACACTGCAGGCAGCTGGACCCCGGTGATCGGCTGTAGCTGATCGGATGAATCCTTGAAAGGTCACGGCACCAGTTTATGTAGCGGTCTTACTTTGACCAGCTACATAGAAAGTTCAAAAAGTCTTTAATCAGAAGAGGACGAGTAGCTGGGGTCTCAAGGGGCATTTATTTCTGTAAAATACACAAAATGTGCGATGTAGATGACTGGATGGATTTGGATAGGTCTGGTCACTGTCCAGTCTCCATCTGGAATTGCTCTGTATGTCTGTGTGTGTGTGCTAACTTGTGATAAAAAGGTACAAATAAACAAAATCAAATTGAAAAGACTTATGTGTGTGATTAGATACTGGACATTTGTACAATATACCTTTAAGCAAATACAATACTGTCTGTTATACAGTAGCCTATATGGCAAGAGGTCTTATATTTCAAAAACCTGACCCCACATAACCCCGGTGGGCTGAGTTGTGAACGAGTGGACTAGCTAATATGTGAAACAGTTAACACCAAAAACGTCTGGTAGAACCTTATTATATACGGTAGCAATAAACTCATTAACTGGTAACATTATAAACACAATATCATAGTAATATTACCTGTAAAATACACAAAATGTGCGATGTAGATGACTGGATGGATTTGGATAGGTCTGGTCACTGTCTAGATAACGTAAATACAGTAGACAGGCGATTAGCATGCTAGTCAAAACTGTAAATGAACCTAAAACACTGATGTACACTTCGTAAAATCAGCTCAAAATACTGGTCTTAACCCATAAACAAATCAGCATGACAAATCATAGCTTGTATTGACTTAATATGCTCTTAAACATCGTTTCAGCCAGACCTGCTAAAAACGTGACCTACCCAGTCTCCATCTGGAATTGCTCTGACCGATTAAATGCAATTCCCTGCTACACCGCACATACTACCACAAGGGGGCGCTATAATACCATTTAAAATAAATTGACTAAGTAACTAACCTGCACACTGCAGATTTGGTGAAGTTCAGGGGTGTAGTGGGCGTTGCACGCGGGGGTACGGAGTACCCCCACTTCTCTAAGCAGATCATTTATGTAGGCTATTTGTAACAATATTATATTGGGCATTCCATTTATAACATGATATTGCGTACCCCCACTTAAAAAAATCCCCACAACACCTCTGGTGAAGTTCATTCACTAAGGAAAAGGTTCTTATTTATGACTACTACACAGGCACCCCAACCCCAGGACTGGACTGCCTCAAAATTTCCTTCTGACCAATCTCCTGAGCTTTAGCCAAATTCTCAGATGCCATTCCAGCAGACAAGAACCCACTGATATTACCAATCAGGTTACATGGTAGCTCAAAGTTCTCTGAACCACAGACCTCCTGACCAAAGACCAGGCCATTGGGGTTAAACCCCATACATGCTGTGAACAAAAACGGCCTGCCAACAGTTGAAATTGAATACAGAGGTGCCGGTTTAATCACCCGATTTGAGTTCCACATTAACTGACAAGTATGGAAAGTCTCAGTTAAATGAGCAACACCTTTAGTCAAACAAGGCCAACAAAAATGTCGCACACCACGGGCATACGTCTTGCTGACCCCTAGGTGGCCAGACAGATCACCCTGAGCGGTCTCTAAGACCAGCTCCCGAACTTGAGTTGGAAAAACAACCTGATGGACTGGGCTAGCTAACTCTTCGCCACTAAAGGGTAGCCATTTACACCCCAACAGGTCATCTTGTAACATGTAACCACTAGCCACCTGGTCAATCTGCTCCATTGGCTGAACTGCTGCCACCAGCTCAGTCAAACCAGAATCCTCTCGCTGCGCTGCAATCAGCTCACTGCGAATCAACGGTGTAGGTGAAGACGGCACACAAGCAGACTTTTCGGACATACGGCTAACCACACCAGTGCCCTCAGTATCCACAGAACTGTTCACCTCACATGTCACGGCACAAGATGGAAAAACTACTAGAAAATCAACACAGGCATCAGGTTCAGAGATAGATGGCACATTTTTAACTTCAACAGGTGGTGGTGCATCCTCACACTCAGCTCTCCCACCCGCTAAATTATCAAGTATCACTCCTATCTCCTCTGCCTTTACGCACAAACGCTCCGACTCATGCGTCAGTTTTTCCTCCTCCATTTCAGGAGTTAGACCCAGTATCTCTTCCCTTTCACGATCTAATTTTTCCATTTCACACTTAATGTGAAAGATCCTCTGTTCATGCTTTAAACGTATTAACTCCATACTCTGCTCATAGCGCAAACGTATTAGCTCTTTACGCTGCTCATACGTTAATCCCTCAGTTGAACTTGGTAATTTATCAACAGCATCCATGGTAAACTAGCGTTACCGTACAAACACTCAGTGTGGCGAAATACAAATCTGAACCAACCAATTACAAATTTACAGCAAAGTTGACTACCATCTCACAAAACTCAATAGCAAATACGTGACTGATTAACGTGATTTCAACGTGTTGCGGACAATCTGGGTGCCACGGGTGCCACCCATCGAACGGTGTCCCGTACAAACAATAGTATCCTAACTATAAAATTAAAACATGCGCTCTAAAATTCTCCAACGTCTACTCACCGGGACTTGTCTTCTACAACATGAATTTCATTACAACTATATGCGCTGATAGTTTTAAAATCAAAATTGTAGACAACCGGGCGTGGTGCATGGTGCACCCACAGGTGTTGGGGAGGCCCTAATCAAGCGAGATGAACTGGTTTGTTCAAGCCGTGTCCATCAGCGGTGCCAACACCATGCCACCTCAGCTATGATTTGCTGGCATGTGTGCGGGATGCCGTTAAATTGATGAATCCCACTGCATTATTAATTAGAATTTGTACGGAATACCGTTGACAAACGTTAACCAAACAGATCAAGTGCAGAACTGGCATTGACTGCGATAACTGAAAACAAACGAGTGAGGAGTTCCCTGTATCTAACTCACAAACACACTAAATAAGCTACCATCTGCGTCTTCTTGCGATCCCCAAGAGCTGAGATTTTTATTACACGATACCGCTGGGAGAGATCTATCCGGGCGCTAGCCCCTCAAGTCTACAACCACGGCTGTGTCCTCAACCCAGGGCTTCGCACGCCCCCCACAAACTTCTTAGAAAAACGCAGAGCGGCCTACAATCTAGCACAGGGATAGCATTACTCCACAAACACAAAACGATCACAACCAATGCCAAAATGCACTTACCTCTCTCTGATCATCAAAACAAAACAGCTCAGTACATCCTAAGCTGGTTTCCTCCTCTCCAGCGCGCAGGTAAAGTAATCCAAAGAAATGAATAAACAAAAATCCACGTTGAACTCTCAAAATGTTTGTTCGTGTCTATACTAGGGGAAGGCTGCACTCAAGCACACCTTTGAACCAATTGCCCATGCAAATTAGCCACTACTACGGGTTGCGTCCTAGGACCGCCCACCCATTCACAAAAACAGCAAAATAACTTACCCACAAATGGCATAAGCTACACAAAGAACCGAAGAACTCCCGACGAAACGTTTTAAAGGACGAGCTCCCATCTATTACGGACCAAGGCTCGTTTTGGCCCGTAACATTGAGGAGAGTCCACACGTGGATATAAATTTTAAATAAAAGATATTTATTAAAGTAAATGAAGTTGAAAATAGGAAAGTAAATAATGTGGTGCAATGAAATGAAGGCTAAAGTCAGTATAAATGCGCTGGAACAAAGTAAAAATGTAGTGTAGATCAGGTAGGTGGAAAACGGCAAACAAAATCCACAATGCACGCGCTGCTGGCGGAGAGGAGGAAACCCGAAACCTCCTCACGGCAATCCTTATATCCTGTGGCCAATTACACCAGTTAGTCACATGACCTTGGCCAGGACAGCCACACCCACGCCAGCCTATATTAAAGAAAAAGAAAACAGGGCCACCAGGGGGTGGCATACGGACTTGTCCGTAACACTTATAATTCATTACATGTCTGTTTTATTACTTTTAAGCTACTCTGTTTATGCTTGGCAATATTGTAAATATCCTCAGTAAATGCATACCAATAAATCACATTTGAATCTGAATGTAAAGAGTGTTAGAACAAAATCAGGCCTTTCTGGTAGAAGATGTTCTTTATACACACAGGTCCAATTACGCACAGGTCCTTTACGCAGCGTCTGTCATATTTTTTTCGGCCAGAGCGCTGGGCCATTAGGCTTGTAACTAGGGTTGGCAACTTTCAGAAATCAAAATAAGGAACGCCCGCCAGTAAAATGAGGACAGCCCCGCCCCCTAGGTTTTCTTTTATTTTGAGGTTGTTAATTGTTTCTACCGGGGTGTAACTTCACATAGCCTACATGTGCATTTCCACCAGGCATGCGTGACTTTTATTTGATTAAATTTAACTTGATAGTCAACATAGCTCTTTGAAACCTCTGGATAAACAAATGAGCTGGTATGTACAGAATGTGCTAGGGCTCAGCCATCCCTGTAACGTTGAGTCCACACATGTTGGGTACAAGGCTACTATACTAGGCCTACTATTACTACAATCTCTACTATATTCCATTAAATTTTACTCCACAATATTTTTACAGCCCATAAGCAAAACATATTTCTATTAGCTTTATCATTTGTCCATATCCAATTGGAATTACGCTGTAGCACAAGACTTGTTTATTTTAGATAATTTGTATTACGTCCGTGAACCCAGGGGCCGGACTGGGCCCAAAAATGGCCCGGGCATGTTTGGCCATGGTGGCCCACCTTGATTTTAATAATAACGTTGAGGCTAGCTACAATAACACAATTGGACATGTTGCATGAACATGAGGGATTTCATTCAACTAGCCCAATGTCCTTCATGAAAATTATGAGTAAATGACAGCCCCGGCCCAAACATGACTGCCGGCCCACCGGGCATTGCCCTGTATGCCCTATGGCCAGTCCATGCCTGCGTGAACCACTATAGAAATACGGTAAACACGCGGACGTTCCAGGAGACTTGGGGTGTCTGTGCTATGTGTCATTTTGACAATTTCCACTGTCTTGATGCCGCCACTGTTGGTTTAGGTTCAGACAAGTTTCACTTCCCGCGACTGTCACGTTAAACCGCAGAGAGAGGGGTGCACACACTGGGAAAACTACTAAACATGCGCGAATGTGGCTTACTGGGGCGATATTGGTAGATTATTAATATATGTGTGTGTGTATATACACACAGAGAGTGGGGGAGAGAGTGGGGGCCCCCCAGGAGCTGATTTTGTAGGCCTACAAATCACTGTAGCTCTTTGAAACCTATTACCAGGCATGTAGGCTACAGGATGTGGTAGCACCACTGCTAGGTACATACATTGCAACAAAAAGTGTTACTGATAGGAGTTGTGGTCAATGGGGCTAATGCGCTGAAACATTTTTATGACCTGATTAGATACAATTTCTAAATTTAAAAAAACCCAAATTCAAATAAATAATCCAGTTTGGTTTTATAAAAATTTATTTCATATCTAGCCTATATCTGATTATATTTCTTCTGGTATGCCAGGGATTTCCTTATTTTGTTGGATTTTCAGGAAAAAATCCTTAACCCCGTAGCACCCAGCAGTTTTGACTGATAATTGGATGAAAAGTTGAACGGAGTGTGGCGCAAAATCGATTGCAGCTAGAATTTTTTTGTGGATGAGAAAAATGATCGCTACACCTCAGAGAACATCTCCTGAAATTTTCACGTCATTACGTCAAGTATGGAATCTTCAAAACAGCGTCCCCTTGCGTCACTCATGACCTCCAGGGCTTACTTTCACTTCCTGGTTCTTTTCGGTCATGATCGCGGGCTTAAACAAAATTATGCCTTCGTTTTCTTATTTCTTCCATCCCTACTACCTGTGATATATCTTCTAGCTTCACTACAACCACTAACATGCGGTTAAAACAAGCTCTGTATTACTCGTTACGTTCCCCGAGCTCTCTCTACCCCTGCTGCGGGCGCTGTGGACTTACAAGCCCGCGAACAATGAGTGAACTACTCGCTGATTGGACATCCAGGCTGACTATGCTATGCTAGTACCCAGGTGAAGGGCGTGGGAAGCCCGCTACTAGACTGTAAGTTTACCGCGGTAAAACTGCAGTTTTTAAATGTGTTATACACGATAATTTTGAATTACACATGACGTTTTTTGTTATGAAAACGTAGCAATATATTCCTGCTAGCTAGCAGAGTAGCGTTTAGCCCAGTGTGAACGCTTGATTACGAGTGATCAGCCACTGAAAATCGCAATTTGCTAGTTGCTTATTTGCAACCCAGGGTGCTACAGGGTTATAAACGATGGCCATTTCTAAGCATAAATGTGATTTAACAAAGGTAAAGAAAATATATTTGACCCCTGTTTTGTTTTTTTGAGGTAAACATCTGCAGAATATTTTAACAAAGAAATGTTTGTTTATGTTAAATTAAAAGGCCTTAAATGCAATGGGTCCACTAGACCTGGAATGATCTCCTGTGTAACAAAAAAAATGAAGACCCTATGAGGGTTAATCAGTTAATTCCAGCACTAGTTTATTTACATACACACAATCTTTCTGTCCCTCTCTCTATATATATTTTTTTCTTTATTTCTACCCTTGTGTCATTCTCTTGCTTCCTGTTGTCCTCTGTGTGACACACTTCTTCTGGACAGAGACATTCACATTCTGACCTGCTGGAGGTCATTGTGTAGGGCATGGGCAGTATATTCAACCTGTTCCTCAAAACGCAGTGTCTGCATTTTTTTTTTTTTTTTTTTTTTTTAATTTTTTGCACAAATCAGAAGTGCAGTATCTGCTCTACAATCTGGTAATAGTTTTTATATACACTGTATATATAAGGGCAGGGCCGGCCCAAGCCCAAAGGGGGCCCTAAGCAGAATTTCATTTGGGGGCCCCCTCACCGCCACCTCAGCCTTTTTTTGGGGGGGGGGGGCACAATGTTGACCCTGCCTCTAACTCACTCTCAAGAGATATTGAGATGGATTAACTATTGCTTGTTCTCCCTATCAACAACAACATATTGCTTGTTTCATTAATTGTTTAAATTCACCCAGTGTTCTTGTCATCATTTGAATTTTACACCATTTTTTGAAAATACTGAAAAATATTAGACAACAAAAGTTTAGGATGCTATGGTTTTATACAACACTCACAATACATTTTATGTGAACATTATTGCTGATATCACAGACATTGGTAGGCTACTCTATGCAATAAGCAGCTTGATAACAGAAATAGCCCTGATTCACTCACTATGTTTGCTATTTCAAGCATCTCCTAAGACTAACTAGGATTTTGCCTATAGAAGAACTTCCTCATGTCCAATGTCTGTGAAGGCAGTAAATATTCATCAACCAAAAATAGGCTATCCTTAACCTAAGCCTATTGCCTACTTGAATGTTTAGTTGAACATTCATTTAATGTGGCCTTGTTTCGCAATAGTATCCGGCTGCGTCCTGCAAGACTAAAGACACACCTACTTCTCAAGACACGCCCCCTAAATACACGCCCACCCGCGACGACGTGGTCATACGTAGTCACGCCCGAAGTTAACGACACGCCCACTAGAGACACGCCCCCCTGGACGAGGACGCAGACAGATTTGTAGTTTCTAAAGGAACCGTATGTAAGGGCTTGTGAATGGAC
The DNA here is from genome assembly GCA_027497455.2 of Sardinella longiceps. NCBI lineage: Eukaryota > Metazoa > Chordata > Actinopteri > Clupeiformes > Clupeidae > Sardinella > Sardinella longiceps. The sequence goes on from JAODXP020000186.1 coordinate 51,746, forward strand.
GAAGCAGTGTCTTCTCTTGACGTTATAAATCAGATTTATTTTATTTTGGATTAGTTTCTAGTATATTTTCATGCTCTGTATATTTCTATGTTTCTACTGTATATTATAATGATCTCCTTTTTGGGAATCTGTTGAATTTGATATGAGGTAGAAATGGAAAGTAGACTAGTTTCCCTCAGGATATTAACACACATTCACACCACATTTTATAATACATTTTTCCCTTTTGGAATTTATTTTATTTATTTTATTGACACACTCCATAACATTAGAAAAGTGTAATAGTTCATGTACAATCAGTTTATTGATTAGTTGAGGAGGAAGCGTTTCTGCTATGCTGCAGATGCAGACCCACGCTTTAACACGATCTACTTTGTTTCCCTTCTGATGCTGACCCATTGTTGCAGCTCCCAATTAAAGATTGAAAAGGCAAATCAGCTGTGTGGCGTCATTCCTTCAACTCACAACGCAGAGGGTACGACCGGTTACACAACTGACCTTGAAAATTGGACAATAATCCAACTGGTCCGTCGAATCACACATCTTAACACAAACTTATATCCACAAAGTTGATCCGAAAAGTTAATTCGCCCTGTGAATGTAGCAATACTATCCGGCTGCGTCAGACTCTACTCGAAACGTTAGCAAACGACGCGATTTCTTCTTCTTCTTCTTCAAAACGGCGCGAATCTCCTTCTTCTGTGATTTTCATTGGCGGTTCACAAAGCGACGTGTACTATCGCCATCTACCGGACTGTGGTGTGATCGACTTTTCAGAATACTAAAGACACGCCTTTTTCTCGCGTTACGCCTACTCACGACACGCCCCTGTCTTGCAGGACGCAGACAGACCCTACTCTTGTTGTGAGGTGGCAATTAACAGAGCTGACGTTATATTACCTCCTCGGGAATCTGTTCCTTTCCTGCTCACAGGATTCATTTCACTTACTGACTTACTTTGTTCCAAATGCAAAACATGGAGTGTGGACTTTCAGCGGTATGCATTTTACCTACTTGATCACGTGGAATGGACTGACGATTGCATGCGGTGAGATGTTGGTGAACGCGGAGTCGATTTTCAGCGCTATGCGTAGCTACTCTATTCAAACAAGTAGAATGGATTCTTCCGCGGTGGATTAGAAACTGCGCTATGGCTGTGCTTTACCATTCCCAGGAGGCTTTGTTCTGATCATATTGCAGGTTGTTGTTATAGTTTTTCTGTGGTAAACATAAACTTTTATGATGTCAGAATAACAAGAATGAAATAAAAATACAAATGCTACATCAACTTTGCTAGATTGTTGGGAGAAGTCAGAGGTGTGTAAGCCAAACCATGACTGAGATAAAGAGTGATAGTAAGTGATATAAATTGAGTGGATTCCTTAACTGGAAGGTGATAAAATTAATGGGTAGGTATCATATGGATGTAAGGATAATTCTTGCCCTTGAAAATAAAATAATAATTTATAACGTGATTTCTCGAGTGCTCGTGGGGGGGCCCCCCCGAGCCGCCGGGGCCCCAAGCGACGGCTTAACTCGCGTATGCCTCGGGCCGGCCCTGTATAAGGGTAATGCTAACATTTCGGGAGATAAGGGCTTTTTTGGTTTGCAGCAAACAGCAAAATGCATTCACAAAATCGTAGTAACTGCCACTGTGCAGTATCGACATTCTAATTTGATTGAGCTGCGTTGTAAGGAGTGCAACTTTTTTCATAGTGAAACAATGGCAAAACTGCAGTAAGTGCAATTTTGCTCCCATTGACTTTGGTTTTGTGAATTATCTGTAAAACACAATATCTTTTAGATTCACCACACCATAATCTATTAAAGTAATATTCCACCTCTTTATGAAAATTGGTTATTCACTCTCTTACCTGGAGTTACATATGTGGGTGAAAGCATTTTGGTCTCAGTGGATGTGTTTTCTCTGTCCAGCAGCCCCAATTTTAGCTTTATTTTAGCTGTAGCTTAGCATAGGTGCTGTAATGTAAAGTTGCCAGATAGCAACTCTTTGGCTACTTTACTTTCCAGTGCCTATGCTAAGCTAAAGGTAAAATTGGGGTTGACAGAAAAGGAAAGCACATGCACTGAGACCAAAATGCTTTTACCCACATATGTAACTCCAGATAAGAGGGTGAATGACCAATTTTGATGAAGAGGTGGAATATTCCTTTAAATCATACAATTAGTACTTAAATATGATTTGATACTGAGGTGTCATGAAAGGTGTCACAAAAAGCTGTTTTTCTCAGTTTGATGTTTTTGCAGATACTCCGTTTTCACTTTGGACGGCAGATCTCCTGATTGTTGCGCAACCTTAAAAAAATAAAGAAAATACCTTTTGGTGCATTCTAGATATTTTTCCCAACTTTTTCTGTAGTCTCTGCAAATATAAGATAACCCCCCCTTGTCTCGAATTAAGACCAATAGCCAACCGTATATCTTGTAGAATGTTTTGATTTAGCCTACTTGCTTTGTCATGGAATGTCATAGAAAGGTGGGGTTGTGGTGATAGGCCTATCACAATACCAAATATGTTAAGCATTCATAATCTACTTACTCAATGAATGAGGTGTCCCAAATTAAAGAAAGAAAAATTGACATAATCCTTGTTTATTGGTTATGTCCATAAAAGTCCTGCATGGGTTAGCTGGGAGCAGTCACTTATAGTAAATGTGGGCTGGCCACAGAAAACCCAAAGGCTTGGTCATGACCTGGGCAAGCCCAATCTGGCCCTGTTAGGGATTGTTTTGGGCTGGCCCTCGCCCACACTACACTGAATAAAAGTTGCATGCCCTGTATGGGCATGTTTGTTTGGCAGACATCTCATAATGGCCAAGAATGACAGAATTTCGTGCAATGCTGACTGAAATAGCAAAACGGCAGCCAATGCTAACATATGTGGACATAAAAAAAATCTATCAGGTTTCGTTTTGATATGCCCATTTCTGTTAACATTAGCCGTTTCTCCATCTCAGTCTGTGTTGCACGAAATCCGGTCATTCTTACAGCTATTGACAGCACCTAGAAATGTGAACCAGCAGGGCTAAGGGTTGATTCACTCTGGATACTTCCTTTAAGCAACGTCAATGTCAACCCTGCCCTCACATTCTGGGAGCTTTAACCAGACTTTCCATCCGCACAGGTAGCTATTGTTTATTGTGTTATAGCTGAGGGAAGTGTAGTGAGTGGCTGTCACCAAAGTGACAGCTGTTGTTAGTTTAGACATGAAAGTCTATAGTCTCTGGGCATCAAAACTGGTTTAGCTGGTTAGCTGTGCCCACATCACCTTCACACCCATCCCTGCCATTAAAACCTTGTTCCAAATTATTATGCCAATGATGTCTTTGTCCATTTTTTTTTTCTCCGAAAAAATCTATGCAATAACGTCGAATGCCACTTTTTAATCATCAAAAAATATTTTAGGCTACTTAACTAACCTGTTTTTTAATTGTCAAAAAAGCATATTTGGCAATATAAATAACTTGGATTTCATTGAAAAAATATTGCTAGGAGGAAAACATTATAATAGATTGTAAAGAACTGAAAATATACAGCTGTTTTATACAGATCATATTTCTAAAGGGAAAAACAAGAACAAAAACACTTTTACATGGTTAAGTTACATATCATCAGTTGTCCAGTATGACTCAGCAATACCTCATGATATCACAGTGGAGGCTTTGTTCTGGCTTTGCATTTCTTGCAAACAGACCAAATTGTAAAATGACAGCCGATGCTACCTGATAGGGGCATGAATGTTTCATTTTCATATGCTCCCATCTGTGAGGGTCACGGTTTTGCATATCAAGTGGACCCAAAAGCAGGATAGGCAGAGTCAGGAATCCAAGAACTTAGGTTTACTTCTTTTAAACATCAAACATACAGGGAACGCAGAGCAGAATTGACAAACAATGACAGACAAAGACAGAACTGAGACCGGGACAAGGCACAGGACAAAACAATGAAACAAGGAACAGGTGAACTAAGGCAGGACAATAATGAGGGAACGAGACTGGAGACAGGTGAGCTAGAAACACAAGGCAGGGATAAACAAAGGAACACATGGAGGAAGCAAACAGGAAGTGACATAGAAACACATGACAAGGACTAGGAAGTAACACAAAGGCAAAGAACAGAACAGAAGGGTGAAACTACAAACTAAAAGTCCAACAGAACATAACAGACCAGACTGTGACAAAACCCCCCCTCTAAGGGACGTTCACGGATTCCAGACGTCCCTAAAATGAACAGACGGACGGGCGGGCTGGGCCAAAGGCAGGTGTCCGGAGGCCTGCCATGGGGAAGACCCACAGGCTGGACAGGCGGGCACAAAGAATCTGGTGGCCAGCCAAAGGGAGGGTGATGGGGCAGGAGTTGAGAGTCCGGTGGCTGGCCGAGGATCGAACCAACAGGCCGAATGGGCAGGAACTGAGTGGCCTGCTGCATGCCATGTTGCAACTAAGTTTTCTTTTATTTTGAGGTCATTTCTACCTGGGCCTGGGAAGAGGCAACTTCACATACAGGTGTCCTGCCAAAACCATGCATGGAACTTATGGAATACAAGTTTGTCAACAATAAATTGCATAATTGCTATAATTTCATAATTGCTACAATTGCCAATTGAAAACAGCATGCGTCTTTGATGTGCCATTGTGCCTACATCTCCTGGAAGTGGTGTTGGTAACGGGGTAACAGGTGTGAAGCTGAAGGCTGCGGTTATTACCTCTGCCAAGGAGGTTATGTTTTCACCGGCGTGTGTCTGTGTGTGTCTCTGTCTTTGGATGAAATTTTTGGACAACGTGTGTATTGGGACAAGTGTGAACTGATTCGATTTTGGTGGCTACACTTAGCAACCAGCTATACACGTACCGAGGTATACTTCTGTTATGAGCCAAAGTTGCTTATAGTAGAAAGTGCACGCACATCCAAAATAGCACAGGTGCAGGGTAAAACAATGCGGAAATGTAAAAGGAAAAATACCTAGACAAAGGCCTACTCTGGCCAAAACGTGTAAGTAAAATCACTGGGAGCAGCAGCAACAGTGTGCAGGTATTTTTCCTTTTACATGAGCCAAAGTTGTAACATAATACATACAGTACAGACTACATACTGCTCTCACCTAGAGCTAGAACAGTAGGGCATTGTGCATGTGCATTGCCAAACTCATGCAAGGCCTTTATGAAATACGTACAAGTACAGCATATATATACAGCATGTGGCGGGGCTCAGCAAATGGTATAATCATGTTCCAGAGACAACTGGCTGGCTTTACTGTTAGAGGCCAAAAGGTATTAACGTACTTTGGTTAAGAGATCAGCAGTAGCCCTAGACTATAGTAGGCCTATGTGTGTGATAGATTCTGATCTGATAAGGGAAAACATTTCAACAACATAAACGACTCTACAGGGCTGCCAACATTTAACTAAATGATATGGTCAAAAGGTTTACATGAAATATCATTTTAATTTACAACAACTCACAAACATAACTTATGCTTTTTAAACTTAATATCATGAGTTTTCAATGTTTAAAATTTCATTTTTAAGTCAATTCAACAAAATGTCAATTTTTTGAAGGTATAACACTAAACTTAATGCAAGTTCCTTTGACTTAATTCTTTAAATTGATACAGCCATTTTACTACTGTGTAAATACATCATAAATAAATCCATTTCACCATAAATTTAAGAACTGGCTGTATTGGACCTTAATTCTGATTCACTTTGTAAAATGATGCTTTAGTTGTTATATCTTGCTCTTTTCAACTATGATGTAGGCCTACAGTAGGAGTAGGTGAAAGTTAGGCCTAACTTGCGGATGAATAATATTTGTGTAATATGAGCCAGATTTGAGCTCTCTGATTTTGAAGGAAGCTAGCAGACATGAGTCATGCCACAAGGAAAGCAAGTAACTTTGAAGATACCATGACAATCTGAGGTAAGTTAATGCTTTCAGTTGGATATTTGGACATTAAATTGAAACATTTAGTTTTTTTTTTGTTTTGTTTTGTTTATTTGATTTTTTTTTGTTTTGTTTTTTTTGTAATTTAATGTGCTGTCATTAACATGTTAGCATAGTTTAACAGCAGTAGATAGACTACCTCAGAGAACCTAGCATTTGGCTTTCAAAGGAATGTTAAATTTAACAACAAAGTTAGTTGTTTTGGCAGCTGCAGACTAGCCTGACATAGCCCACCCATAATACTCCTGTTCATCCATATTCACGATCTGGAGGTTCTTCAACCTGCAGCGATTATTATAGGGCGGGGGGGAGTGCACTCAGGTCTGATTTGAGATGATTGGACAGCTCGTCCAATCAGCCTCGCTGATTGGCCAGTGGTTTGTTAACACACTAAACTCTCCCCAGAATACCGTCTCCAGACCATGAATACGGATGAACAGTAGTATTAAGGGCGGACTGTGTCAGGCTAGCTACAGACGGCATTTTCAAACTTTTCCCCAGCCAAAAAACTGTAGCCTATACAGGGTTCCCACGCGTCCTGGAAAACCTGGAAAACCTGAAATTTTAGAGAGGGTCTTTCCAGTCATTGAAAACACCTGGAAATTGGCTAAAATGTTCAAATGTCCTGGAAAAATTCTGTATTGACCTGGAAAATTATAATTGCATTTAGACACGTATTCAGATTTGTATGCACCTTGTTGCTTTTTGATAAGCTGGGGAGATACATTTGTCTGGATTGTATTTTTAATTTAAATCGTATAGTATAGTATAATAATATAATCTGAAAATTGAGTTTCAGAATTGGAAGAAATATGAACTTCCATGCTTTTTATCGGTCACATGCTGATAGAGTCTTTTTAAACCTTAATCATTTCTCACTTGTGAATCGCCTGACCCTCTGTATAAAAGAGCTGTTTTATTACGATCTTAAGCTGACTGAGTGTTTTGGCATGATTTTTGATAGTTTAGTTGGTTTGACCAAATGTTCCTCCAAGCTAGTTTTACTAAAGTCCTTTTATTGCAAGTCCCCTCACTTACCTGTCATCTTCTAAATGTTCTTTGGGCTTTAGACTTGCATATCATTAAAGTGAAGGTTCGGTTTAATTGAAGCTTAGCCCTGTTGCACGCATCTGTTGACTGCACTAGATAGCGAGTAGAACTATAAAAAGACTCTGGCCAAGGCAATGTGGTCACACACAATATAAATTTCAGATGGTGTTCTGGATCACCTATCGCCACCAAAATTGAATAAAGTCTTACGTGTCCCAATATAAAGGTTGACCGAAAATTTTATCCAAATCCGTGCCGTACTTTTCGAGTTATGTTGTACACAGACAGATACACACACAGACGCAGGCGAAAACACAGCCTCCTTGGCGGAGTTAACAACTTAGATTGAACGCAAACACAAGCAGACAACCAATATGCATTGAGTCAATAGCACCTATTATCAATCTTTTGGTTTTGAATGTTGTATGATCCATCAATGCTTGTCTGCGTTCACGTTCGGGCTATTTTGTTTCAAATTCTTTCATTCCACTGGCTATCTAGTGCAGTCAGCAAACTTGTACAACAGGGCTATGCCTGAATTAGGCCTACACCAAACCTTCACTTTAAAAGATCTCTTCTAAACATGAAATTGCGCAATACACTGATCACCACAGGCCAGTCAGTCTACCTCTTTCAAATGCAAGTATAGCAATAAAGGAAATTCTATTAGCATGTTGTTGTATCGTTGCTTCGATAATTGGTGTATTCTTGCTTCGATAACATTACACCTCGATCCGTAGCCTTGAATTTGAGGAAAAAAGCCTTGAAATGTCCTGGAGAAGTCCTTAAATTTGATGTTGAAGAAAGAGTGGGAACCCTGCTATATCATTTTGTGTAAGAAAACATTAGTCCATGGTAGACTTGTAGTCAAGATCACTTAAACCAAGACCAAGACAATACCAAGACCAGAGGCTAACAAGACCGAGACAAGACCAAGACAATCTGAGACCGAGACCGTAAAAAAAGCAGACTAGGCTATATTGGAACTTATAACTTACCTGATTTGAATAACAACATTGGTTTAAATTCAACACATTAGAGAGTACGAGTACGTTGAGAGTACGTTGAACCAAAAGATTTTTTTAAATGACCCTGTTTTTAGAGTGCACAAACCACCTACTGAGCTCATGGTAAAAATAAGGCCTACTCCATAGCAATATTAGGCAATATGAGGTCATATGACCACCAAAAACATGTTTTTTTGGGTTGCGGTGGTTTGGCACACGGGTGGAATTTTTTGGTGGTCATATGACCTGATGTCACCATAGGTGAGGGCAGGCATGGACTGGCCATAGGGCATACAGGGCAATGCTCGGTGGGCAGATAGTCATTTTTGGGCAGGGGCTGTCATTTACTCATAATTTTCATAAAGGATATTGGGCAACTTTAACTAAATCTCTCATATTCATGCATTATGTCCAACTTACAGTATAATTTTAGCTAGACACCACATTACTATTATTGAATAAAATCATGGTGGGCCGCCATGGCCAAAAATTCCCGGGCCACTTTTTGGTCCCAGTCCGGCCCTGGGTGAGGGTGTCATCACTGTTTTTTAGACTAAGCCCTGATGAAGACCCATTGTGGGATTGAAACATGTTGGCTTCTTTTAAATTTGACATAGCCATGTTATAATAAAGGCTTTTTAACCTTCCTCTCTGATCATTTTTGGAGTGCCTGTGTAGTAGGATGGACTGTTCATTGGTCCCCCGGCTGCCTTCAGGTAGTTGGTTTGGTCCAATTAGAGAAACTTATTAGAGTAGGCAGATTGGTGCCACTTTGGTTGTGACTGAATGCCTCTCTGCTGACTTCTCTGGCCTGTCTTCCTCTCTAGATCCAGGGCCTGAATTGAACCGTTGTGTTTAACTGTTTGAGACTGATGCCCTCAAAGTGCAGCCACAGACACACCCATTCTTTCGCTGCACTCACTCACGCAGTTGACATGCTGCAGAGGAACAAGCAACAAGCACTTTCCAAAACAGTAGGATGAATCTTTGAAAGACTGAAAATATTTTTTCTTGATTCTAAGGCCATTGTAAGCAACAGGTAAGTAGTATCACAGCAAGCATTACAGATTTAGATAGTCCAGTATGTCCTGAAAAAAACCAAGCTTGTTAGGCCTTATAATTAAGAAAATAACTCAAAATAAAGGTGGTGAAATCTAAAGGTTATTTGTTTATTTTAACAATAACACTAGTGCAAGGCCAAGGTCACAACTCTTTTGCTAGCCTGGTAATATTTTCAGGGTTTACTTAATCTGCTCATTTCATTTTCATTTTCCGCTCAGTTTTCGTTAACATAGCCCTCTATTTGTGAAATGCTTATATGTTTATTGGGATACCTTTTTTCATTAAAATGTTTTAGTTTCTGTATATCATACAAACCGCAGATGATTCATATGCACCACAGCCAGAAAAGACAAGATATTTTATTATTATTAATTATTAATATATTACTGTTGTCTTTCATCACTGTTTTTTTTATGTAAATACTTTTCACTGAATTAGCTGCAGGCTCTCTATGAATGTTCATGCATCTTATGATTGCATTACCTTACCTTGCATGCATGGCAACAGGTTCTGGAAGAGCCTTTGACTCTATTAGGCCTATTATGTCTGGTATGTCCCACAATTCTTCCCTAACTTTTGTACAAACAATCATCTATAATGTTGACATGAGTTAAACAAAGGAGAGTCTCAGAGTTGCAGAGATGCGTGAATTGTGGTTCCTAGGCTAAACATTACCCAGATTGTTATCTTGGGCAAAGTCCGTCAGTAAGGCTTGATAATTAAGAGAAAACTGTTGATGCTGTGATACTATTCAGTCTACCCAGCTTTGAATTGCAAGCATCACAATGACAAACCTCATGTACAGCCATTACTGATCGAAGTGTGATGAGCAGGGACATCTTAAAATGAATGAAGAACAATTATCATTAGTCTATTTATTGTGGAGTTACTGTAGACAATTCTTTCATTAAGGCTTCTGAATGCAACTTCAACTTAGTTTGCAAAAATCTTCCTGTTGTGTCTATGACTATTGGATAAAAAATTGGCCCTATTTAATTGACAATTTTTTCAGGAGCCGCCACTGGTGACGTCATGAAATGGAGCGCTCAAAGGAGCATGGGTACTCCCAGGCTAGGTGATGAGCAGTTTTTAGGTATGCTAATCACTCACTGCACACTGGGAGTCCAGTCATGGTCTGTTTCCTTTTTAAAGGATGATAGCTCATCTGGACCTGTCTGGACACACTTCATAGCACATAGCCTATAAGTGAAGGTATTTGGTCATTCATCTCTTTGTCTTTGTGTCCAGGAGAAAGCCTGCGTAACAAGTTTAGAAAACGGTGAATTCCCAGCCACGCCTCAATGCAGGTTCTTCTACAGAGTTGCCAACTGTCAGAAGACGTATGCGTATGACTGTCTACACATGCATCATGGCACACCTCTAATTTCTCACAACAAAGAAGCAAAAGGGGAAAATGTGTCCACGCACTAGTGGGGTGTGTACACATGACAATTCTCCACTTCTTGTCAGGCTCTGTTGGGAAATATTCCACCTCACAGAAAATGATCATGAAATTGCACAACCTCAGGTAGTTGTTGTGAAGAACAGCTTGTGGGAAAATTGTCTTTGAATTTACTGTAGAATAGGCATAATTAATCAAGGAAAAAAGTAAATTAAAGTATTCAATTCGAAATGATGATTGATTCTTAAGAATTTTGTCGATTAGGCTAACTTTTCATCAATAATCATAAAAATAATGCCGGTTGGCCGTAGTGTGAAGCAATGCAATGAATTTCATGGTGTGACATCAATTAAGCATTTTAGGCTACCACAAGGGGCTATAGATTTGTTATACACGCTACACTCCTGTGAATTTCAAAAATATTGATAAAAAAATGACCTAGTTCTTCGACTTCGACTTCAACTCAACTCAAATGAAGTTAGTGTAGAGGTAGGCTGTCTGTCTATATGTAGATAGATTGATAGAGAAAAATGGGGAGACCATAAAGACAACAGGCCAGGGGGGGCAAGGAGGCTGGAGTGGCCGAAAGAGAAGCAGTGACAGATCGTGGTGTCCATGGTGGTGTGTGTGTGTGTGAGTGTGTGTGTCTCTTGACAATAGAGACAGCATTCAGCACAGAGCTGAGCAAATAGTACTGTACATCGACATCATCAGCAAACAGGCCGCTGTACAGGCCACACTAACAAAGTCCTCCTATACAAGTGTCTCTGATACTAATCACTGACAGACCATGAATGCACACACACACACACTCTGCTTCAGTACCATGGGTAAATGGGTGTTCACACACTTTTCCCTTCTATTGCAGAATACCTGATCATTGCAGTAGTCCTGGTCTTGTGGCTTATTACACACACACACACACACACACACACAGCCTGAATTATGGCCCATCATAAAGGTGTGTGAGCCGCACCAGACGTCGTGATGACCCATGTTTGCGTGTGACAGGTGTCAGACAGTAAGGTGTGGATTTACACACTTGCTACACTTGCATCCTGTGTGTGTGTGTGTGTGTGTGTGTGTGTGTGTGTGTGTGTGTGTGTGTGTGTGTGTGTGTGTGTGTGTGTGTGTGTGTGTGTGTGTGTATGTGCGCATCACATGGGAATGATATTGTATGGATCAGGGCCGTTTCAAGGTATTTAGGGTTCCCCAAGCAAACAGGACGTGGGGGCCCTTCTCCATGAACCACATTATCTTTAAGCATCTTTCATTAATATGATTACTTGTGTTGATCTTAAAGTTGTCTAACTCCAGTCTAAAGTCACATTTTATTGAAAAACACTACTAACTAAACTACTAAAACGATCAAACAGTCAATCCTTGGGGCCCCTATTAGCCTGGGGCCCCAGGCAATTCCCTGGTTTGCCTGTCCTGTTGCAACGGACCTGGTATGGATGAGCTGCTGGAGTAGGGATGGGACTAAACTAACTACGCTCATTGCTGCAACTACTCAAAGCCTTTTTTAGTATTTTTTTTAGTATTCAGTTAATATTTACTTGTCAAGATATTTGTTGTGCAGGATACGTGTTGCTCCTCAGGGGAGAAAAGTAACGTAGGGGTGGGGCCTAGCATCCCCTGCTGTTTGCTATAGCCTAACAATAAGCCAGAGATTATGACCTCAGTTTTGTCTTTAAAACCTAATGGATTTAACGGACTGATTGAGACATTTGAGAACCTCTATTCTGAATCGGATATATCTGATTGTTGTGGAAGGAATTTTAGGGTGTGTATGGAATGCTACCTCATTGTTTACACCTACATGACATGCTGAATGATAAAGGATCAGACAATTTCCGCCAACGTTCTCTCAGTGATGTCAGGCAGTGTGATGATGGTCATCAGATAAGCTTGGCCACAACTGAACTCAGCGCTATTACGTAATAGAGATGACATCAGGTTCACAGACTCACTCACTCAGATCAGACTGAGGCTTGTCACCTGGCTAAACTTAGTCAGATCCATGTTAAAATAATTTGTTCATGCCTTTACTAATGGAGAAGTCCAATCAATACAAAACTCGTATAGGCAATCAAGTAACCAATGAATTCATTGTGAGGGATAGTAGAGTACATGTATTGTGAGAGAACAAGGCATCTTTCTGTATCTGTAACCACATCAGGGTCGTTGCAACAGGACAGGCAATCCAGGCAATTGCCTGGGGCCCCAAGATTGACTAATCATTTTAGTAGTTTACTTTAGTTGGCGATGTTTTTCAACAAAAAAAGATGTTGAATGAGTTGAGTTTAACAACTGTACAATACAAATAATTATATTGAAGATGCTTGAAGATTATAACAATGTGGTTCATGTAGGTATTTATGAGGGGGTGAAGGGCCTCCATTTCCTGTTTGCTTGGGGCCCCCTAAGTACCTTGAAATGGAACTGAACCATATACACCATCCAGTTCCCCCATATAACAGAACAGAAAAAGTAAGCACCAGCCTGGTCACACACCGCTGTGAGATGGCATCCCATTCTTCAACGAGCATTTGTCACAAGTCAGTGATGACACGTTTGTGTTTTTCCAGTGAGGGAGATACCGCCCCCACATCATTCAATTAAATTTTATCTGACGAGCATCGAGTACAATACAATTGCCTCATGGTGCTTTACAAACAGCACAAAGAGCACCCATGACAAAGATCATGGAATAGTGAGCAAGATAAGGCATCATAATACATTTCAATGGGAGCAAACTGGAATACTTCCTGTCTGCATAAATGCATTACATCACAATAAGAAAGATTCTTTAAGTCTGCATAAATCATTACATCACAATAAGAAAACATTCTTTAAGTCTGCATAAAGGGGGATTTCCCCCCCTCCCCCTTGCAAAAATAGAACCAGGAACTGAACCAGCGTTGACACCTCTCGCTCCGCTTGAATCCTCTCTGATAGAACTGCCACCACCAAAACATTCCGACATTTTATGACAGGAGTGGTAGTAAACTGAACATTCTATCATTGACATGCATTGAATTTATCCCTTTTTTCTGATTTGAGGGTAACATTTAAAACTTATCTTTGTTTACTTTCTTTCAAATAATGCACATGGTAAGTCCACAAATTGGGAAGGTGCAAAGAGACACAAATTTACATTTTGCTCATGCAGACCACGAAAACTGATGCCAATTTTTGGAGCAGGCAATTAAAAAATAAATAAATAAATAAATAGCCCCATATTATAACATACCCTACCAACAGATTGCCATGATTTTATTTCAGTTAGCCTGGCAAGTGAAGATAATAATAATAAGAAGAAAGAATGAAGAAGAAGAAACACCACTTATTTACCTTTGTGAGGGTATTACATGCTTTTAGATCCATTGCAGATCCTGTAGATCCTGTTTTCTGTTTCAGAGATAAGAAAGGATCCCAGTGCAAACATGGGATTACCACTGAAACCTGTGGTCTATTGCACAGGCAAATGCTTCCTTTTATAGACGCTTCCTTGTAACTGTATGTCTGTGTAATTTAACAGGACATACCACATATCAAAACTAGAAAAGCGCTCAGAGAGTGCAGACCTCCGCCAAGGCAGTGTGGTCACAGACACAATATAAAATCCAGATAATGTTCTGGGTCACCGATTGCCACCAAAATCGAATCAGTTCTTGCTTGTCCCAATATACACATTGTCCGAAAATGTCATCCATATCCGTGCTGTACTTTTTGAGTTATCCTGCTGACAAACAGACAAACAAACAAACAAACAGACAAACCAATGCGACCAAAAACATAACCTCCTTGGCGGACAACAAATCCAGTGTCGTTTATCATTAATTTCTTTGGTAAGTGGCTCCAGAGTAATCTGGCCTTGAAATCACCACACAATTCTGCATTGACTTTCTTTTCCATATCAGAACTCGTTCTCAGACCTTTGTCTGTCATTGTCAGCATTAGAGAGGATTATAATTCAGCCCTGTGCCCACAATGCTTTCTCTCGTCATCAAACCTGAAAACTCCCTTTCCGAGACAGTTATCGTCTCCAGCCAACACATGACTATATAAATAGGCTGCATTAAGCTACTGTACCTTTATAGATTGCCTCTTAACAGATGCTGCCCTACTGTTATACTGGTAGTATTAGACAACCAGGCCAGAAAACAGATTTCCTTTACTCTGTCAGGTAAGTGCTCTTGTAAATGAGTTTCAAATGTACTCAATAGAGCCCTGATACCTGATGTCTATCTATCTATCTATCTATCTATCTATCTATCTATCTATCTATCTATCTATCTATCTATCGGTCTATATTTATTTATTTATTTATTTATTTATTCATTACTGAACTTTCTGACAACTGATGCTGTTAGCTATCTGAATGGAGAAACCATTCTCAGCTCAAAATGGACTGTATCTGAGAGCCTGTTTTTATGTATGTTCTGTTCAATATTTTGTCCCCTGCCCCATAGCCAAGTCCATACTGGCCTTAATGGAAAAAAAAATCTTATTCAAGCCAAGAAGATTTATTGTGTTCTCATAATTCATAATTAACTTGTTACCACTGTTACTTTACTGTCATTCATTCATCTGTACAGTTTTGTGTTTTTAAGACTTTTTCAGCAATGTAATGTTTATACAAAAGAATCAACGAATAAATAAATAGCCTACATCAGTGGTTCTTAAACTTTTTCTGTCATTCCCCTCTTTGGAAGGCAGAGAATTTTCACGCCACACCTGGAAGGTTCACTTTGCATACAATATCTCTGTGAGGAATAATTTGCAAACAGGCTAGATTTTTATTAATGTTATATTTTTCATGTTACTAATTCAAAGCCAAATTTATCTCGATCCACAGCAACTAGCAAATACCACCACTGGAAAGCTTACTGTCATATGCGCATATCTGAAAAATAGCTGTGAATTCGGGGGGCATGGTGCGGCCGTCAGTCGATCGCAAAGATACAGTAGCCTATGTCTCGCGGCCCACCTGTCACGCCCCACAGTTCGAGAAACACTGTCCTACATACATACATATATACATTCATACATAGCCTGTAAATACGTTCAGTACATTTCAGAATCCTTATAGAAGCATTTGCTTTATTAATGAGGGTAAAAGATATGTGAATATTTTAGGAGAAACCAGAATTTCAACATTTCAGCAGGTTGGATAAACGACAACTGATTTTAAGTCGAGTGGATCAAGGGAAAAGTTCTTCCTTTTTACAGTGTGCATATTGAGTTTCATGTATGGTTTCTTGTTCATTTCCTTTTATAATAAGTTTTAAGGAAATTATCTAAAACATATTTGCCACTTGGGGTTTGGCTCAAACTAAGGACGTCACTATAGCGTAGCGAGACATCCAAAAGGCATGAATAGCCTGACACAAATCACTCCCCTTCACCTGCAACACTCGCAAACTTGGTGGATCGGAACGGGTAAGCCTAGGCTATTTCCTTTTTCTTTCTTTCTTTCTTTCTTTCTTTCTTTCTCTTTCTTTTTCTTTAAGCCATAGATAGATGTAGCCTTAAAAAATGGGGTTATATGGGGATAATAATAGGCTAATGACTATGTTCTTGTTTTATTGTAAGTTGTTATTTTTTTATTGTTACAGTAATGCTGTTATTTTTATTATTAGACCTAGTATTATCTAGGGTACAATTCGGTTGGCTAAATTCAGTCAGGAACGTTTGAGACTTTTAGGGAATTGTGAGACTAATATTTACCCGTTGCCTAACACAGATGTAACTTACAGCTGTAAACATTTGTTTTTAAATCGTCTTTATTTGCAGACACTAATCAGGAAAATGTCCTGGCGTGCAGCCCTAAATAGGAAAGTGGAGATTGTAACTTTGTTAAGTGTCATTTGTTGCGCACTTATCTACTGGCAAAACAACTACATACACTTCCGAGCATCACACTGCGCCTGTCACCGTTGTTTAACGGAGGATACGGACGTGGATCCCTGGTTTTCCGAACGCTACAGAGCTTCGTTTCACCCACTGATGTCCAAAAACAGCAGCATTCTCAGCGAAAAAGCATATACATGGTGGATGGTGAGGCACTTCATAGCCTACTTTTAGTAGGCAAAAAGGAATTTCATTATGGCGATCCAATATGGGTTCATTTTTATTCAAGTTTTGCCATTTTGATTTGTGTGATAGCATTACATGAAAGGTCAAAGTAGCAAAAAATTATTTAAAACGCTTACAAATAAAAAAAATAATGTCATATCACCAAGTAGCCTATCAAATTCAAGTCTATCAATGATTATGAAATCTTGAACTGGGATACAATTTCATTTGCAGTTATAATTATACACTTAAAATATTGACATTGAATTCATTTAGAGAGCAGACATTACATTCAAATTTCCCTATTATTTTTTTCATTTTGAATGATATTCGATATTTCAGCCTCATGCCGTTCCATGCCACCATTTAATTCAAGCGCATTCAATTTACTTTTAGAAAGACTTTAGTTTCAGGTCGTACTTTCACCTGTCAATCATATACCTCACCCATCGACAACAATCTGGCTCGATTGAACATGCCTGCAGACAGTGAGTAAAGTGATGGGACAAGCTTGGCACTAATTTGCATAGGCGCAGAGGACAAACTTTGTGAGCTTGGCGCAGATATCTTGCTGACAACTGGTCATCATGTATGTCAGGGAGTTTGTGAAATCCAACAAGAAGTGTAAGATCATCAAATCAGATAACATTTAATCTACATTTAGTAGATTTAAATTACTTGGTGGTATGACTTGAAAGTTTATTGATTTTTTTAATTATAGGCCTACTTTGACATTTCATACTATTAAGCCCACATAAGCTGTTTAAATGCTTTCGGTTCTAAACAGCCCATGTAACAATTTTTGGTTCCGAGAAGGTTTTCTGTCGGTAATGGAAACGTTCCCAACTTCCCTGAAAGTAGTTTTGGTTGTCTGAAGGGGCACCAGGAAAGTTTTTTAAACAGAACTCGAACGTTCGCTGCTGGTTTGCGTTTCTGGTTAGGCGAACGTTCCTGCAACGTTATGCTAACGTGACATTTAGTGAGAAAAATATAAATAATAAACAGAAAAACGACATATGCATCGAGCAGGAATTGAATCCCGACCCTCTGAGCCATATGCAAGTGCGCTACCACTAAGCAACAGAATCATATTAATCACATGAGGAAAAAAAAGGGAAAAAAAGAAAGCTTTGATCAGTAATTGCGAGTTATAAAATTAAGATAGCCTAAATCTATTATCATAAATAGACAAAATCAAGTTGTTTAATTATAATTTACACATCATATCTATCAGCTTGTAATTTTTAAAGAAGTTACCACGCTGTAACATTAGAGTTTTAACTTAGACAGACTGGTTGAAGCAGCCTTGGCCATAGTTGACACCACATTTGCATACACCTCAGTGAAAAATACACCAAAATGTTTTCAGTATTGATGTTTGGAACAATTTTACCCAGAGTTAACAACAGTGCTTTCATGCAAAAACATTTATCTACTCAAATTCCAACATCCTAACATTTGGACCAAATTACTTATCACACATTCAATTTACAATTGAATCGGGCAAAATTTTATGAATGCTTGTTTTTTTTTTTGACAGAGATTACAACCTTTCGGCGGTCAGCCGGATTACAGAACGACTGTGGAAAAGTTGTTCAAATTAATTCCTGACCAGGAGTACTACAGGGATAGAGGTCCTAACCGATGCAGGGTGTGTTCTGTGGTGGGCAACTCTGGGAACTTAAAGAACTCACACTATGGACCTCTGATTGATTCCAGTGACTTAGTCCTCAGGTAAGGGGGCATAGGGCAATGAATGATAATCCATCCCTCAAACAAGAAGGGGGTGAAGTTGCTCCCTTACTTTCTTTTTTTTTGTGAAATTGCAAAGCAAAATGTTTAATGGGCAACATTTCTGTCCAATTACTGATGATTCCTGATTCGGTCATCTGATCAAAACGTTGCACATTAAACACTTTGAATTGCAAAAATTAAGACAGTGGGAACTCACCTCTTTCTATGGGAACTGTTTGAAAGGAAACAAAGAGACTTCCAGACTGTGAAACTAGCATGTTTAACAGATAGTAACTTTAGATCTGGTCCTCCCCTGTGCTGTCCCCCTCTTTAGTTTGTTTGAACAACATCCAATGAAGCCAGCTTACACCTTTGCCAAAGACAATACATGTACATAAAAAAATTGTGCCATGTTCATAACACAGAGAAAATTAACGTTGGAAAATGGGAGATTTGTCAGACCAAACACCCTTAAGATGGTCAATTTTGGTCCAGAACCGGGAGTAGTCGGGGTAGTTTTTGGGATTCAAGAACAGTACCACCTGAGGGACTGTAGTGCTATGTAAAAAGTGACTTCAGTGGTGCTGCTAGTAATTTTGGGCCCTACAGTATATGACAAAAAATCATTTTGGGCCCCTCAAATGTTGATTTTAATATAAAAAAAATTTCTAGGGCCCCCTGTCAGTGCCAGGCCCTTACAAACATCCTAACCCCACCCCCCAACGGTGTCCCTGAGTGTTTTGGTTTTTTTTTCTCACAAAATGGAAAATGTTGATGAATGCTGGCACAGACAAGGAATATACTTTTCTCTTGAATTCCTCATGTAGGGTAAACCAAGGTCCTACCAAGGGCTTCGAGCAGGATGTGGGATCCAAAACCACTCATCGCATTATTTACCCTGAAAGTGCTTTTGATGTTGAGGACAATGCACATCTGGTGCTAGTCGCTTTCAAGACTCTGGATCTGGATTGGCTGATTAATGTCTTCACCACACACCGTGTCAGAAAGTAAGAAGTGCTGATAAAAATGTTCTGATTAATATTTTTGTCAAATTTGTATTTACTGTATTTGTGTAATAGCCTGGCAAGCCAACATTTAATAGTCTGACATCGACAGCTAGACCGAACTCAATCGTTGGCGGAACAAGGCAGTCAACTTTCAAGCCAACATTTAATAGTCCAATTAGTCCAATAGTCCAACATTTAATTGACCAATTAGAGGAACGAACAAGTAAACACCAATTCAATTAAACACCAATTCAATGACCACAGCATTATTGTTAGTGAACACCAGCCGTTTCCGACCAATCAAATTCTCTAAGGCTTGCTAGTAGACAAACTGGCTAAGCAAATCACCTACTGTCAAAACAGAACAAGAGTGTGTTGGAGCTCTCCTTTTTCTATGTGCACTATTTTTCCAACAGTTTCAAAGTATGCCCGGCTAGTTGGGCATGCTCGCGTTATAAGACTAGCATTGGCATCAAAAATTGACGTTATTCAAAAACATAAAAAATATAATGTTTTTAAGTAAAAAGTTTATCAGAACCTGAAAATCATTTCATTCGTAAAGTTCCATTGTGGTTGCGCCTCAATGACTTCTGGATAAAACTTGACATCAAATGGTTGCACTGCTCTCTGTCTAAGCTGGAGCCATCGTTTCCTCACCTTTCCACAGGGCCAGCTCTAGCCTTTTTGGTGCCCTAGGCCAAATTTGAGTTTTGCCCCCTCTTTTCTAAAAATTCAAGAGAAAAACTGAAGGAAAAAAGTAGGAAATGTATTGTGATGCCCCCCTGATATTTGGTGCCCTAGGCGGCCGCCTCGTTTGTCTATGCCTAGAACCGGCCCTGCCTTTCCAATCATCTTCCAACTCTCTGTGCAGTGTTTTCCGCGTTATACCCCTAATAGTCCGTGAGCCAGGGCCCCAAAATATGAAAACCGTTACCGAAAAAGTGGCAAAGGCCATCATACCTTTTCTGAAAGCCTGGAATCTCAGCTTTCCAATGATCCATGATGGCCATCTGAGAAACGTAGCTGTTTCGAGTTATCGCACATAATGTAAACTAAGGTAGAGGAAAATTATGCGAATGAATTAAGCAGAACATTGAGATAGCTGAAAATCTAAAAATGGTATAAGAACAAATGAGACATGGATTCCTATGTTTAAGGGTGTGGTAAACTCAATTATGACATTTCCATTACTGTAAAAGGTCAAGGTCATGACCTTTTGGCAAGGTCAATGTCATTTTTTACCATTTTCGCACAGATTGCTTAATTTATTTCCTCCATTTTCCCCACCCATAGTTTTGTGGCAAAGGCCATCATACATTTTCTGAAAGCCTGGAATCGTAGTTATGGTTATCGCACATAATGTAAACTAAGGTCCAGAAAATGATGCTTATAAATCCAGCAGAACACTGAAAAAGCTGAAGTTAAAAAAATGGTATAACAATCAATGAGACATGGTTTCCTATGATTTAGGGTGTGGCAAACCCGATTATGACATTGCCGTTACTGTAAAAGGTCAAGGTCATGACCTTTTGGCAAGGTCAATGTCATTTTTTGACATTTTCTCACAGAATACCTAATTTATTTTCTCTCTTTTCCCCACCCATAGTTTTGTGGCAAAGGCCATCATACATTTTCTGAAAGCCTGGAATCGTAGCTTTCCAATGATGTATGATGCCCATCTGAGAAGAGTAACTATTTTGAATTATCACACATAATGTAAACTAAGGTCGAGAAAATTATGCTTATAAATCAAGCAGTTCACTGAGAAAGCTGAAGATTTAAAAATGGTATAACAATAAATGAGACATGGATTCCTATGTTTTAGGGGGTGGCAAAACCAATTATGCCACTGCCATTACTGTAAAAGGTCAAGGTCATGACCTTTTGGCAAGATCAATGTCATTTTTTCACATTTTCGCACAGATTGGATATTCTACCCATTCATTGCTTTGTAGCAAAGGCAATCATACCTTTTCAGAAAGCATGGAATCTCAGCTTTTCAATGACATTTCAATGCCATCTGAGAGGAGTAGCTGTTTTGAGTTATTACACACAATGTAAACTACTGTTGAGAAAATCAAGCATAGTAATCAAACAGAGCACTGAGATAGCTGATGGAGTGAGACGTGAAATGTCATTACTATTGCTATTACTATTACTGTAAAAGGTCAAGGTAATGGCCTTTTTGGCATGGTCAATGACATTTTTTGACATAGACACAGATTGCATAATTCATTTTCTCTATTTTCCCCTTCCATATTTTTGGGAAGAAAGATTCTTTAAAATCCCAACAAAATGTTCTTTCAAATGCTATATAGCACTTGTGTAATAGCTTAGTGGGGGGTCAGATTCTGGCTTTTTACATATTGCAGAGATTCAGCAGTGCATGATTCAGTGCTTATGATTCAGATATGGAATATGCTTCATGTTATTCAGTATTCACAGCTCACTGTGTACGATAAATAATATCTATATGTATATGTTTGGCAAATGTTTAAGTAGTCTTCATTCATGTCCAAATCACTAATCAAACTCCTCATCGTAATCCTAATCAGAGGAATAGGATTGTTCCTCATCAGCAAGATCATACTTCTTTCATGGCATAGGTCAGTGCAATGGGGAATTGTCATGCATTAGGGTCTGACAATGGATACAAGGATTTCTACCACAATACATAATGGCCTGTATCTAGACCACAGAGTTCTGTGCATCTTTCCATTGATATGCCTTCCCAGACCATCACTGACCCACCACCAAACCGGTCATGCTGAATGATGTTGCAGGCAGCATAGCATTCTCCTTGTCTTCTCCATAATCTTTCATGTCAATCACAGGCACTTGAACTTGCTCTCATCTGTGGAAAGTACGGGCACCAATGGCGGACTTGCCAATTTTGATGTTCTCTGGCAAATGCAAATCAAGCTCCACAGTGCTTGGCAGTAAGCCTGCTGGAGGTAATTGTGTAGAGCATAGGCAACCTGTAGCTTCTTGCACAAAGGAAGAGGTATTATTCCTGCTGATGGATCCTCCTCATGGCCTATAAGGCACTTCATGGCTTAGCTCCTGCATATACAGATCTACTTATCCCATACTGTCCTGGAAGACGTCGGAGATCTCAAAATGCTGGTTTCCTTGAAAAAGCGACTATATCTAAATCTACAATCGGGAAAGACCTTTCACCTATCGGGCACGTCTCTTAATCAATTCTATTCCTCTCTACATTTGCGAAGCTGACTCTCTTAATACCTTTAAGTCTAGACTTAAAACCTTCCTCTTTGTCATCTCCTATAGTTAGGGATGGTACATGGCATATCATCACTCTCCATGGGATATTTTGGAATGGGCTGCCTCTGCTGTTAACCCCTGCTTGGGAAAAGGTGGCCACTGACCATCCCCACTGCAACCATGAGCTGCGATAGCCTAGTGCTGCCACTTACTGCACACTTGCCATCGTGTACAACTCTCTCTCATTTTTCTCTCCCTCTCCTCACTCTGACATGTTATATATGACACACTTATATCATTAAGTGATAGCCTCCTATACTGGCCTAATTCTTTTGTTTCTTCTGCTACTACACACTACAATCATCCCGGCTGAGTGTTGAGCCTCCGGTCCACCTGCCTCCTTGCCACCAACCCCTACCAGCCACATACCAGGACCAGCCTCCTTTCCATCCAGAGTCCCCATAATGGATCCGGCCTAACTGGCCACCCTGATGACCACTACCTAAATAACGACCTCCATCCAATGAACTCTAATGCCACCTCAACTATTGACTACATCCCCTGACTTCTACCCTATTGACTGTCCCACAGACTATATTTTTCCTACCATCTAGTAACTCTCAGAACAACATTCTGTATTCATGTTGTTACTCTGTGTAAACCATGGTCAATCTATGCATACTGTATGTGTATAGACTACCAACTGTACGGATACTCTATTAGGCCCCCGGCAGGTGAGTTGAGCCCATGTGCGTAGATCTGCCCAATTATTAGTAAGGAAAGGAAGTTTTTCCTTGCCCCTGTACTGCCCGTACTGCCTGTAAAGCGCTGCGGGACAATATATTGTATTTAAGCGCTCTACAAAATAAATTTAATTTAATTCAATTTAATTGAGGACCTTCAACGGCCCTGTGCAGCTCTCCAAGAGGAATACAATAAGGAATAATTATTAGAGCAATGGCATTGTCAAAATTGGCCATGAGAATCCATGTCTCATTTGTTAATGTTATTTTAAGTGTTCAGCTATCTCAGTGTTCTGCTTTCTACACATAATTTTCCCAACTTTAGTTTGTGATAACATGAAGCAGCAACTCTTCTCAGATGGCAAGCATAATTTTCTCTACCTTAGTTTACATTATGTGCAATAACTCGAGAAAGCTACTCTTCTCAGATGGCAATCATACCTCATTGGAAAGCTGAGATTCCTGGCTTTCAGAAAAGGTATGATGGCCTTTGCCACAAAACTATGGGTGAGGGAAATGGAGAAAATAAATTAAGCAATCTGTGTGAAAATGTGAAAAAATGACATTGACCTTGCCAAAAGGTCATGACCTTGACCTTTTACAGTAATGGCGGTGTCATAATTGGTTTTGCCACCCCCTAAAACATAGGAATCCATGTCTCATTTATTGTTATACCATTTTTAAATCTTCAGCTTTCTCAGTAAATTGCTTGATTCATAAGCATAATTTTCTCGACCTTAGTTTACATTATGTGTGATAATTCAAAATAACTACTCTTCTCAGATGGGCATCATACCTCATTGGAAAGCTACGATTCCAGGCTTTCAGAAAATGTATGATGGCCTTTGCCACAAAACTATGGATGGGGAAAATAGAGAAAATAAATTAGGTATTCTGTGCAAAAATGTCAAAAAATTACATTAACCTTGCCAAAAGGTCATGACCTTGACCTTTTACAGTAACGGCAATGTCATAATTGGGTTTGCCACACCCTAAAACATAGGGAACCATGTCTCATTGATTGTTATACCATTTTTAGATCTTCAGCTTTCTCAGTGTTCTGCTGGATTTATAAGCATCATTTTCTGGACCTTAGTTTACATTTTTGCGATAACTCGAAAAAGCTACTCTTCTAAGATGGCCATCATACCTCATTGGAAAGCTGAGAATCTGGGCTTTCAGAAAAGGTATGATGGCCTTTGCCACAAAACTATGGGTGGGGAAAATGGAGAAAATAAATTAAGCAATCTGTGCGAAAATGGTAAAAAATGACATTGACCTTGCCAAAAGGTCATGACCTTGACCTTTTACAGTAATGGAAATGTCATAATTGAGTTTAACACACCCTTAAACAATGGAATCCATGTGTCATTTGTTCTTGTATCATTTTTAGATTTTCAACTATCTCAGTGTTCTGCTTGATTCATTCGCATAATTTTCCTCTACTTTAGCTTACATTATATGCAATAACTCGAAACAGCTACGTTTCTCAGATGGCCATCATGGATCATTGGAAAGCTGAGATTCCAAGCTTTCAGAAAAGGTATGGTAACCTTTGCCACTTTTTCGGTAACGACCGACCCCTCTGGCTCACGGA